>OW964823.1:54902264-55434764 GCA_943142095.1 Ophonus ardosiacus
AATAATAACAATAATAATAATAACAATAATAATAATAATAACAATAATAATAACAATAATAATAATAATTAAGAATAATAATAATTAATAATAATAATAATTAATAATAATAATAATAAATAATAATTAATAATAATAATAATACTTTATTCCATCGAAAATGTAAAAATACATGTATAGAATCAAAGGAATATTTTTATAATGGATTAAAGTTGATATTGAAACGATGTAATACTTGTATCCAAAAGCAAGGAGCCTACATTGAAAAATAAATATTTGTTGCTGCTCTAATCTTTTCTTTTCATGCCTAGTCCGGGAATATATGAACGACCCCTCGTAATTTTATTAATTGAGAATTTACATTTTATTACATTGGCTGTTAACTACTGTTGCTTCATAGGCAGCCTAAGTAAAAGATGAAAGGTGGACAACAGATTCATAAGCTATTCAATTTTTATTCCATTTCATTAGTACATCAACATGAAAAATAATTATTATTGTAATATAGGTAATAAATAGTACCTATTTCTAGGAGTGCCAATCTGCTCTGTCGCAGATATCAGTAATGATGATGACATATTTGTACCGTGCGGGCGTTTACCAGGCGTAACCTCACGGGCACTCATTGCTGGCATGGAGAGTGCAGCACAGGGGTCACTTTTGTGCCATTTAAAATTCGAAATATGTGGCGCCGGTCGGGATCGAACCGAAATCAGCAGGTGATAGAAGGACTAGCATAATATTTTAAATAATTAATATGATTTGCTCTAGTAAATTTTGTTCAACCACTTGTTCATTGTTCACCACGTGCAAGATCATGTGTAGCTTTCTCCCACCTATGAATCATGTGACGGTATTTTTTTTGCCGAATCCGGTCAATTATTTGCGAATGTTAAGGAGGATTCATTTTAAATTTTGGCCCGGAAAGCTCAAACTTTCGGGCCGGCCCGAAAAAGCTTCTTGTTAAATCAAAAATGATTTTTGTTCCTAACATAATGATATCTTGACCAGAAATACGCAGTTAGAAAAAATAACCCCTTACGTAAATGATCGTAAAAGATTTGTTAAAAAAGTTGTGTAAAATTTTGAACGCCTTCGTTAAATAAAGTGTTAAATACTCGCAGGTGTGATTTTTTTATAACAAGCTTACACTAGTAGCGCATCATTTTAACAACATATGTTAACCAATGTTGAACGATCTAAGAAAATAGAGCTTTTTTAAATTTCCCACAAAAAAAGTTAATCTTTTCGCCTCATATCAAAATCATAATTAGGAATGCCAGATGCACTCAGTTTGAGCTTTGGCCAATTTTCAGTCAATTTTGGAGCCAGGCCGGTTAATTTTTTGTAGAAACGATCTTCGAGTCGGGCCTGTATTTTTTTCCTCAAAGACTGTCGCGGCCCGAATGCATCTCAAAAAGCATATTATCAAATCTGAATTAGTCTAAACGTTACTTCGACGTTTGTTAATACGGGTCACAGATTATTTATTTTTGTAATTTAAAATTAAAGATTAACTAAAATACAAAGTTGTTTTAAATCATTTATGAGAGATTCCTCAAAATCGTATTTTTACCTTCTGTCACTTTTGAATAAGGAAGGTATTATTGCCTTTGGTCAAAAAATTCGAAGATGAGTTTTTAATGAATAAGCACGTTTCAGGGTCCCTAGAATATAATTCTACTATTTTTACAATAATGTCTACATGTATGGAGGGCTGTGTGTGTGTGTGTGTGTGTAAATGTGCGTGTATGTGTGTGTGACGATCGTTTCAGGTCTCATACTACAAGTCCAAAAATTATAATTATTTCCTGATTAGATTTTGGTTATAATTGGCCAACCGGAAATGTCCTCAATTGCAACTTTTAACATTTTTTATGTAAAAAACGCAGTTAAATAACATATTATTAAAGAGTATTGTATTTTTTATACAATTTTTGAGTAGGTGTTCTGTAGTACATTCATCAGTTTTGCGAGAATGTTTCTCTAAGGTACATATTTATATAAAATATATAGCATGACGGAAAGTTATGTGTTGGCCACATTAGACTTTTTTTTATATTAATGATATTTGAAATCACTGAATGAACGGCGGCAATGAAAACGATCTTTTTTTTTAATTGAACTTAGAACAAATAAAAATTATACAAATCCTATCCAAATAAAAAAATTACTACTTATTACTAGGAATCTAACAGTGTTTTTAACATTGATGTATGCATTGTAGTGTTTTGCTCCTCTATACTCCAAGGTTATATTGGTCACGGATAATAACCCATAGCACGTAGGATTTTCTCATACCTACTTAATTATTAAACTACTCTAATTTTATTTGCAAATTTCAAATACTAACTTGGTGTCATACCATTTCAACTATAGTATCCTCACGTAAGAATGGTATTGCGCAATAATGTTTTGTTTAGGTAGTTCAATTCGCTCTATAATCTGTGCTGACACCGACTAGAAAAATATCTCTTCCTGCATCACAAAACACACACAAGCAGATGCAGACAAAACCATCTTTCTAGCCATTTTTCGATACATAAAAATGCTAAAATACACGCCAATGTATACGAGCTATGATTATATTTAAAAAAAATATGCTATGGGGTCCAGCAATAAAACTATAAAACTCGTAATTATGACAAAGCGGCATATCGCTCACTGCTTGCATTATAACACTGGGAGTGAACGGGCTATTATTCGCGCCGCTCTGTTGAAATTAAGATATGCTCTGAATATTAAAATTTAGTAAAGTAATCTTACTGCTCCTTTATCATGCTATTTTTATTCGAAATAATTTCTTATGAGAATGAAAATCCAATATTATAAAGCAAAGAGTAAAGCCGGATGTATAGTTTACATAACATAGCATAACATAACATAAGAATTTTTTTAGACTTTATAGTACGTGACATAAGCATAAGACATAGCACGAGAAGGAGAAGAATTGTTCTGAAAAATGTTCATAGTGTTGTATTATTACTATATTCATTACTGTTTTGACATTTCATTTTGTCATTCTTTGTACACGTTAAATTTTATAACTTTTCGCGAAAACGTGATTTGTTTAGATAAAAATGGACAGGGCCGCATTTATATCTTCAGAGGCCCGAGGCGCAGTGACCTGTTGAGGCCCCTATTTTTATATATTTTAAAATATATCCGGTGAAAAACACCTGTCTGTTTTAAATTAAAGGACAAGTTGTTAATGGTTATTACATCAAAATAAATTATGGAGTATTAATAATAGTAAATAATTTTATTATCATTAGTATCACATAAACAAAAACAAAAATAGTTCGAAAACTGTAAATAAAAATATTATCTACCTATATAGCACACCCTACAGTGATATTATCAAAATAAAAATAGAAAAGAGACATTCTGATTAGCTGAAAGAACATATGAGTGAAATAATCATTGTAACATTTTGAGAAAAACAGTTGTACAAAGTTCACTTTTTGATTGCGAAATAGAAAAACATGTACCGTGAGTATTTTAAATCATTGAACATACAATTTGTCATATCCATGGTTACGACTTCACAATGACAGCAATGTATTTCCCGTATCATATGAAATTGAACATAAATAATGAATATGGTAGCAGTATTATATTTAAATATTATATGAAATTAAAAATAACAAACAAACATAACAACAACAACCAACAAACATTAAACACATTGAATACCAGTATAGCATTGTATTTTAAATTGAAAATAATTTTACAACATTAACAGAAACTAAACCAATGGCAAATTATTCACTATGTTCAATTACATATGATACGGAAAGTTACATTGTTGTCAAAGTGATGTCGTAACCATAGATATGACAAATCCCAGGTTTTGCGTAGAAAAATACTCACGGTATGCAATTTAGATATGTTTCTTCCTTACTTTATTCTTAGCAAAAACGTCTACTACTTCGTCGTAATTAATTGATACAACTGTAGTGGCTTCAATGAACATTAAAGATAAATCACTCATTTTTTTCTGTTTTAAATTGCTCCGTAAATAATTTTTGACCCTCTTTAAAACTGAAAATGAGCGTTCCGCACTTGCATTTGAAATAGGCATGGTTAAAAACATTTTAAGGATTGTCTCTATGTTTGGAAATGTGGATCTTAAACCATCGTTTATGAAATTATACATTTTTTTTACGTCAAAATCTTCGCCTTTTTCTTTTATACATATTAAAAATTGTGCAACTTCATCTCGAAGTTTTTCTTCGTCAATATCAGTTTTATATATTTCAATTATATTGTTTATACAAATGTTATATTTTTTCTCACAGACATCCTTTTGAAGAAAAATATTAAATATACTTAATACATTTGCATAGGCTTGCGTCCGTTCCGTAATTTCAGTGATTATTCTATCGCAAATTACATTAAATGTTTCGATGATAAACTTGTCTTTGCCTTCTAAAATAGTGTCAGCTTCTGACGATTCATCATACATTATTTTTCGTTTTTTTATCCTTTTTCTTTCATCTTTAAAATATATTTCATCAGTCAACAATTTTGCTTCTTGAAATAATGTATCAAATTGATTTCTAATATTTAAAGTAAAACCAGTCAATGACTGGAGCAAAGTTGTACTCTGCAATAAATCCATATTCGGATCCTGTAGGGATTTACTTGTTGCATTTAATCTTTGCAATATCTTATCCCAAGTTACTGTTAATATTGCCGTCTCCAAAATATCAAAACTTTTAAGTAATGATGTAGTCTCTAGTTTTACCATAGGCTTTTCTAAAGGAGAAATAGATAATTCAAAAAGCGCTTCTTTAATTTCTTTATATCCTTTCCTCAAAGCTGAAATAGCATCAGCCCTTGCCGACCATCTAGTTTCGCTTAAATTTTTAAGCGTTTTTGAATCTTGTCCTAAATGTCTGAGTAAACATTCCCATCTTCTTGTCGACACCGAAAAAAAATTATACAATTTCTGTACAAATAAAAAATATTGTATAGCCTCATGACATGATTCTGCTGCATAATTACCAATTAGGTTTAGTGAATGGGAACTACAAGGTATATAATGCGCGGAAGGACAATGCTGTTTTATTCGTGCTTGTAGTCCTGAATAAGCACCTTTCATATTCGCAGCATTGTCATAACTTTGGCCTCGACACTTCTTGATATCCAAACCTAAATTTTTTAATTTTTGTAAAATTTTGCATTGTGATGTTGAATTGGAAGAAAATCGATGAACACTTCTTTAATTTCACAATTTGCCTTACATATCTTATTGCAAGCGTAAGTTGATCAACGTGACTTACATCGGGTGTAGAATCGACTATCAATGAGAAGTAAATAGCTTCCTTAATCTCTGATAGAAGTATTTCTCTTGTTTTATTAGCTATCAAGGTGATAAATTCGTCGCATGTTTGGTAAGATAGATCATTTGTCCTACCGGAACCACAATTAGCATACCTTTTTATGTGGTGTTTTAAAAAATCATCAAATTCGCTTAAGTATTCCAAGCATGATAAATAATTCCCACTACGTTCACCATAAATATTATTTGTATTACCTCTGAAAGCAAGTCCCAATTTACTCAGTAATTTAATAGTCGCTATTATTCGTTTTAGTACTTCTCGCCAATAGTTCTCTTCTTTTTCAGTTTCTTGTATTAATTGATGGTCAATACGTCCTAAACTTGTCAATCGCTTTCGATACGCATACATTGCTCGTATATGTTCTTTAGAACATTCATGTTCACTGAGAGTTCGGGCTATATTTTTCCAGTCATTAAATCCGTTCACCATATTGTTGTTAGAGTTGGAGAATAATTTGCACACAAAGTAGTACAATGATTTATTGGTTTCCGTGAAAATTAACCATTCTCGTTTTTCTTTAGAGCCATTCTTTTTTATGCAGTAAAAATCTGATTCAGATATATTCCTCTCGTATGTCCTGTTCCGTTCTGTATATTTCTTTTTAAAATTTTTAATTTGTCCTACAGGTTTTGGTTCATTTATTAGAAAATAGTTAATAAAATGATTATCTATATTCTTGGGCCACTTTGCTATATCAGCAGGATAAGAAAATGTGGGTTCATTATTTCCTGTTTGTTTCCGTACCAGTACTGGTACATCGTCAATTTTTTCAGATTTTGCTTGTTCATTTACCGATGAAGTTGGTGTTTCAGGTTCTATTTGTGTTACTTCTTCGATTGATTGGTCTTCAAAGTTATTATTGTTGGGTGTGTGCACTATTTTCTGGATTTCATTTTCCCTATTTGGAAGTGGCTGAAAATGGTTTAAAATAGCACCCGCCAGTTTTTGTTTTTGTTTTTGTTTT
The DNA here is from genome assembly GCA_943142095.1 of Ophonus ardosiacus. Lineage (NCBI taxonomy): Eukaryota > Metazoa > Arthropoda > Insecta > Coleoptera > Carabidae > Ophonus > Ophonus ardosiacus. The sequence continues at coordinate 54,908,577 of OW964823.1, forward strand.
TCACGCTGTCGTTTTCTTTTGCCTGCACCTGATTCAAATGTTCTTTGCATTTTTGTATATTGAAATATTTTTGGTGAAACCTAGAATAAAATTTTAAAATATTATATAAATGCACGGAATGGCTGTTGAGTAAAAGCGTTGTTTTTATTTTAATATATTATTACCTGTAACACTGGTTTCCTCCTAAATAAAAATCAACAGCAACTACTCGAGGGTCAGAATCCAGCGAGTAAAACGTGAATGTAAGTACAATCGCACAAAAGTTGTCAAAGGTATATGAATGAGGTATGTATACAATATCAAGAATTTGGAATGAGATACATACATAGTCACTCTATCACTAACTAGATGGCAGTAACGGTGACAATAACAATTATGAATAGATTCAAAATCAAAGCTTATAATAGCAAGTGTTTTAAGTTTTAAGATTATTTTTTGTAGTTTATGAACAAAAAAAAAAAATGTACAGAAAGAACTTTTTTCTGAGGCCCCCCGGGAAGATGAGGCCGCCAGCTAGCGCCTCATGCGCCTCTGCTTAAATGCGACCCTGAAAATGGATGATGACGATGCAATGATAGTAGCTGTTGCAGTATCTTGTGCCTTATTATTATTAACTCTGCACAATAATTTAACTATTTATTTAACGTAAATATCTCATAAGAAACAAAAGCAAACCTCACAATTTTTTTTGTGAACAAGCAGATGCGAGCACTCCAACTCTCCAAGATTTCGCTGCTCTTCCAATAGAGTCGAATTGAGCCGAATATTCCCGAACAACATAACATAACGAAATAAAATATGGTCATTTCTTATGCTATGTTATACAAATATAAAATGTCATACGGACTTGAGTGTTTTTATATTTTCACTATGTTATGCTATGCTATGTTACGTAAACTATAAATCCGGCTTAAGAGATATACCGCTTTGCTAGAGCCGGCAGTCAATTTTTCTGACTATATATAGAAGTAAAAATTGTAGAACATGAAAGTACTTTAAAAAATCTGGTGTGGCTAGCACATTACTTCTGTCAAATCGAAACAATTTGTACAATTCCCATACCATAATTTTCTTGGAAAAGATTCTATATATCCAGTAAAATTGTAACACGTACATTTACTATTTTCTACAATCTACAAATCCATACTGAAAGTTTCTTGGAAAAGATTCTACAAATCCAAGAAAATTATAACACGAACATACACCATGTAAATTGCACTTGACACTGACATCTAACAATTACAATTATTTGAATATATTAGCTGTTTCCATGATTAGAGCAAAGCTGGCTGACTTTTGAAAGTTAATCTCTTTATAATTCTTTAACTCTATACCTAATAGATATGAAGGAATATGTATAATCAAACGGTACAGAGAATAAAATATTTTTTCATATTGATACATAAAATGTCAAAAAATAATATTTAACTGCGTTTTTTCAAGAAAATCTGTTACGAACTTCAAATAAAGGAACTTCCGGTTGACCAATTATAACCAAAATCTAGTTAGCTTTTCATATGGTTGTAAAGAAGAGGAATACGAAAGAATCGTATTTTTTAGAATTGTAGTATTGGAGTTATCGTCGGAGATAAATTTGTCACATACGGACACATATACATATACGGACGCACATACACACGGACATACACACACATACACACGTACATACACACACAGATATATACACACAGGCAAGCATACAGACATAATCGTAAAACTAGTAAAATCGTATAGTAGACCCTAAAATGTGCTTATGTATTAAAAACTCACCGAATTTCTTGACCAAAGGTTACACTTTCCTTACCAAAAGGTGACGAAAGGTAAAAAACGGCTAATTTTAGGTATGGTCCATATATAAAAAGAGAGAATTAGTATTAATAATAGAACAGACATATTTACAAAGGTTATTTTAAATTTATTTCACAAAAAGTAAAAAAACAAACAAATTAAAATGGAAAACGCCTACGTCGAGGGACGTAGTCAGATTATTTTTGTAGGGTGGGCCAGCGGTGGGCCAAAAAATATTTAGGTGGGCCACTAATCAGAAAGTTTTGTACTGTTACTTACCTTTTTCATTGGAACACAAATAACCAAACTTGATTTTTAGTCATACAATTTGTGTAGCATATTATTATATAACAAATATTAATTAGTAAGATTAAACTTATTTAACATTTTACAATCCGAATTATAGTATTCAAATAATAATGCGTTTTAAATGTATTCTAATATCAATTTGTAAGTTGATTAAAAATTCAAATATTAGAGGCATTTCAATAAATTTAAATGAAGACTTTAAAGACAAACAATTATTTTCCAATACGGCCCAATTCTTTCCTATCAAATAATGTCTGTAAGTTCAAATACTTTATAACGCTGAACTAACCAACCTTCAATAAAAGGCTATAAAACAGGTATAAGTCAGTTCCATATACCGGTTGTAACACAAAAACCGGGCCATAGGCGTTTAACATGGGACACCAGTATTCCTTGCGCAAAAGTGGCCTATTATTTTTAGACAAAAATGCATTAAATTTGTGTAGAGAATTAAATTCTACATCTAAATCAATAATGACATTTTCTTTTGCATGTTTCGTAACCGCATAAATTGAATTTAAAGTTTTATAAAAATTACTTGTTTATATGGTACTGAAATAAAATCTTAAACAAATTTTATGACATTTTGCCTGCCAGAAATTATAAAAAATATAGTTTTCATGAAAATAATATACTACTCAATGATTTGTATCTTCCCTTCGTGTGCATAATTCTCCTTTTTCAATAATGATAACTCAAATAGAGCTTTTCTAACAGATAAAATGTCACAATCTGACACATACGTTTCTGATAGGTAAAATATGTCACAATCTGACAGATGTTTCTAACAAGGTAAAATGTTATTATATTTTTTTTTTTGTAATTTTACTTATCAGAAACGCTCTCCTTTGAGTTATCATTAGGTACTGAAAATGGAGAATTATTCACAGGATGGGATGTTAGTAGTATTATTTTGATGAAAACTATATTTTATAATTTCTGACAGATAAAATGTCATAAAATTTTATTTTAATACCAAGGCTAACACTATAAAAAAGTAAGTTTTATAAAATTTTAAATTCTATTTTCTCGGCTAACGAAGAGGCAAAGATAATGTGACCACTGGTTTAGATAAAGAATTTGATTCTCTACAACAGTTATTTGAAGCATTTTTGTCTAAAATTAATAGGTCACTTTTGGCAAGGAAAAACTGTTTTCCCATGTTAAACGCCTATGGCCCGGTTTTCGTGTTACACCAGGTATACTATACAGATATATAAAATTAATGCCAACTCGTCCATCCTGTTAAAATGATGAAATACATTTGAATAGATGTTCTACCTGCTTTGTAATAATGTACAGTAAAATAATATTACAATTCCAATAATGTGTGTGAATTATTTTCTCTCTTTTAAAACGTGTGGGCCAATGGGTGTGGCCACAGATTTTGCAGAGTGGGCCAGGACCACACTGGCTCACCCCTGTCTACGTCCCTGCCTACGTCTGGGGATGTTTTATAGGCAAACTTCAATTGTTTTCTTATTATTACTAAAATCGCAAGAAAGTCGTCACTTGTTTATATTTTGGGAGGGATATTAACCAGGTTTTGCACTTTAGTCCTTTGCCAGTTTTCGAACATTAAACATTATATTATATCACTCTTTTCATATTTAATTCTTGACTCATCAATATAACAATGCCGTTTGTACTACACATATATTTATTTCTCTAGTAAGTTTTTTTTTTATATATTTTCTAAATTTTAAATAACAGTTATTTGTAATTTTGGATACAAATTAAAAAATCTGATGTGGCCAGCACAAAACCTTCCGTCAATTCGATGTATTTTGTACAAATCTTGCACCAAAAGTTCCTTGAAAAGATTCTATGGCTCGTATTCTGACATCTTGAAGTTGCGCTATTTCCGAAAAACCGCAACTTCAACTGTCAAGTGTCAACTTTAATACTAAAAATAAAAGAAATAAAAATAAATTAAATTATAAATGCCACTTTTTTCAAATATTTCAGTTTACTTTTATAAAAATATTAAACCCATTCTTATCTATTCATAAAATAAATTTAAAAAACAGTCGAAATAGCACTATTTCGGAAGTAGCGCTACTTCAAGAGGTGAGAATACAGGGCAATGTATCCTGTAAAATGGTAACACGAACAGACTACTTTTTACAATTTCCATACCGAAAGCTTCTTTGAAAACATTCTATAAATCCAATAAAATTATTACACGAACTCACATTATGTAAATTGCATTGACACTTCCTCTTCACACAGTTCTTCCTCTGTTAAATCTTTTGCTACACAGTCCTTCCATCTTCACTTTGGCCTTGATCGTACTCCCGGTATTGAAAGTTCCAATCTTGAGGCGAGGCTGCAACTGCATTGCCATTTATTCTACTTTTTGATCTTATACCTTCCATCTTTGGTTTTGCATTTGAGACTGACATCTGTAGATTAGAATTTTTTGAATATAACACATGTTTCCATGATTTAAGCAAAGCTGACTGATTTAATCTTTTTATAATTCTATAAATATATATATATATATATATATATATATATATATATATATATATATATATATATATACCGTATGTCCACGGATCGAGTTCCAAAGAGGAAAAACTTTTTTATTTTTTATTTTACAAAAAAATGTATTCTTGATAAAAGTTTTTGGATGTCCCAAAACGCTCAATTCAGTTTTAACATTTTTAAATTTTCTTTTAGTATCATATAAAAATCGAAAATTGGTCGTTTTAGTTGAAAAAAAAAGTCCCAAAAAACAAGTTTGCGTTGTCATGGTAATTGCCGTTATTTATTTATACATACATACATAACATACATACATACATACATGATTTATATATATATAAAATAAAAAAGTTTTTCCTCTTTAGAACTCGATCCGTGGACATACGGTATATATACATATACGTATATACCGTATGTCCACGGATCGAGTTCTAAAGAGGAAAAACTTTTTTATTTTATATATATATATATATATATATATATATATATATATATATATAAATCATGTATGTAGTAATTTCCTGATGATTCTGAATTTTGTAACTTTTATACTTATATTTTTTTAAGATATTCATTACTTGGGTCTGACTACATTGAGTTTCTTCAGCAATTACCCTATAACTCAATTGTTGGTTGTTTTCTACCAATGCCACTACGTCCAATTCTGAGTCGGGGTTTATAACGGGGTCAGGTTTAGTTTTATGGTCGTCATTAACGCAACCTGTGTTTTGAAATTTTAAAATTATTCATCTAATTCGTTCATGGGATACAATTTGTCTTTCAGGATATATTCCAGCAAAAAAATCTCGAATTTCTCGTAAACTCATCCTTTGATGGTAAAATTTAATTATACTAATTCTTTCTTCTAATGAAAAATCCATTGGATTGATAAAGTTAACAGAAAGAATGTATCGAAAAATGACAATAAAACACTTCTGACAAACCTGTGTGATTACTTTTTGTTTTTTGCTTAATAATATTAGCAGTGATATAACAAAGAAATAGTATAGTAAATTCAATAAAATACTTAATGTATCAAATTAATTACGTTTTAATTTTGTAATTTATTTAATAATACACTGTACAAAATAAATATAAAAATAATAAAAATATTAACTTGAACCGGGCGAGATTTGAACTCGTGAAAAAATATCATGGACCCTCGATTTAACCAAGTCAGCTACCGAATACGTTTCCATGATTACTGTTTTTAGTAAGTTATAAGTAATAACTGTCAAGTAGCATTATACTTTCGTAAATATTTCAATAATAATGCATTAAATTAGGATTATTTAGATACTCTTCGATGCCAAATTAAATAATCTTTTTAACCATATCAAAAACTCCCACTATACTCTTGCGGGACAGATAATATTTGAAAAAAACTGTTTTCCCCATGTTAATCGCCTATGTCACGGTTATCAGTGTTCACACTGTATATATACCGTATGTCCACGGATCGAGTTCTAAAGAGGAAAAACTTTTTTATTTTATATATATATATATATATATATATCTTAATATAAAAAACAAAGTCGGGTTAGTTACACCATTTATAACTCAAGAATGGCTGGACCGATTTTGATGATCTCTGATTTGTTGGATTCGTCTCCGCCCCGAATAGCAGAATGACTATTAAAATATCGATTTACGTAAAGAAAAATGAGTACACTACTTTTAAGGATTTTATGCTCTTTCTAATTATAGTGGAACGCAGCCAATTTAGCGACATCTATCCACATAGTGGAAAAGTAAAAGTACAACGTGTTCTCACCCCTGCCGCTGTCTGTCATGGTCAGTAAATAACCAATAAAGGTTACATGTCGATTTGTTAGTTTTGTACGAGTGTTAATAATCCATACTAGGTAATATAATAAATGCGAAAGTAACTCTGTCTGTGTGTCTGTTACGTTTTCACGACTAAACGGCTGAATCAATTTGGATGAATTTTGGTATAGAGATAGATTGGACCTTGGAGTAGGACATAGGCTACCTTTTGTCGCGAAAGTAAAACTTGAAGGGGTGAAATATGGGATGAAAGTTTTTATGGAGAACCCATCATATCTTCCACTGAACCAATTTTGATGAATTTTGGTATAGAGATAGATTGGACCTTGGAGAAGGACATAGGCTATTTTTTGTCGCGAAAATAAAACTTGAACGGGTGAAATAGGGGATGAAATTTGTATGGAAAACCCATCATATCTTCCGCTGAACCAATTTTGATGAATTTTGGTATAGAGATAGATTGGACTTGGAGAAGGACATAGACTACCTTTTGTCACGAAAATAAAACTTGAAAGGGGTGAAATAGGGGATGAAAGTTTGTTTGGAGAATCCGTCATATCTCAAGTTAGGGATATAAAAATTCTTTTTTATGCTTTTGGTAAGAAATAAAGAGTGTTTTAGCGTTTTTCAAACATCATCCCTCAAGGCGGTACAATAGGGGGTGATATCAATTATTTTTTATCTTTGTATCTATAGTTAAGTTTTAACGTTAGTAGATTTTCGATATTTGTCGGAGACTCGGAGAGATAGTTTACATCATATGTACCTACATACGTAAAAGTACCCGAGACATGTTTAGAAACGGGCGCTGTTACGATTGGGTGGGCAGTGGGCGGAGCCTGTTACATGTACGATGCGAGGCAGGTTGCCGGCTCCCTAAGCAGCGCATGTCTCCGAAGTAAATGTGAAAAATTACTGGTACACGTGTAGCAATCGTTATTCTAGCTTTACCCGTGCGAAGCCGGGGCGGGTCAGCTAGTATATATATATATATATATATATATATATATATATATATATATATACAAATCATGTATGTATGTATGTATGTAAAAATAAATAACGGCAATTACCATGACAACGCAAACTTGTTTTTTGGGACTTTTTTTCAACTAAAACGACCAATTTTCGATTTTTATATGATACTAAAAGAAAATTTAAAAATGTTAAAACTGAATTGAGCGTTTCGGGACATCCAAAAACTTTTATCAAGAATACATTTTTTTGTAAAATAAAAAATAAAAAAGTTTTTCCTCTTTGGAACTCGATCCGTGGACATACGATATATATATATATATATATATATATATATATATATATATATATATATATATATATATATAATTATAGAATTATAAAGAGATTAGTCATATATATATATATATATATATATATAAATCTTGTATGTATGTATGCATGTATGTATGTTATGTATGTATGTATGTATGTATGTATGTATGTATGTATGTATGTATGTATGTATGTATGTATGTATGTATGTATGTATGATAATAGTACATTACATCTTGTACATTAATTAATATTAACTAATTTAATAATATTGCAAAAATCGCTATAAATTACAAAAATTGTAAAAAAATAATTGTTTCACTTTTTTATTATGCAATATTAAATAATTTACAAATGTCTCCGTGGCGCAGTGGTTACAACAATTGCGTCTGAAATTTTAGGTTGGGGTTCGATTCCCCGTTGGGGTAGTTTATTTTGTTACATAAAAATTGTTGAACTTTTAAAAATCAGTTTATATATCCATATTACAATAATTTAGAAATAATAACATTGTAATAAAAAATGAGAAAAAATTGACAATAATTGATTACAATCAAAATATGGATACAATAACAATTCATTGTCATTGTATTTAATTTTGATATTAATAAAAATAACTGAAATATAATAAATTTGTGTAGATATATATTTTTACTTTTATGCATTGTTATTATGTGTTGATTATTGTAATCAATTATTTTCTCTTTATTTATTACAATGTCATTAATTTAAATTAAATGATTGTAATATGGCAATATAAACTGATTTTTAAAAGTTCAACAATTTTTATATAAAAAAATGAAATAATTACCCCAACGGGGAGTCGAATACCAACTTAAAATTTCAGAGGCAACTGTTATAACCACTGCGCCGCGGAAACATTTGTAAATCTTTTCATATTACATAATAAAATATCTGATGTGGACACCACATGACTTCCTTGTACGCCTGTTACACAATACATATTTTGTTAATAATTAAAATATGTATTATAATAGAGCCAATCATAAAATTGCACGTGATTGACATAATTTGACATTGACATTAAATTCTTAATTTTTTTTTGTAATTTTTTGTCCTAATTCATAGCAAACTTAATTACAGAAACCAAAAAGTATATAATTTTTAAATATACATATCTCGCTTATACAAAGAGCTAATTTAATCATAGGTACTTGATGTTTTCTACGCAGAATTCAATTCTCTAAAACTTTTATTTAAAGCATTTATTATTAAAATCAAAATAACACCATTTTTTCAAGAAAAACTGAGAATAGCTTCAAGTAAAGTATCACTTCCGGTCAGACTATTTTAACCAAAATCTATTATGTTATTCCCATTGATATAAAAGTATTATACACCAAATTTGAAAAGTTTAACGGAAATACCTATCCATTTTGACCATCCCTGAATCCATTTTACGTGAGATGTGAGAGTTTCGATACGACGCTAAGTGCTAATAACACGTAAATGGGAAAAATGATCTTACTACTGAATTTTGTGCCAAACAAGTAGTAATGTACACCTGCTAGGAAACGTAAATGACTGATCTACAGCAGTGAATTAAATCCGTATTTTAATTCGATACAGTAAAAAATGAGTAACAGTCAGGGAAATCAAGTTGGCGCACTCTTAAAAATTATACTAACAAAAATATGATCAATAATTATTGCACTCTTTATGTGCTTATATGCGCCTCAATTATTTTTATTTGCGCTCTTGTTTTTATGTCGCAGCGAGATTGTAATAGTATATTACAATACGAGTGAAGAAACTAAGAATTTCATTCACTCATGTGCCAGATTTGAACACGAGGCGCCAGCCGAGTGGGCAAAGGTACATAAGTGAGCGAATTCGTTTCTTGACGAGTGTTGTACAGCGTTTTGTTCAATCCTGCTATTGAATTGTTACAAAAAATATTAGAATGTGTACTAATAGATTTATATGTAAATGGTATATAAATAAATATAGACGGCGGGTTACGTTGCTAACGTTTGTTTGTTTGTTTGTTTGTTTTTTGTGTTTATAAACATTTGCAATAATTTGTCAACAAAACTATTTCTTGAGTGCCACGTGTAGAAATTGTGTAAAATTTTCAAAATACGGCAGTTAAGGACAATTTTATTCTACCTGACGATATTTTAAATGAAGCAAATGCTGGCACTTTTCATTTATTGCCTGAGAAATCGAAAGGAAGGTACTTAAAAGATTTAGAAAAATTTCGGCATTGAATGAAATCCAAAAATGTATCTACTGTCACTGAGGAAGTAGTGGTAGCGTATTTTCATGGCTTAACAGATAAGTATAAGCCCCCATCCTTGTGGTCTACATACTATATGTTAAGATCAACCTTATTTATTTAGAATTTGCAAAAAAAAAAATTAACAGTGAAGCTGAAGAAGACGCCACTAGCATTAAAAAAAATCATGTAGAGGCAACAGAACACACTGTGGAAGCCAATGAAATAAATCAAATGTCACTTGCTGGCATGTATAGTTTAAGCAATCCCATATTTAATAACTGTACAGTAAATTTTCACGTAAATAAATAAAAGATGAATTCTATTGGCATGTATTTATTATATTAGAATTGTGCAACCATGTTTCCTTAAGATATATTCAAAAAAGTAATTTAAAAGCGGAATGTAAACGTATATCATTCAAACACCATATTTTGATAAAATAATAGATTTATTTCCATTCAAAATAACAAAATTCGACACATGTTCCCTACAACTTTTCTCTTCCATTTACATGTTCTTCTTCATCTCTCTATCATTCTAGCACTAAAATTACGTGGGTTTTTCAAAATTTTGAAATTAAATATAACTATTTACAAGAATATTATAATTATACAGGGTGTTCTGAAAATGGGTAAAAAGCTTCAGGTAGAACGATTCTTTGATTAATTCTGAGTCGATAATCCTAATGCAAAAAAATTGTACGGCCCTTCGTAAAGCCACACGAGCTACTTAAAAGAAATGTAAATTTGGCAACACCGAATCAAACTGTTATAGTAGTTATCAGGTAGCTATGCAAATCAGTATGAATTTTACGTCAACATTATTTTGACATAGGTACACTCAGTGGAAATTCAAATTGGGAATTGAATTTATTTACTTAAGATACCAGCTTTGCTTTATTAATTAAAAAAATTTTAATGTAAACGATATTTTGAGTATTTATGTAGTAATAAAAATAACAAAAATAATTATAATTATAATAGTCAATAATAAGATTCGCGAAGTCGCTGATCTAATTTTCCAAACTGTTTTATACATGGTTGTCGTACGTATTCAAATATAAATAATTCTACTTTAGAAGAGTTAAAATTTTAAAAGATTTGATATCAAACGTTTAGCTATGTACATCAAATTTTACACAATTCTTCTAGAATGTAAAGTGCAATGATATTACGTAGATTTTTTAAAAATCGCTTAGTTCTAGTTGCACATTTACAAGTTTGATGGCTTCGTGCGGCTTTACGAAAAGCCGTACAAATTTTTTGCATTAGGATTATTGACTCTGAATGAATCAAAGAATCGTTCTACCTGAAGCTTTTTACCCATTTTCAGAACACCCTGTATTTTATATTTACCTATAATGATTAGTACAGGGCACCGGATGTACTAGTGGAAGTAAAAATAATTTCAATGATATTGTACGAGTATTTTTATAAACATGTATAAAACTAACCTCTTTGTTAAACTAACTTTTTATTGGAATTTAATGAATAAATCAATCAATTCGGTAATGATAGGTGAGTGGGCGAAAGTTCACTTTCACTCACTACTTTCGCCCACCCGTTGCCATAGGAATAAGTGAAGTGGACAAAACAGAAGGTTTCGAATTCGATCTCCGTATCCAAGTAAGAAACAACAAGTTTCAATAGCAGGAATAAACAAAATATTTTTCCTTGTAGAGTGTCACTTTTCAAACACTAGTGCGTGAATTCATTTATTTGTTAACTAACACTAACAATATTTAAAGATGTCTGTATACTCACACTGAGTAATATGAGAAATAGCACCAACGTTTTGGTTGTAGGAAAAATATTGTCTGCAAATCGATTGTAAACAGTATTTTTTATTTTCTGCTAATTTCCGCATTCGGCTGCACATCATGCGTAAAACATCGCACTCGACCAAACTAGTACTACTTTACACACTTGTTACATAAATAACTTTTTTTATGAACGCGTACTCATTTCTTGACGAATGTTTGGACATTTTCGCTTGAAAACATATCTGTAACCTAACCAAATGAACAATCTCACGCCCGCAAGTTTTGTACGGTTAGGTTATGTTATGTTAGGGTTTAGCACAAAACAATAATAGTGGCGCATATAACCGCATAAAGAACGCATTTACTGGTATTATTTAAAAAAAAAAAATTTAAAGTGGGGGTACAACTTTAGTTACCCATAAGATTCTACATTTGTAAATAAATTATATGTAAAGAGTGATTTTTCGTAGAAATCGCCGAAGAAAAATGTATATCGATTATATTCCAACTTTGTCATTTATTTATTTTTATAGCAGAATAAAGCGAACTACTGTTAAATATTTACAATGGCTTCAGATGTTAAGAGAGGATTATTTTTTAACAGAACTAAAATTTTGTTCTATTTAAAAATACCTTTATATAAAACTTTACTCAAACTCAAAGCAGAAAAGAAGTAGTAAAACTAAGTGTTCAAATAATAAAAGTGGCATTGTTTTATTTGAAAGCATGGTCCGTTTTAAACAACGTAACTAGCTGTTTTTATGTGACATCCCATTTTACATTTACTACACCGGAAACACATAAATTTAGAAAGCATGCAATTGATGAAATTGCTTTTTTATATTGTCTTTATTCCGTCAGAGTACTGATCGTTTTTTATGTTTATAATATGAACAGCAATTTACCTTTGATAGCTCAAGCATTAACAGCATATAATGTCAAACAATACTAAAATTAATTACACCTGTATTTAAAAACATCACACGAATATTATTGAATTAATAATTTTGAATTCAATTGATATATTATTATATTCGGAATATTTTATTTTTCCGTTACAACGAATATAATGAAGTTCAATACTCTATTCCACTACATACAATAGATATGTACGTGTGTTTACGATTGTAAAACGAAAGTTTTAAATTTTATTTTAGAAAATATAAAGTATGAGGCTATATAATATATTAGGAAATTTATTATTAAGTAGAACAGGAAAATTAATTATACATATATATATTTGATTACAAAATATACGATATTTAATTATTATACGTTATTTAATATCAAATAACGTCCTTAGCATGTCTTATTCAAAAAATCTGTTGTGGCCAGCACAAGACCTCTCACCATTGCCACATTAGGCTATATAAGTATTGTATTGCACTTCACTATCGAACCATCGTTTTATAACAAAAAATTACAGAACTTTACCCAAATATTGTTTTTTTTTTTATTGTATTTAACATGTTTCTGCACACTTATAATTCTAATTATATGTATTTTTCACTGTATGAGGAAGTTCCTAATGTAAGAGATTCTTCCAATTCATTAACCAGATTGGCGGTATTTCTGATGGATATGAGCATTTTTACCTATAATTTCAAATATTTAATTAATAGAACAATAAAAAAGATTAAATGTACTTCCCAGAAAAAAGTTATCAGAATGTCACTAAAACTGTTGATTTTTGACACTGACATCTGTCATTTACAAACTATGTTATAAATATTTGAATTTGTCAAGTGGTTTCCTTAGTGCCTTAGCCTCTGCGATTAGATTATTCTATATATTATAGTGTCTATCTCTCTAAATTTATACAAGATATAATAGAAAATTTAAATGTATTAGATGGAGAATTTCATGTTCTTCAATATTTGTAATAACAAAAATTAAAAAAAATATATATATATATTTAGAAGAAATTTTCTAAGAAACTACTACTTCCGGTTGTGTAATTGTTACCAAAACCTTTCCAGCTCCTCCCAGGAATGTCAGATTGAGGAATTTATAGTTAAACAGGTCTTAAGTCGCATAGTTTTTGAGAAATCGCCCCTCCAACATCCAGACATACACACACTCCCACACACACAAACACGCACGCACACAAACACACACGCGCACACACGCACACATACACACACACACACACACACACACACACACACACACACACACACACTGAAAATATTTAAAGTCGCCATTCTATTTTTTAATAATATAACGTACCTACCTATTATTGTTTTTATACTGTTGGAAAGCAAATATCATGTTCTTTTCAAATTTAAAATAATATGTATTGTGTTCTATTTGAAAATTAAAAGTTGCTATCAATTATTCGAAAATAGGACATAATAATATTGAACTACTTCCGAAATTTTACAGAGGAGTTAACACATAATATAAATTATGTAGTTGAAATCGCTAAAAGTAATAATAAGCGAGATATTTGACTATTGGTTTTGGTGCAGAATTTAATTCTCTACTATATTTGTTTGAAGCATTTGTGTCTGAAATTAATAGACCATCTTTGCGCAAGGAAAAACTGATTTCCCATGTTAAACGCATATAACCCGGTTTTCGTATTACACCCAGTATATATATATATATATTTGAAATTTACACTTTATATTTACATTTTACATATACATTTATAATACAAGTATTACACTGACTGATGAAATGAAACAAAAATAGTGCACACCGCTGTATTTCACCACGATTAATCTGTTATAAATTTAAGTTGTTATAGTTACATTTTTGTAATCGTTGTTATGTATTTTTGGTTGTGAGATATTAAGTAGTAGTAGCCTGGAAAGAAATGTCATGTAATGTATGTATTCCGTAATAAAAAGACATATTAAAAAAGTATTGAAACTAATAATTGAAGTACAAAGTATACACATATAAAACTTCAGAAGTGGGATTAAACAGTATTCTGCTTAAGGAATAACGAAATAAGAAACCGAAATCTCCAAAGATGAAGACAAGAAATATGACAGAAACTGGAACAGAAGAAACTGAAGGTAGTGAAGTTGAGGACACTATTAGAATTGCATCGACCGAACAGAATTCAAATAAAGAATTAACCGTGACAGATCTTTTACGAATAATGATGGAAGAAAACCGTAGAAGAGATGACATGATGCATAGTCTTATTCAGAGTCTTAAATTACCGGCAGTATTACCCGTAGAAGCCCCATCCTTTCATATTATGCCAGATTTAACAAAAACAATTGGAAATTTTAGTGGTGAAAGTCATGGTCCAGAAGCGAAAATATGGTTAAATAAAATTAAATCCATGCAAATATTACATCATTGGCCAGACTCATTCGCCCTTGAAACAGCGCGAACACATCTTGTTGACGGAGCCAGTCACTGGTATGCCGCTCAAGAATCGAAATTACAAAATTGGGAAGATTTTAAAAAAATATTCGAAGGTACATTTGTAAGAGAAGCTAGTATGACTAAAAAATGGCGGAAAATGGTCGAACGACTACAAGGGAAGAAAGAAACAATAAATTCTTATTTCCATGAAAAGGTACGTTTGTGTACAGATCTACAACTTAATATAAGCGAAATAAAGGAGCAAGTGTTGTTAGGCTTGTATTCGCGAGAACTATGTACGATGGTAATCGGTAAAGAACACAAAACTATGGACGACCTTTTACATGACCTAATGGAATATGAATTAATTATAAATGAACGAGTAGAAAGAAGCAGAACATTGAGAAGAGAGGCAGGAAATATAATATTAACTAATACAGTAGCCGATGAAGATAAGTCAGAAACAACAATTTCAAAACCAAGATATACAGCAATTAGAAATGACAAAGGAGAATTTAAATGTTTCAATTGCAATAAGTTCGGACACATTGCGAAGGATTGTCCAGAGTCAGTTAAAATGTTTTGTTACAATTGCAAGCGCAATGGACATACCAAGAAATACTGTCTAGAGAAACAACAGAATATTAATGAAAGAGAAGTAAAATTTGTTGAAAGTTCAAATAATTCTGCATTAAAATATTTGAAGAAAGTGAAAATAGATGGGACAACATTCCAGAGCATAATGGACACTGGCAGTTCGGATTGCACAATAAAATCAACATGCGTAATTGAAAATAACTTTAATATTGTAAAAGAAAATGTAAAACTGAAGAGCTTTGGTCCAGAAAATTTTGTTGTGAATTTTCCTGGAGTAATTTTTGCCAAAATTGAAGTGGATGATGTAGTAGTAGAAAAGGTGAAAATGAGAATTGTACCCGATGATACGCAACCTGTGGAAGTAATAATTGGGCGCAGTTTTACAGAGACTCTACATGTTGTATACCGGGAGTTTATTTTATCAGTAAACATAGGGTATATCATTGCCATAGTTACGGTATGAATGTTTGACAGCAATGTATTGAAGCGTTTATTTTATGAGTAAACATAGGCGTTTAACATGGGAAGCAGTTTTTTGTACAGTGTCCGGCTAAAAATCTAACCATGCTATTGAACATGATAATAGTACATTACATCTTGTACATTATTTAATATTAATTACTTTAATAATATTGCAAAAATTGCAATAAATTACAAAAATTGTCAAATAAATAATTGTTTCACTTTTTTATTATGCAATATGAAATGGTTCGATTCCCCAATGGGGTAATTATTTTATTTTTTTTCATAAAAATTGTTGAACTTTTAAAAATCAATTTATATTTCCATATTACAATTACTTAAAAATAATAAAAACATTGTAATAAATAAAGAGAAAATAATTGAGAATAATTGATTACAATAATCAAAATATTGATGCAATAACAATGCATTGTATTTCCTTTGATATTAATAAAAATAACTGAAATATAATAAATTTGTGCATATATTATGTCTTTACTGTATTTATCAAATAAAATACAATGCATTGTTATTATATCAATATTTTGATTATTGTAATCAATTATACTCAATCATTTTCTCTTTATTTATTACAATGTTATTATTATTTTCAAATGATTGTAATTTGGAAATATAAACTGATTTTTAAAAGTTCAACCCTTTTTATGTAAAAAAATAAAATAATTACCCCAATGGGGAATCGAACCCCAACCAAAAATTTCAGACGCTAGTGTTATGACCACTGCGCTACGGAGACATTTGGAAATCATTTCATATTGCATAATAAAAAAGTGAAACAATTATTTATTTGACAATTTTTGTAATTTATTGCAATTTTTGCAATATTATTAAAGTAATTAATATTAAATAATGTACAAGATATAATGTACTATTATCATGTTCAATAGCATGGTTAGATTTTTAGCCAGACACTATGTATTTACAAAAAACTGCTTCCCATGTTAAACGCCTATGTTTACTCATAAAATAAACGCTTCAATACATTGCTGTCAAACATTCGTAACTATGGCAATGATATACCCTATGTTTACTGATAAAATAAACTCCCGGTATATGAAGATAGGTGAGGAATTAATTTTTGCAGATCGCAATTCAGATCCGTTTAAAAACTTGAACGTAGAAGTAATAAAACCAGCATTACGTGTACAAGAAACTGTTGTGCTTCCCAAACATTCAATCAATTTAGTAAACGTTATTGGACAAAATTCAGAAGAAATCGTCATACCGATTCTAAATTTAAGCAATGAAAAAGAAACAATATGCGTAGGAAAGAAGTTAGAAGTAAATAGGGCAAACGTTATAAAGGAGTTACATGCAGAAAATATAGGCAAAATAAAGATAGAAGGCATTAATGTTGGAGAACAAGCCACTTTAACAGAAAAAGAAGAATTAATGAAGTTACTAAACGAATATCGGATGTGTATTGCCATGAACGTTAAAGAACTAGGATGTACGGATCTTATGAAAATAAAAATAAAGGAATTACCGAACACTACTCATGTATACAGTAAACCTTGTCGAGGAAGCAACAAAGAAAGAAAAAGATCTTCATCTCCAAGTAAAATTAGTCATCAAATCGATAGAAGTAAGGAAAGAAAAGGTTCACTTTTCTCTAAAAGTAGAAAAATAAGTCAAAATAGAAGTATAAAAAGAAAAAGAGGACATTCCGTTAAAATCAGAAAAATAAAAAGTTATAAAAGTATGAAAATGAAAAGGTCAGCATCTATTAAAAACAAACACGTAAGAAGTAGAAAATCAAATAGAAGTAGATCTTCTTACCATAAAAGCAGAAAAGCAAGTCAACATAGAAGCATGAAAACGAAAAGATCATCTTCTTGTAAAGGCAGAAAAGTACATACTCAACAGTATCTCAAAAGTAGAAAAGGACATAGATCATCTTTTCATAAATACAGAACAATTTTATTAACAGTACAAACAAAATATAAAGAACGATATGATCTAAATAAGTATCGAAATGAAATAGGAGAACTAGTATTTATGAAGACTATACCCAAACCTACAGGAGAGACTACCAAATTACAGGCAAGATATAGAGCTGAATTGCGGGAACAGCCAAAAGGGCATCGATATGCAACAACTGCACATGTTAGCCAACTTAAATTGTGGAAATCGGATTCAACTGAAGAACAAAATGTAATAGCAGAAGAAGAAAAACAAAATAAAGATAAAGAACCCCAAACAAAACCCACAAGAATTAAAGGCATCGGAGAAGATCTCATCTCGCGGACGAGATGAAATATAGGATGGCCGAGTGTTATAAATTTAAGTTGTTATAGTTACATATTTGTAATCGTTGTTATGTATTTTTGGTTGTGAGATATTAAGTAGTACTCGTAGTAGCCTGGAAAGAAATGTCATGTAATGTATGTATTCCGTAATAAAAAGACATATTAAAAAAGTATTGAAACTAATAATTGAAGTACAAAGTATACACATATAAAACATCAATATTGCACCCTTAATATAAACTGGCCTCTAGCCGATGCATTAACTTGTCTCACCGAACATGTACAATTGCTGAGATGGATCAAAGCAACATTCATTTAATTTTATTTTCATTACATTTTAATTGTAAAATATTAAAATAATGAAAATCACTGGACACCCCGAGAATTCTATCATTATTTCGGCAAAATGCCACGTTGTCTTAACTATCAGGAATTTCCAGTCTAAAGAAAACAACTGCTAAACAATTCCTAATAGGTAGACAATGAGGTATAAACCTACATCGTATACCTTCGGTAAGACAAGTTATTACATCGACTAGACGCTAGTTAAAATTATATGACCACCCAAGTCCCCTATGTATCACATAACCCTATCAATTAATACTCCCAAATTAATTACAATGAAGAAGATTGTGTAATATTTGGCCATCCTGACAGAAATTAGTGTCCTCACTATTTACAATTGTAACAATCCAGAGGTGGGATTCCATAACTTCGGTAGCTATCATTTGAACTTGTTATGATATCAATTGCAAATATAAACTACAAAGTGAACTTGCGTTTCTATAACAATAATCGTTATTTGTAGCTGGTACGTAACAAGACAAATTAGGTTATAATGTACAAAAATTTCGAAATATTAAGTACAAGATTGTTATTATTATCCAAATCTAATATGACCAATTTAAATAAGTAAATTATTTTGTTAATTTATCATAAAAACTGTTTGTACTTACTGTTTTCTTTCAAATAAATTATCGAACTGAGTTATGTCAGATTTGACAATTCAATATGGCTGCCGGCTGGAATTTTGCAGTCGTTATTTATTAATTGGAAAATAACGTGAGAAACTGTTATCTGCAGTTGCTATTGATATTTAACAAGAGCAATGGTTATTTGTAGTTGTTACGAGTTATGGAATCCCACCCCAGATTTGTTTAAATATTTCGTTTTAACAAAATTATTTGCAATTTATGTCAATTTAATGTTATTAACCTTTATGGCTTATACGCGAGAGTATTGCACTTGTTATCAAATAGAATGCTAAATATAATTACGGAGAGTCAACAAGAGTCGACGACAGTCAATAACTGTCAATTAGATTCAGTCTTCGATTCGACGCAACCCAGCTCAAGATGAGACGCTAGATCTTCAGGGGTAGTCTACCCCTAGGTATGAGAAATACGACGCTAAATATCGTTCGTTAATTATAATATCATATAAAGGTATTTGTATTTATTATTTAACTTGTTTTTATCAATACAAATCTTATTTATTTTTATTTACTTTTGTGTTTAACTATTTTATAACCTTTGACCGCAATTCTTAGTCTTTTGCTTTATTATTAATAAATATTTTCTAAACTGTTACTTATTAATAATTGCACTACATAACCAGTGCAGTGATCAGCGTCCCAGCTGACGCAACAGACAGCAGGGAAGTATAACCCTACTTAAATCGTTAACATCGCTACTTCTGTTGCACCCCAGTCGCGATTGTTACACAATACATATCCTTGTCTAATTTGGTTTACCTCTTCGATGATGCCTAATTCAAAATCTAAAACAAAATAGTATATTACATGCCGAGCCGGGAGATGCTTTATTACAGCCGAGCACTGTGTTAGATGACCAAGGTTTACAGCTGTGAAAGCGAGGCTGGAATTTACATATCCGCGAGGTATGTATACTATTTTATTTATAATCAATTAATAATCATTCAGCTGTAAACATAAATTTTATTTTTGGCATTTTTATTACAATTTGTTTCGTTAACTATGTGCTTCAACACGGTTCTTAAACTTCAAATCGTATCATCCCATCCATCAAAAAATCAACGTCGTTCTTAACATGAAAAACCGTGCCCTAAAATTAACAAGTAATAAATATCATAAAGAAATTAAAAACATAATAACGAACTTGCTACAGATTAATAACTTTCCGAATAAACTAACCAACAAAATAATGAATACATCAAATACTAATGTCGAACATAAAAACAATATTAATGAATTTAGATATATATTGTTAGGTACCGTATATAAAAGAACTAGCGCCAAAATTTAAAAAAATTATGAAACAAAAACTCGATTTAAACATAGCTTTTAAACATAAAACTGTAAAAAATTATTTACCGTAATCAAAGACACAACAAAGAAAGAACTACAATCCAATCTAATATATAAAATTCCATGTAAAAATTGTAGTAAAATATATACAGGTCACACGAAAAGATATTTAAAAATACGCCTTGATGAACATAAAAGAAACTCCAACAATAGTAATAGAAACATTAAATGTACGTTAGTAGAACACGCTAAAAGCAATAAACATTAATTTGATTTTGATAAAACTAAAATTTTAGCATTAGAATCAAATCTACATAAACGGTTAACGTTAGAGATGTTATTCATAAAACAAGATAAAAAAAACAATATTAATTCACAAACGGATATAGAGCATTTTAGCCTAATATACAACAATTTAATTAATATTAAAAACAAACTAAAAATATAAAATAAAATTAACACAAATTAAAATTTACACGGAAGCACACCAAATCATCTGCCATCAAGGAGTTCGCCGTCCCACATCAGGGTTCTCCCATCCACTGATCTATTAGTCATGCATTAATTAATCTAAAATAATCCACATTAGTCCTCAACTTTGATTTTTCATAAAAAAAATTTCGTTACTATAGTTATTTGTATTTCCATGGGTATTGTATTCATCCAAGACAAGTTTTTAATTTTTTGACGATTTTCTCTGTGTGATAAGTTGTTTTTAACTATTTATTTATTTATTCATATTTATTTATTTATATTTTTAATTGTCCGTGTCGTATGTTCCGTTATCCACATGTGGTTTCTTTTTTCGACTAGACCATTCTGTAAGTTTGTATTTTATAGTTTTTGTAATTTATAATTATTTTGTGTTCGTATGTTACTATTTCGCTTTTGTATCATATTGTAGAGTCCTGAGGAAGACTACTGTATAGTCGAAACGTCGGCGTGAATAAATTTTATTAATTGACTGCAAGTCCGAAGATTTCTTACTTTCCCGTATTTACCTCTATCCTAACACAGTCGATTATTGGTTTTTCAACAATTTGTTTAGTTTAACATATGGCAATGTGGTTAAGTAACGATAAAATATTTATAGATTCTGTAAGTTAAAACATCTTAAACTTTTTTGAATGTTTACCGTTCTTCTCAATCAATAATTATAATTTTGCTAATTTTATTTGTACTGTTATTGTTACGTTATTTGTTAAATAAAGCGTTCTCTTTATTAAGTAAATTTTTGCTACAATTTGACATCAAAATCACAATGACATTTTAGCTGTTGGACTGTGACATTTAACTAACAGGGAAAGTGACATTTCGCTAGCCAGAAAAGTCTTTTCCAGATATCTGGGAAGTGAAATAAACAAAAAGTCACTTCCCAACTGTTTGGTAGGTTAGAAACGCACATATAGCTAACCGATTGTGAATAAATACATTTACAAGCAAAATAAGTACTAAAACCGCACAAAATACTCAAATACTCCTCTATACTAAAATAGCTAAAATGTACGGACAGGTTACATTGTGACGAAGTGACGACACTGGTTCGGTATGATGCTCAACTAATAATAAAAATATCTGTTGTGGCCAACACATAACCATCTGTCTATTCTACGTATTTTATATAAATTCCTCGCAGACAGTTTCTTGAAAAACAGAAAAACTATTACATGTGTTACAGAACACTTACTTAAAATGAATAGAGATGATGTATTTGGTCCGTTTAACTGATGTTTTCTTTAAATATGCTACAATGAACAAATGTTAATGCGAACAAGGTTTTGGTCCCAATTGTGCTCGTAGAAACATACCAAATTGTTTTACCAGTAAAATAATTTCACCACCAATATTATGTAATTTATTTGTACTTGACACTGAAATGCAATTAGTAATAGTTACTACTATTATTTTTTTGGTGATATTTATGATAACATAAAATGTCAATAAATGATCTTTAACTGCGTTTTTTTAATAAAAACTGTTAAAAGTTGCAAATGAGGACACTTCCGGTTGACCAATTTTTGTAATTGTAAATTAATTGATGCGAGGAGAATTTTGTGCTCCTGTTCACTGTTTTATGAATTCTCCGGTTAATTTCTGGTAGCTTAGCGTCCTAGTCCCACTAAGTTTCCACCGTTGTGGAAGTTCGTATTGCAGCAGAATGGTACTGTTGTATCGTTCAATCTGAACATTTGACTAAGGACAGGCTGAAGCATTCAGAATGTGTTTAAATTGATAGTCCTTGGTAAATTCTTTGAACAATCTACTGCTAGACTTCTCTCAAATTGTTTTTTTTTTTTTTTTTTTTTTTTGTTACCCCTAGGAACATACAGAATATTTACCCTAGAATTTTAATAGTTTATATTCAGCATGTTTTTCCTGATCTAACAATAACAAATTAGGAAAAGTAATTTACAAAGATCGATAAATGTGAAAACATTGATGAACTCTTTTCTAATGGACCCAATAGTAAATATGACTTTTGTACATAGATTCATCTAATTCCTAGGATACAATTTCTTATGAACTTTCTTGTACGCATCATAGTAACAGTCAATGCCCGGCACAATACACATTTTAATAAATTTTGTTATACTTGCATTTCTAAAACTTTTCTTGAAATCTGTGTATTTTTTCAAATTTTAATAACACTGAAAATAAATTCTAATAGGTACCTATTTTCTAAACAACAATAGCATTGATGTTAAAATTAATGTTTCTTTTTATTTCTTGATTACATCCAAGAGTATTTGATAAGATATTCTTTGGAATAAATTGTTAACTAGAATATTTTATACACAAGAAACAAAAATATTAATATAAATTTGAAAGCACTTTCTTAATCCCTATATCCTGTGTTACTACCTCCAAGTTAAACTGTATCATTATATTATTATCATATTTATAATTTAGCAGTCTTTTTTGTTAATAATTAATTTAAAATAGGATTATTTTAAAAATTAATTAATCAAATACGTAACTATCATAAGTAAAATATAAAAATCTGGGTTTGAGGACTATAACGCGATTGTTAGTGCATTTCTATACCTTCCTTAGTAGTAGGTAAAAACAGTTTACTTTAGTTATTTAAATTGGCCAATAAACAAATCTTCATTCAATATTTTCAATAAAAGACGTCTTGGCAAATATCACATTACCAGAACCAGCATCCATTACACAGATCTCTGAAATAAATTCCATGCTTCAGATATCAAAGCCAATTTAATCTCTCCGGATATCTCGGCATTTTTTCTCTTCTCGTTGCGGCATTCCACTTGGTTATATTCGATTTCGTCCGCAATGCCAGACACTACTTGTGATAAATAATTTTCAAAGCAATAAAAACTAAACCGTGGATTTGTACGAATACACTTATGCCCGGTTTAATAAAAGCATGTTAAATGAATAATTTGCATTTTATGAAATTAATCCTTTTGTTAACATGAATTATTTTTATTAATAACTATTATTTACCATTATATCGTCGGATTTCTGGTAAAAAGACTTAACCGCCAAAAAATGATAAAATGAGCTATGCACATAAACGGATACGTCTCTTCACGACGCATGCTCTAAACACAATATCTGAGCGCCAAAAAATTTATGTTAGAAGGTAATTCATTCTAAAGTTTCGTAAACGCCATCTGACACTATTTGATGCGCACAGAAATTTTATTAATAAAATAATAAAAAGTCTTAAACGCCATTCTGTGTTAATGTAATGGGAGATGTTAACGAGTTGTGTTCCACAAAAGTTAATTTATTTTGATATTATTTATTAATCTGGTGTTCACAACTATATAAATATTAAAAATTTAGGTATTAAGCTATATTGAACAAAAAAAAAAAACATTTTTATTAAATATTTCATGATATATGCTTCAAAATGTTGCGAAAGTATGTTGAAAAATGTATAAAATATTAATCTCATCGATATAACACAATATATTGTTAAATAAATCAATATTGTAAATAAAAACAAGTTTTTCCTGTTTATCTCAAAACTAGTCAAATGGCGGTTAAGTCTTTTTACCAGAAATCCGACGATATACGTAGAACATATTAAAAGATCAATTATATGTAACAATATCTAGTAATTAACATTGAAATTTAATGGCAATTAAGTGACATTATGTAGGTACTTCAATGTACGATTAATTGACTTGCCAAAATTAAACCAGCCAAATTTATACTCCGATTAATATAATCATTTGTCATCAAACAAAAAAGGCATATAGTACTGACCAAAATGAGAAAAAAAAAGTTCAATCAACATGGGTCCGATCTTCAATAGTTTCCGAGATAAAAGGCAATGAAAAATGAATTTTTTCGGTGTTTACCTCTGCTATCTCGAAAACTGTAAGAGTTACGACTTTGATTAAATGAGACATTTTATTTACCTCTCAGAGGTCGTCTTAGATGTGATTTTGTTTATCACAAAAATCGAATAATTGTACTAAGACAAAAGTTCTGGCGACCTTGGCCAATATTTAGTTTCAAATAACTTCGTAACTATCAGAAAGTGAAAGAAAAAGTTTTACATAAAATGTTATTGTTTTTTATAGTCTGTTTACTAGCATAGACAAAATTTTGCTCGACCACTATATTAGTCAGTTTTTCTTCGATTCTAATACAAAATGGCCTTTTTCTCAAAAACAGTTGAAGATCGGGCCCATGTTGATTAAACTTTTTTTTTCACATTTTGATCAGTACTATAGGTATATGCCCTCATAATTTGTGACACTTATTTTTTAACACCCTGTATATGTCTATATAATCAAAAATTCCTTGAAATATTTGTTATTTTTTTCAGTGTGACAAGTGTGACAATAATACAAAAACTTATCAAAACATTATAAATCCTTGCATCCGCGCTCTAATTTTGATTTATTTTATGGAATAGAATGCTAATGTAGCGATATATATATTTAAAAGCATTTTGAGTTTAAACCGTATTTTCTATATTAGCCAATCGTTATTTATTGAGTAGTACTCTAAGTATAAAGTGTACATTTTATTATTTCTTATTATGGTGGAGCACCCCATTGTGGTGCCCTTGGCCAATATTTAGTTTTCAAATAACTTCGTAACTATTAGAAAGTGAAAAAAAAATGTTTCATATAATATGTTATTGTTTTTTTTATAGTCTATTTACTGGCATAGACAAAATTTTGTTCGACCACTATTTTAGTCAGTTTCTCTTCGATTCTAATACAAAATGGCCTCTTTCTCGAAAACAGTTGAAAATCGGACCCATGTTGATTAAACTTTTTCTACTCATTTTGGTCAGTACTATATGCCTCATAATTTGATACATTTATTTTTTACACCCTGTATGTATCATATTTAACAAGGCAATTAAAATTTAATCATTGATTACGATTATAATCAATTTTCATGAAACCGGGCATTATACTTCTATTATTCCTCACATGCCGGGAGTACGGTAGTGTGGTTAGAGTGTCACCTTTGTGATCGGCATGTCCGAGCAGGCTACACAGCTGCGATCTGTTGGATGGGTGAACGCTCAGCAACACAAATTGAACACAGTACTTACTACTTTGTGAGGTTAAATTTTAAACTGAACAGTCATCAGAACAGTGAAAATTATTTGTTTAAATAGTTCAAACATTGATAATTAAATTTAGAAACTAAATTGTCCACAAGGTTTAATAAATATATGTTACAGAACCCACAATCAGAGCGATTAGGTTCAGAAGAAAGGTAGGTGAAGTTGGCCCCCTCAAGTCGGAATTAATAATAACAAATTAATGTGATCAATTGCGCCCTTTATGCGCTTGTGTGCACCACCTTTATTTTTTTATGCGCTCTTATAGTTACTATTTTTTTAAATTTTTTCAATGGGGCGGCCAACTTAATGGGTAGCCCCCCCAAATTGATAAATAGGTATTTCATTGTTATGTAGGGCTTGATAAACATATGCGCTACTATGCGCCAGTGCAAAATATTAATGCGCCAACTGCGTTCAGGATATAAATATTATTGAATCTCGGGGGGGCTAAATTAATACTGATTTTTTTTTTAATTTAAAATTTTTAAAGAAGCTATTGTATTTGATTACGTATGCGCTCTCATGCGCTACCACAAGTTTTCATTGCGCTTTTTCAATTGAACAAATAGAATTATGAAAGGTTAAGGAAAAGTTGCCCCCCCCCCCAAGTCGGAATTAATAATAACAAATTAATGTGACCAATTGCGCCCTTTATGCGCTTGTATGTACCACCTTTACTTTTTTGCGCTCTTATAGTTTTTATTTTTTTTTTTTTTTTCAATGGGGCGGCGAACTTAATGGGTAGCCCCCCCGAATTGATAAATATGTATTTTATTGTTATGTATGGCTTAATAAACATATGCGCTACTATGCGCCAGTGCAAAATATTAATGCGCCAATCACGTTAAGGATATATATATATATATATATATATATATATATATATATATATATATATATATATATTATTGAATCTCGAGGGGGCTACATTAATGCTGATTCTTTTTTAATTTTTAAAAATTTGAAAAAAAGCTATTGTATTAGAATACATATGCGCACTTATGCGCTACCACAAATTTTCATTTCGCATTTTCAATTGAAGAAAATATGGGGGGTCAAGATAATGATATATTAAAAATTGAAAATTATGAATTTTATTGTAAATATTATTCGCTATTATGCACCAATTAACTGTTTTTATGCGCTGATTTAGTTTTCTATAAAATAACACTATAAATTTGGGGGTTGCCATTAATTAATACATTTTTATTTTTTTAAATTAGATACAGTAATGGTCATATATTTGGATGCGCTTTTATGCACTATAACAAATTTCCTCTGCGTTCGTATAGTTCTTATAAACATAAGCAGACGTTAAAAGGGCTAGTAGGAGTTGCTGCTAACGACGTAGTCACTTTTTTAGGTAATTTGTATCCGGGATCTATTTCCGACAAAAAAATATTTATCTACTGTGGAGTTGTCAGTCACTTTCTCGCTTGTGATTTAATATTGGTCGACAAAGGTTTTTTAACAGCCGAACTTTTGCCACCAGGTGTTAATTTAAATATACCACCATTTTTGACGACACTACATTTTACGGTGGAACAAATTTAAAAATCCAGAAATATTGCAAGAGCCTAGAATTCATCTAGAAAGGGCCATAGGAAGAATTTCAAATATTGAATATGATTCCATCATTTTTAATGCCTTATGCATCAATAATATAGTTTAGTTATAGTTTGTGGGGCATATGTTTATTAAGCCATGCATAACAATAAAATACATATTTATCAATTTGGGGGGGCTACCCATTAAGCTCGCCGCCCCATTGAAAAAATAAGAAAATAAAAACTATGGTGGTGCATACAAGCGCACAAAGGGCGCAATTGGTCACATTAATTTGTTATTATTAATTCCGACTTGGGGGGGGGGGGGGCAACTTCTCCTTGACCCCTAATAATTCTATTTGTTCAATTGAAAAAGCGCAATGAAAACTTGTGGTAGCGCATAAGAGCGCAAACGTATTCAAATACAATAGCTTTTTTAAAAATTTTAAATTTAAAAAAAAAAATCAGTATTAATTTAGCCCCCCCGAGATTCAATAATATTTATATCCTGAACGCAGTTGGCGCATTAATATTTTGCACTGGCGCATAGTAGCGCATATGTTTATCAAGCCCTACATAACAATAAAATACCTATTTATCAATTTGGGGGGGCTACCCATTAAGTTGGCCGCCCCATTGAAAAAATTTAAAAAAATAGAAATTATAAGAGCGCATAAAAAAATAAAGGTGGTGCACACAAGCGCATAAAGGGCGCAATTGATCACATTAATTTGTTATTATTAATTCCGACTTGGGGGGGCCAACTTCACCTACCTTCAGAAGAAGTCAAGTTGTAAAACACGTGTGAAACACAGTAAAAAACAAGTTCGAACTTTGAACAAATTACCAAAAACGACAGAGAACAACAATATGTGCAAGTGAGAGGGAGAAAAACTAACCGGAAACACGAAAAGTTCTTGAAATTCAAAAATAATTTTTATCATTTCATTTTTAAATTTTAGTACAACCCTACTAAAATACTGAAAAAAAAATGATACAAATTACAAAAAATTTATGTTGGATCAGAATTTTCATTATTATTAGAATTATGTAATTTTTTAAATTTCTTTTTTTATATATATATATATATATATATATATACAGGGTGTCCCATTTAAGGTACGAATGCATTGGTATCTCGAGAACCGTAAGAGCTACGAGGTTGGTTAAATTAGACAAAAGTTGCCCCATTAGGAGGCTATTTTAATGGTGTTTTGTTATTTGCGAAAAAATGCATATGTCACTAGATACAGGTGAAAATGTAAATATCGCGATTTTCTTTTTTTGCTTATAACTTTGTTATATGAAATAATTCGAGATTCTGGTTTGCACTTTCTTAAGGCACTTTTGTATGGTGAATTTGCAGAAGTACTCAATTTTTTTTTATATCTAACCATTTACGAGTTACTGATAGCAACTTTTATTTTTCATATGGAGGTCATATTAAGCTATGGCATTTTTAAATAGAGATTTTTTTTAGCTTTACAACGATATAAAACAATAATAATTTATTTTTATAATTAACAGAAAAATTAATAAAAATTGTTATTTATACTAAAATTAAATTGAAAAAAGTAAATAGAAAGCTGCTATGGAAACAACGAACAACGAAAAAGTGCAACAGTTGAATTTCTGAATTATACGTGACAATAGTAGATTATTACGAGTAATAAACGAACTTTGATAACGAATGTAACAACTCAACATATCATATTTTTCCCTACGAGAAAAATTCATATATATATATATATATATATATATATATATATATATATATATATATATTCCCTACATTTATTTTTTTGTGATTTAGATTTAAAATAGATAAAGCTAAGTATTATTTATTATACGAGTGTGGAATGTACCTGTCACGAATACATATGTACCTATTCCACACCCGTTTGACACTGACAAGTCAGTTGATATACTATTTTAAATTACAAAGTAGCCATTGGATGGTTGTTATGGTTTCGTTATATTGTTATTGAAAACAATTTGCTATAATAAATATTGTTTGTCATTGGGAATTATTTTTATTTAAAAAAAAATGGGTGAAAATGAGCAAATTCCTTTAAAACATAATATTCACTAGCAGCATCTTTTAATTTAATGCCGAAGCTAGCAACCACTAACTCGTTTTGGTTTCATCAGCAGTAGGTGGCAGCTGTCATTGTGTAAAGATAAGTAACCTAAATATCTTTTAACGTAAATGTTAATATTAATTTAAATAAATAATCACTAATTTTGTTCATAAACATTATAAATAGTTTATGAGACGCGGAAAACGTAATTGAATAAACTTTTAGTGTAACTAATAATTTATTTGTAATTACCACTTACTTTGTTGTAAATTATGGATGATTTGCAAAAGTATGACAATGGAATTACTTTCAACGGACACGAACGTTTAACAAATTAAATTATAGAATAGTTAAAACTACAAATAATCTTATATCCACTGGATTACACGGGAAATCCGCTTACATGCCACATAAATAACCGCAGTTTTACAATCCTAGCAAGCACTAATGTCCCCGTGACGTCTAGTGACATCAGGGCTACCACAACATACACCGACCATTGTCATTATCCAACGACTATGTTTACCACAATCGCAATGCTTGTTTTGGGCAAAATTAATCAGTGACATGCACAATTGTACATTATTAACAACCGATTGTTTGGTTGATTAACTAAAAGCATCTTATTGTGTGCTGCAAATTCGAAATATTGGATTTGATTTATCATGTATTATTAGTGCATCTGCATGATTTAACACAATAATATTTTAATAAGTATTTAATGGGATTTTTTATTTGAAAGAAACACTAGATATATAAATGAAATCTGATAGCTGCCATTAATAACTCTACATCCTGCGGACTTTGTCAGCAACATCATGTTAATCAGACATGACATTTGTTTAAAAGTTTATTACTTAGTTTTACAGGAACGATATTTGTAATGTGGAAGAAGAAGAGACAGAAACGGAAATGAATAAATAAATTTAGAATAAAAATAGTGTATGAAGCAATAGGGTACCAACATATTTATAGGGAAAAATTGGATTTTTAAATTCAAAGACACGGAGATTTTAGATTCTGACATAGGTAACTATTACAATAATCGATTAATTAAAGAAAGTTTTTTACATTAATATGAATTCACAATGAAATTTGAACTTTCACACTGATTTTAAAAATAACAAAATACATAAATCAATTTATTCATCATCAATAATTTTTAAAAAAGTTTTCAAAAAAATTTAATTTCTTAGTATAAATTAATAAAAAAAAAACCCTGTAAATATGTTAGTACCCTCTTATTTGAAATTTATTTATTTCCGTTTCTGTCTCTGCAAAATGAGGTTCTGGTTAAGTATGGGTGTGACATGACGCGTCAAACACAATTTTTGCAATGTACAAAACGTTTTAATTTTATTGACTACTGTACTCGTATATTCTTTTACAAATATATATTTTGGTGAGTGAATATTTAGAATTTATCAGTAATGTTTTATAAATATATTAAATCTTTGCAGCTGAAGATGGAGCAATATTTTTAGCTGCGAAACTTCCAATAATAAATGATATTTTAATATAAAAATAAATTAATTAATGGATTCCCAAAACCGAAATTCCTTCTTCAACTTTACAAGTTCAGGGGCCAAATTTTAACCTTGTTTTATAATAATAATTTTAATAGTTACATTTTTTGTTTCTTTTTAAGAAAAAATAAAACTATAGTCTACATGCGCGTAGATAAAGTACAAATTTTAATAATGTAAACATCATTGTTCAGACTTACACAACGACGTATTTTACGTAGCGTATATTACAGGCACAACCTTGGCCATAATTTTCATTATTATACCGGTTGTCTACTTGGAATCCGTTAATAGGAAATACAATGTTATTTTTTTTTCATATCACCGTGGTTACTACTTGACCTATTAAATTTAGAGAAAAGTTGTTCAGAAATAAAAACTACACAATATGAGCCTAAAATTAACCACAATATCTTCTTATTTTACGAAAAAATGTAAATTAAAATTTACAGCAAATTTCAGAGTACTGTTGAATTACTAATGTTTAATTTTGACACTTTTTTTGGGTTTTGGCCTATAACTCGGAAATTATGCGTTTTTTCGGAGAGATGATTCTATACAAAATTACAGTAAAAAAGTAAAAAATTTCTACATTTTTTATATAAAAAGTTTTATCTACGACCAACCGTTCAAACGTTAATATTGACACAGGGTGTTAAAACATAAGTGTCCCAAATTATGACGGCATATAGTACTGACCAAAATGAGTAAAAAAAAGTTTAATTAACATGGGTCTGATCTTCAACTGTTTTCGAGATAAAGCGCAATGAAAAATAAGTTTTTTCGGTGTTTACCTCTGCTATCTCGAAAACTGTAAGAGTTACAACTTTGATTAAATGAGACATTTTGTTTACCTTTCAGAGGTCATCTTAGATGTGTTTTTGTTTTTCACAAAAAATCGAATAATTGTATTAAGACAAAAGTTGTGGCGCCCTTGGTCAATATTTAGTTTTCAAATAACTTCGTAACTATTAGAAAGTGGAAAAAATGTTTCATATAATATGTTATTGTTTTTTTATAGTCTATTTATTGACATAGACAAAATTTTGTTCGACTACTAAGTCTGTTTTTCTTCGATTCTAATACAAAATGGCCTCTTTCTCAAAAACAGTTGAAGATCGGACCCATATTGATTAAACTTTTTTGACTCATTTTAGTCAGTACTATATGCCTTCATAATTTGAGACACTTATTTTTTAACACCCTGTATACGAAACGAAAAGTGTTGTAATGCACTTACAAATTTCGTGCCTTCGTCTGGCATAGCTTGTTTTACATATCTTGAAATCGACCAGAAACACTTAGTTTCTGGCCTAGGGCAGCAAACAGATAGCGAATTTTATGACTATAAGTTGGTAATATTCTGGTAAAATGTCAACTTATAAATATTTTCAAAATGTGACACATTATTTAAAAACACTATGTTTGATTTATTAATCATATTCTACTCGTATTATACGATTACTATTACATTAATTGTTGTAAAATATATCTTCAATTTTAACCTATAATGCGGATTATTGGACTAAAATGTCACTAAATTTTTTCAATAAAACAAATGAATTGTTGATAAAACCATGTAAATGTTACCAACATAAAATTTTTATATCGTCGGCACAAAAATCTTGTGTATCACAACCGAGAAACTGTTTTGCGAGATCTCTTAATTTGCAGGCTTCGCTTTCAGCTCGGCTTGTCAAAATAAACTCGCTCTCGCAAATGTTCAGTTTCTGGCCTAGTGATACAATTAACTATTAATGTACATGATATATCTGGATATAATGTAAAGTCGGGATAAAAAAATAAATAAAAATAATTCCTGGTAAACTTAATATACAAAGAAAATTAAATAATAATAAAAAAGAATACCTACATATAAATGAAATATAAAATACATGTAATAAAACTATTAACATATAAATAATAGAAAAGACAGACGCCTTAGCATTCATCAGAAGCTTCGATATCTATATAGAAAATACAGAAAACATCCGTACAGAATCAGTGAATGTTTTTATTGAGACCAAAGAATTGTGAGGTACAGAGTTTTCTAAAATGATATTGTTGCATGATATTTTCCCCATCAGAACCCTCCACTTTCCATCCTTCCGAGCTTTACTGGCCTCTACAAACGAAGAAATATCTTTTTCTTTCCGCCCTGTAATGACGACTCACCGGGACAAACTCACGTTGGAAATTTCCAAAACATGGGGAAAAATGATCATTGAACAAGCTCTGAATGAAGACTGGGTGGTGACTGAGGGGACTGTTTTGAGTTTTACGCGTTTAGGATTCGAAGGGGGTTCCCTTGAAAAAGACATCAAGAGGGGGCCCTCGTAGGTAGTCTAACATCTGCATCCCGGGCTACCAGCGGCGAACACGACCCCACTCAAATAATACAACATTTACTCAAATAATCATTCCCTTCATTTTTTTTTTAAGTGAAAACTTCTTTAGGTAAACTCGGGGAGAGCTGAACGTGGCGTCACATTAATTCAAGGCCACAGCCTACGTTACGTTATTAATACAAGACCGGGAAACTGGAACACATCACAATGTCTGTCAAAAAGAAACTGTAGTTCCAAACTCCCCGTTTTGGTATGACTGATTCCTGCTGTCACTGCTGTCAGTATCGATATCTGTGTACAAAATAGATTGGTACACCCGGATTAGCACACCCAGTAATGGGTAATATGCTGTGATATATTTATATAGTTATTTATGCATAAGTAAATAAAATATTGCTTACATTCGTATTTGTTGTAGATTTTATTTGTTTATAATTTTGAAAATTGTACTGACAGCGTTACAAGGTGTTTACAACAGCTAAATTGAAATTATAAAAGTTTTAAAATGATATTAACGACAACGGGAATAAATCGTGCACTCATTACTGGTTTTAAAAATTGAGTTTTGGGGTTTTTGTCCAAATTTTAAAATAAAATTTTGATTATTCCCCAGCTTTCTCACAAGAAAATTAAAATTCTTTCTTGAAAATTATTAGAATGTTAAAATGTGTAATTTCCCGTAAATTAGGCGTACAGAGTGCAAACAACGTTTTTCGCACTTTTTGGATTTTTTGACCTATTTTCGTCGCTTTAGCGGCTGAACAGTTGGTCGTAAAAAAAAACTTTTTATAAAAAAAGTGTTGAAAATTTACTTTAATTTTGTATAGAATAACTTCTTCGAAAAAACGCATAGTTTCCGAGTTATAGTTATAGGCCAAAAATCAAAAAAAGTGTCAAAATTTGCATGTTTCTGGACAAAGAAAACATGTCTTCGGGCAGAATCGGAATTGGCAAACGTCAAATTCGTATTCAGCGACCCAAAAAACATAAAGGTACTAAATATCACGAATACTGAGACACTTTCCCCTATTTTTCCTAAATGCTCGCGACTACACGGTGGCCGAGCGGGTTAGTGCACATCTCATGTCAGCCGGTCCACTATATCACTAGAACTATATTCCGTGAGTTCGAATGCCTTCGACCTTCGACCAACAATGTGTGATTTGTCGTTAAAAAATTAATAAAACAACTTGTATTTTATCACACTCGGATGCTATAAGCTGACCACTTATACATCTTTAATAAATACAGCACTAGCTTGAAAACTATTTAGCAGTAATAACTCCGGCTCGGTGAGTTCCGGTTAGAAAGGGTAAGCAGCTGCAATTGTATATAGGCCCCAAATATGTTACATGGATCAGTAAATTGCATGTTCATTCGACTTCTGATCAGTATCCGCCCCCAAAACTAAGCAAAAATATCTGATGTGGTCAACACAGAACCTCCCGCTATTTAATTTTTATTAATTTAAATACATACGTATTTACTAACGCTGCAGACTGTTCAATTGCAGAAAACTATTGCTTTATTTCCTATATTCTTTTTAAAATGTCACTATTATTAATTTGAAGTGATTAGGTTTTTGACAGTGACATTTAATTTACTGTCAGTTACATTCATGTGAAATATGAACTGTGTAACAAAGGAATTGTATTTATCTTAGGCTTCGCGAGTAATATAAAAAAATATTTTTAAATTTATCTGTAAAATATATAGAAAAAGTAGTAATGTATTCCTGTAGAAAATTCAATAATCTTTAATTTCCATAAGACATAAAATGCGAAAAAATGGCATTTAATGGTATTTTTTGAAGAAAACCCATTATGAGCTTCAGGTAAATTGCCATTTTTGGTTATCTGATTTACACCAAAATCTAATGGCTTCGTTTCATATTAGAATAGGGTACAAATACAAGGTTTCAGAATTTTCTGAATGATATTATTTGAGTTAGAGCAAAGACAAAACCCATACATACACACACACACACACACACACACACACACACACACACACACACACACACACACACACATACAGACATCATCGTGAAAATGTGAAAATTGGATTCTAGGGACCTTAAAACGTGGTCATTTACTAAAATCTCCCTTACCAAGGGTAGCGGGAGGTAAAAATATTACCTAAGTATACAATTTTTTACCTCCCGCTATCCTTGGTAAGGGAGGTATCGTGCTAAAAATCACATCGAAATTTGAGTAAATGTCCCTAGAATCTAATTTTAACATTTTCACAATAATGTCTGTAGGTGTGTATGTGTGCGTGTGTGCACGTGCGCGCGCGTGTGTATGTGTACTACGTATGTGTATGGATTTTGTCTACGCTCTAACTCAAATACCATCATTCAGAAAATTCTGAAATCTTGTATTTCGACCCTTTTCTAATATGGAAAGAAGCCATTAGATTTTGGTGTAAATCGCATAACCGGATATGGTACTTTACTTCAAGCTCATAATGGTTTTTCTTCAAAAAATACCATTAAATGTCATTTTTTGCATTTTATGTCATTATAAAAATGAAAGGTTATTAAATTTTCTGCAGGTATAAATAAAAAAAAAAAAAAATTATAAATCTCAAAGCTTATGGTTTCATGATTCTTTTGTTACACATTTCGTATTTCAAAAGTATGTAACTGACAGGTAAATGTCACTGTCAAAAAATTAATCATTTACAATTAATAATGGTGACATTTTAAAAAGAAAATAGTAAATAAGGGAATAGTCATATGCAAAGGAACTTACATAATATAGTTTGAAACATTAGTAAATATATAGGTAGGTATTTAAACTAATAAATATTAAAGGTGGGAGGTATTGTGTTGGCCATATCAGTTTTTTTTTTCAAATTGAATTTATATAAACTATGACATGCCAGCATGACTAATTTTGACCGATACTTGTGTTCTTTCGAATAAATCTTCGTCCATGTGACAAGATTTAATCAATACGATCAGTTGGATATGATCCAACACAGCTAAAGAATACGGCTAATATTTGCTCTATTTATTGGGACCCATAAATAGCATGCGACAAAACGGAATTTTAGGGAACTAACTTAATGGCGGCTAGCAGGACATGTTAAATAATGTAAACGTTAAAAACTATTGTTTCGTTTAGAAAAAAACCAAAGTTCTCAACTTTGATTTTAAAATTTCGTTTGAAAATACTGAATGAACGTCAAAAGACCGGTACGAAGAATATTTCGTTTACGTTGAGAATCGAGAGATACAGAAAAATGTTAATAAGCAAAGTTAAACTAGATTAATTGGCTCATATGATCGAAGTAAGAATTTAGTATCACCTCCGGTTTTATTGGAAATGGGCACGCAACTTTAAATCTAGCATATAGTTATAAAAGTAAGAGCTTACGCACTGTGTATATTCGTATATACGTTTTAGTTTACTTATAAGAAGGGTTAAAAGGCAACTTTAACCGTAATAAAGAAACACTAAATTCTGATCATCAAATTATTTCAATACGAACATCTATTTATTCATTTACGGTCACCAGAAAAATGGCTAATTTATCACCAAATTGTATTCATCAAACCATTTCATTACGAACATTTGTTAATACATTTCTGTCATCAGTATTACTAATTAAACATAAAAAATATTTTTTCAAAAAAAAATTTTTTTTATGTTTAATTAGTTATACTGTAGTATAAAGTACATTTTATCATTAAATATATGTATAACATCTCTAACTTTTCAGAGACGGCAAGAACTCTATTAATCGTGGTTTTAACTGGCAGGCAGGAGGCGCTGAAATGTTGGAAGTAAAACAGATTTTTACAAAGACCTTTATTTTGCACTTCCTTACTCTGGGACCGATAACAATCGACTCTATATAGAGCCAAAATATATAGTGGGTTGATATTAATTTCTTATTCACGTGTTCTATGCACGAATTAGCATTGCCAACACCTCTTGCGTTCTCCAGTGCATTTTACATTGAATCAAAGCTATTATGTTACCAACACTTCTTATTGCGAGTCACGTGTCAAAATCGTCATATCGATTTCGCCTCGAAATTTAAACCGCAATCTCGTCGTGGATCATTAATAAGGAATCGGTATTTTTATATTTTTTCACAATGTACATAAAATTACTTTCTAAAATATCATAGTTTTGTGTCAATCATTTCTAAATGGCGACTATTTATTTTTAAAACATATATTAATAAAATTCCATACAAAATAAAATATTCCATAATTTTTGGCAGAAAAGAAAAAAATGTTCGACTCATCATTGAAATAGTAGGTATATTAAAACGTAAGTTACAGAAGGCAACCTGTTCAAGTACGACTTAAAAATTCGAACACGAGCGTATAGCAGCGAATGCAGGAACATACGAGTGCTTGAATAGCTTTCTGTAAAGTATGCATTACACGAAGTTTTTCTTTTCTAGTGACTTGAAAATTTTTCTCTCTCGCACAATGACATGAGTGCAAAAGAGACAAATGAATAGACTGTTAAGCACGCATTGCACGATAAGTTTTTCTTTGCAAGAGACTTGAAAAGTGTCTTTATAAGTGATCTTAAGCCTGGATTACACGATGAAGTTTTTATATGAAAAGTGTCTATAAGTAACCTTACAAATTTATTTACACGATTACGTTTTGTACGAATTAAAATATCCAATTGTCAAAATTTAAGTTATACCTACATTAAATCGTCATCGAATTTTCGTATATTGTCATTAAGATTTCAATTACTTCTCTACCCCATTTTGTCATTTTTCAGATTAATATCGATGACTTATAACACTACTTGTATACATCAAAAATACAAACACAAATGACATTTGACATTTACTTGACAGTCAAAACTTGTAGGGACTTTTATGAAAAAGTAGCGTATGTTCCAGTTTTTATTAAAAAATCTATTCAGCTGTCTCTCTTACACTCACATCATTGTGCGACAGAGAAACTTTTCAATGCATTTGAAAAGAAAAACTTCATCGTGTAATTTACGCTTTAGCTCATGGTCACATATAAAGACACTTTTCAAGTCACTTGAAAATAAAGACTTCATCTTGTAATCCATGCTTAACGAGTCTTTTATACCATTTTCTCTGTTTCGCTTTTCATTTACATTATTTTTTTTTTGTAAAATTAGTTGTCAATTTCCATTAAAGGAAATTTTTGACAGAATAGATTGGTAACAGAAATATTTTGTTTTATTCTGTCCGTTGCCAATATATTTTGTGTATTTAGTGCATTCATACCATTTACAAATAACAAAATGTCATCAAAAATTATGCTTCTTCTAGCATCAATAAGTATTAAAATATGTCATTCTAAATTTCGAGGGAAAATAAATTCAAATAGGTATATCGCCAAACTAACATGTTTTTTGTAAATCTGTAATACTATACCTATTTGTGTTTTAAGAGCGCAAAATGCGACATTGTCGATTGAGAGGTTGCTGCCACGCGACGGAGGCGCGCGCGGCATTCTATCGAAATCGACAATGTTCATTTGCGCTCGAAACACACACAAGATTTTTTCTACAGGCACCACAATGGCATTCTTCACCATAACAAAAAATAATAAAATATACCCTTTGCACTTACAGTACTACTCAATAAATAACGATTGGCTAATATAGAAGATACAGTTTAAACTCAAAATGCTTTTAAATGATTATATCGCTACATTAGCCTTCTATTCCACAAAATAAACCAAAATTAGAGCGCTGAAACAAGGATTTGTGATGATTTGATGAGTGTTTGTAGCAAAATGTGGCGTTCGTCGTCACGCCTGGAAAAAATTAACAAATATTTCAAGGAATTTGTGATTATATAGACATTCATGTTACCTAGTGTATTCACTGACCTCGCAATTATTTAAATAACGGAATAACTAATAACTTTGTTGTAATCAAAATAAATACAGAAAACGAGTTGAGTCACTGTAACCCGCCTTTATGAGGCGAATTAATAAATAAAATTTAAGAAAGAGTTCTTGCCAGATTGGAAGTTACGTTTCGTATCAAATTAGTTAGTGACGTAATAAAGAATATTAACTAGGTACTTACTTTTCGTAGCGAGGTGATTGGGTCAGCTTCTGGAATGACTCCCTCAAGGTTGGAATCACACAGTTTGATTAAAAAAATATATATCTTTTATTATTAAGTAAATGGTATAAATAATAAATAAAGATCGAGTATATAAAAAGCGTCGACTGTAACGAGCAGGCTACAATGTCAGAGCTTTACTTTGACTACGACTTCCTCCTGACATATCGTACAGCCGACTATATATATTTACGTAAAGCTAAGTCAGCAAAGAAATTGATGTCTGTTATTAGTTCATAATATTAAGAATTAAATATATATATATATATATATATATATATATATATATATATATATATATATATATATATATATATAATCAGCAATTGCCTACTTATAAATGATTATACTACTCAACATATTCCTAGGTTAATTTGGAAATATTCTCGACCTCATTTATGTGCTGACTTGGGTTTATAGTACAACTCGTAACTATCGTCGCCACTATACATATAGTCCAGTCAATGAAGACCAAAAAAGACCTTTGCCTTTCAGAAGGTGGGGAAAAAATGATTTTAACATATGTTGTTTGGGTCGAGATGGGGATGAAAAATTCAAATTTGTGACCTTGGGAGGCTCGCCGTGAGCCGCCATCTTAGATCAAAGGTGCAAAAAATGAGTTTTTCGCTATTATCTTGAAAACAGTGACCCGTATCAAAATTTTACAAGAATACAAATTTAAAGCTCGTTACTTTTTGTACAAAAAGGGTTGTTGCATTTTTACCTAGGATGAACTCTCTAAGAGTTATGTTCAAAAATATGTAATCAGAACAACAATTTATGAAATAAGATTTAATCACTCAAAATATACAAAATATTAATTTTTTAATACTTAGTCTAATAGATTTTGTTATTTGTAACAGTTTAAATTTGTCGTGGCATCAAAAGAAGTAAATTATCGATGAGCCATCAGAGAAAAGACTGCCCGAAGAAGAAAGTCCAGTTAAGACCCGAACCCGACAGTACCACGCACTTAGTTGATACCAGCATGCAAGTAGTTCCAGCCTACATGGTAAACGTAAAGATGAATGTTGAGGGTAAGGACAGTTTAGTTAAGGCTATAGTGGACACAGGTAGTCCTATCTCATTGATCGCAGATTCAGTTGTACGAATTAAATAATATTTAATCACTCAAAATATACAAAATATTAATTTTTTAATACTTAGTCTAATAGATTTTGTTATTTGTAACAGTTTAAATTTGTCGTGGCATCAAAAGAAGTAAATTATCGATGATTTTTAAATAATTTTTGTCAGCGCTTTTTCACAAATTCATCAACCACTCCGTCCCGGTTAAAGATACAATACCACGGTTTAAAAATTTTGATTCAGTTTGGAATTCTCCTTCATGTCATGTTAAATGATTTTTGCTCCGATGAGCTGCTAACGAATTATTAACAATGTAAACTTATATGAAATTTCACTAAAATTTTAAATATCTGCATATCGGCTTAGTTTTCATTTTTTCTTCTGAAATTTCAGCACGTATTAAATGCACAGTAAAGCTTATCTTTAATCGTGTCCAAATTTCAGAAGAAAAAATGAACACTAAGCTGATTTGCAGATGTTTAAAATTTTAGTGAAATTTCACATAAGTTTAAATTGTTAATAATTAGTTAACCGCTCATCGGAGCAAAAATCGTTTAAGATGACATAAAGGAGAAATTCAAACAATTAAAATTTTTAAACCGCGGTACTGCATCTTTAACCGGGGTCAGAGTGGTTGATAAATTTTTGAAAAACCGCTGTGAAAAATTATTTAAAAATCATCGATAATTTACTTCTTTTGGTGCCACGACAAATATAAACTGTTACAAATAACAAAATCTATTAGACTAAATATTAAAAAATTTATATTGTGTATATTTTGAGTAATTAAACCTTCTTTTATAAATT
Source organism: Ophonus ardosiacus (assembly GCA_943142095.1). Classification (NCBI taxonomy): domain Eukaryota; kingdom Metazoa; phylum Arthropoda; class Insecta; order Coleoptera; family Carabidae; genus Ophonus; species Ophonus ardosiacus. The sequence goes on from OW964823.1 coordinate 54,950,251, forward strand.
GTTGTTCTGGTTACCTATTTTTGAACATAACTCTTTGAGAGTTCATCCTAGGTAGAAAATGTAAAAACCCTTTTTGTACAAAAAGTAACGAGCTTTAAATTTGTATTCTTGTAAAATTTTGATACGGGCCACTGTTTTCGAGATAATAGTGAAAAACTCATTTTTTGTACCTTTGATCCAAGATGGCGGCTCACGCCGGGCCTCTCAAAGGTCACAAAATTTGAATTTTTTATCCTCGTCTCAACCCAAACAACATATGTTAAAATCGTTTTTTCCCCACTTTTTGTAGGGTAAAAACCTGTATTGACTGGACTAATACATCTACCGCCATCTGTGTACAATCATTCCTATTACTAAATGTAAATTTGTTCAAACAATTTATGTTAAATTTAATTTTATTTTATCGTTATTTTCCATTCTTTATGAGCTACTGCTTCAATCTAATTTAAGCATTTTATACCTTCTTTTTTGTAAATGAATACCCTATTTTATTTTCACAGCAGTGCCATATTTTGTTTGGTTAATATACCGACAGAGCATATGTCAGATTGACTTGTGAACGAGGTAAATGTGTAACTACAGTGCCATTAGTTCCTAATTAAACGTTTCCATTAAGAATGTAGACAAGTTACATTTCTCAACATTATATAGTTAGAAATTTGAACAGCGAGCGTTTTTTCTACTTTGTCGCGCATGAGCGGCAAAGTGACATATTGCGTTGACAAAAGAGAGCGCAAATGGCTACTTTCTATGGTGACGAAAAAAAAAGTTTTAATCATAAACATAGAAGAATACTTCAATTGCCTGCTTGATATTAAAAAAAATATGAATTATACTCGTAATTACAAATAACGTGATCACTTAAAATTGATACTTAATAACATAAATAGTTTAACCAAAAATATATGCGAATTGCCTATGTTTAAGAACATGTGTCAGATATTGGAGAAAGTAGTGTCATGTTTAAATATTAGCGCACACATGCACACTTCAATGCACCCTAATGCACACACTTACGTACTCACCCCCCACACCCACACACACACTCACACACATAGACGCATACATACAAATACATATAAACACTCACATACACACACATAAAAAAATACAAAAAAAACATACATACAAATACACACAAACAAGTACTTATACAAACATGTTCATACACCAGACATAAATACACACAAAAATACGCACATGTAAACACACGTACCAGTGCATACTCGTTCGGTAACGTACAAATTAATATGACAAATAGAGACTTTTAATACTGTAACAGCCACTGACCTCTATACAATGTATAGAGATCAGTGCGAAACAGAAAATTGTATTCTAGAACCCGTAAAATGTGCTTATCAATTGGAAATTCACTATCGAATATTTTAACCAATGACATGAGGTGAATTGCAAATGAATTTATTTGTTTTATAGGATGAATTCAGTATGTGTGTTTATGTGGATGACATGTATGAAAGTGGAAGGACGGTGTAAGTGGCATGTGAAATAAAAATTTGGTGTGGTAAAAATAGAAGAGCTTATTTGAATGTAAATTTGAATGTGGGCGAGGTGAAAGTAGTTTTTTTTTACTAGGAATGTGTGATAAACGATGATATAAAAATGAAAGTATGGTTGCATATGTACATATGTATTAGCTCGATTGTTTGCTTCTGGATTTTTGCCAACCCATCTTGCTGAAAATCGCTAAGTGCTCTTATTAACAGTGCCGGTTTTACATAGGCTAACTGCGCTTATATGTTGTCAGCTATTCGGGGGCGCCAAGAAAATTAATATGATATAAAGATAAAACGTATTGTAAGCGCCAAATTCAAATGTAGCGCGCTTAGTTAGTAAAATAGAAAAAATGTTAGAGGGCGGTAGTTGTCTACCGTGGTGATGGGAAGAAGGGAGAGCGGCGGACATGTCTTATGTTATGTTTATTAGTGGTTATGAGTTTATGTCTTCATGCAAGAATAAAGTGAAGGAGTGAACAGAAATATTTATTTTGTAATATCCTCATACATCAGCCCAGGCCATCCTTACAATCGTCAGAAGTGGGATTCAAAGGATTATTGAGATGAAAAGGGATAAAAATTCCAAACACGCCGCCCGGACAGGCAGGTTCGGAAGAAGCGAATGGAGCAGCTGCAGCACCAGAAATAATGTTAACAGTGGACGATATAATAGCAAATACGGTGAGAGCATTGAGTCTGAAAAACCAGCAAGTAGTTAAAAGCGCTGAAATATCGGCGTTAATTCCAGAATTTACCGGCAATGTAGATGAAGATATCTCGACATGGTTTGAACGAATAAAAACGGTCAAACAAATATACAAACCTGAAGGACAGAGTTAAGCAACGTTCACCATTTCCAAGAGCAGCGACGCCAGCTGCACCATCTTCAGATGTAATCAAGAAACTAACTTCGACCTGATGCTACAACTGCAACGAAGTGGGCCATATTGCGACGAATTGCCCCAAACCAAGAAGGGATCGAGGTTCCTGTTACGAGTGCGGTTCAGCGAGCCATCAGAGAAAAGACTGCCCGAAGAAGAAAGTCCAGTTAAGACCCGAACCCGACAGTACCACGCACTTAGTTGATACCAGCATGCAAGTAGTTCCAGCCTACATGGTAAACGTAAAGATGAATGTTGAGGGTAAGGACAGTTTAGTTAAGGCTATAGTGGACACAGGTAGTCCTATCTCATTGATCGCAGATTCAGTTGTACGAATTAAATAATAGGATTTTAAACTATTATTATTAAAAATTTATTTATTTGATATCAGCTATACAAGAACTTGACTTGAGAACTTAGAATGTAGAATCGGAACTGATTTGTTACCCATACATCTTTGGTTTATATACTATGTTTTGTTTATAATTTATGACAGAACAAAGGAATAGAATCATCGCCAGATGTTCTATTGTTATATGTTTATAAGAATGAAATCATCTTATCTTATCTATTAAATATTGATATATATATATATATATATATATATATATATATATATATATATAACTCCTCCCTTCTTTAAAAAGTGATTTTATTCTTTTACAAAGGATTTCTATTTTGATTATCTATATCAGTTAATTCTAATACATTAGTTTGTTGTTTTGGTTTACAATTATTTTTACGAATTATCCCAATCTTATATCTATAGGTTACATATATTAATGTAATAATAATTATTATAGTTATTGCAAAAGAATTAATATAATTATGATGATTTATTTTCATTTCATTTTCTGGTAATAATGGAATTTCATTTGTAATGATATTTTCTTTATTAATTTGTTTTAATTCTAAAGTTTTATTACTATATTGATTTTCTTTAATATCAAATCTTATATTTTCAAATATTATTTCCTTTACATATGTTATTTTCTTATCTAAATTATAATTATCTACTTCACAATTTTCATTAGTGATAAACTTATATACTCCTTTTATTTGTTGATGTTTAATTCTATTTTCACATTTTACTTCTATATTTTTATTTTCGGTACTTGCTATTATTGCCAAATTTCCATTTTCTATTTCCATTATTAAGAAGGCATCATTAATTTCGTGATATTTACAGTCTTCATTTATGTGTTTCAAAACAATATTTTTAATACATTTATTTGTTTCAATGTAATTAGTTTTACAGAAATAATTGTTATTTATTGTTACAATCATGCGTATTATATAATTTATTTTGATTTAGAATTAGCAATTGTTTTTCTTCATTAATCATAAACATCTGTTCGTTATTAACATTAGGTATAGGAGTAATTTGTAATAACTTATTATTATCGTTTTTATAGTACATAGGAATATCTAGTAAATACTCGATCTGATTTTTATTGATTCTACAATGGCTGGTGATTTGTATTGTTAAATCCCAAAAATTTAAATTTTTGTTTACTTGTTTAATTAATTTATTTAATTCTTCTTTTGATATAATAGAACTATGAATTTGGTTCAAATTACAAAAGGTTAAACTTGTTTCAATCTCGTCCAAAATTTCTATCAAATTTATACTTGCCAAAATTAATTGATTAATTGTATCTTTAATTCTAAAATTGTTTTCCCAGTTCATAACCTCTTTGACCATAGAGTCCATTTGCATTATTCTCGATTTCAATACCATTTCATTATGTTGTATATTTTCAATATGTTTATTAAATTTTGAAATCATTTCTTTGTTAACACGAATATTTTCTAAATTTTGTTTTTCAAGGATATACTGATTTCGTTTTATTTTTTCAAATCACATATCGTATTTTTCTCCGTCTTCTGAATCTAAATTTCCGGTTATGCTTTTAATTATTGTTCCCAGTCCATTGAAAACTGCTCTTTTATTTCGTTTATTATTAAATAAGTTATTAATTTTGTTGTCTAATCTGGCAATATTAAAATTTAAAATATTTACATAAGCTTGAGTTTCTCTTTTATATTTTAATCTTATACTATCATTACTATTTAATTTTGATATTATATCGTTTCTATAATTACTTATTTTGTACTTATTTCATAGTTGTAGTAAGAATAATAAGAATCTTTATATATATTTACATGTCCTAATTCTATAATGTTTATTCCTGGGTTGTCAATTAATTCGATCAACTCTTCTCCTTTGCAGAAGCATCTGCAACAAAGAGACGTTTTGTTTTAATTTTGTCAATTTTGTGTCTTTTGTTGGGATTTATCTTTACTATACCCAATTTGGAGTTATAGTCTTCGACCTTATGAATTTTGAATAGCGGTTTTTTAATTTTTTGTATTCTTCTTTTACCTTCTTTAATTAAAACGTTATTTAATTTTAAATTTTCTAGATTTTGATGAGGTTTTTGTTTCAAAAATCTTTTATTTTTCTCAACTTGAATATTTTTATTTACTTCCTCTTTTACTACTTGAAGTTTATTTTGCCAATCTTGTATGTAATCCTCATTACAATTTTTAAATTTCAAAATTTCATTATTTTTATCTGATCCAAAAAGTGTTTCATTTGGGGTATATTTAGTAATAGAGTTTATTGAATTGTTATAAGCTATTAAGGCCAATTGTATCTTTTTGAAAATTTTTTTGTTCTTTAAAATTTTGTCTCTGATTTAATATTCTTAAATGTTCAATGATTGTAGAATGGAATCGTTCAATTACTCCATTTGATTTTGGATTGTCAACGCATGTCATGTGAATTTTTATATTATACGATTTTAATAAGTCTTTTACTAAATTATTATTGAATTCCGTTCCACTACCGAATATTATTTCGTTAGGGACTTGATATTGAGAGAAATATTTTATAAGTGCATCTGTAATATCTGTGGCAGAAAATGATTTTAAATATATTAATTGCGCGAATTTGGAAAAAGCGTCTATTAGTGTTAGATATTTTTTGTTTTCTAGAGTCAATGTATCTATATGTAATATATCAAAAGGAAATTTTGGGTTTTGTGTAAGATTATCAGGTATTTGATACGGGTTTCTTTCGTACTTGTTTTGTTGACATATGTCGCAATTATTAATGTATTTTTGTATATCTATAAACATGTTAGGCCAATAATATTTACGTTTTAATTTCTGATATGTTTCCATAATTCCTCTGTGATTAGTTTTACCTAAATGATAATTTTGAATTGTCTCTAATTGTTCTTCAGTGTTTGATATGTCTTCTAGTACTTCTTCGCATTGTATTAATTTGTATGTATCTTTACTAAAGTTATTTTGTAGGACAATATTTATTGAGTTTATTAGTTCTTTATCAATTAAACAGTAATAGTTTACATTAGGCACTAAGTATTCTTTTATTATTTTAAAAATTTCGTTTTCCAAATTTGTTTCCTGTAATTTAATAATTAATCTTTGTTTATTACCAAAAAGTCTTATTAATTGACAATTTGTTCCTTCATTATGTTTTTGAATAATAATTTGAGTTTTTCCTACATTGATACAACTATCTTTATAGGTTATGCCGTTAATTTCATTTTTATCAATGTTTGCAATTATACTCTCTATTTCGTCGTTCATATTTATTTCTTCTTCTAATAATTCGTGAATTACAATTTTGATATGCGTTTCTTTAAAAATTTTGTTTAATAAATTTTCAATTTTTTGAAATGGTTGTTTATCTAAACCTAAACAAATTTTTGGCATGTGAATTTCAAATATATCATTTTGTACTAAATAATCTTTTAGTTTAATTAAACATTCTTCTATATCGTCTAATGTTGGTTTATTAAAATATTCTGGCTTTGTTACAAGATGGAATATTTTGTATTTATTTCCATGAATAGGTTGAATTATTAAATTTTGATTTTTATTATTTTTATTTATCAAATAATTTTTACTATTAAAATGATTGTCAATTTGTTTGGCAAATCCTTTTCCTAATTTATAATCTTTTGAAATACAATGTACTAAATTTTGGGGTTTTTCGAAAATATTATCATTAGTTTTAATAATTTGAAATTTAGGTCTGATTCTTGAAAGTGCGTCTGCGTTTGAATTCAAAGTTCCTTTTTTTGTATTCTATTTCGTGTGTGTATTCATCTAATTTAATACGCCATCTCATTAATTTCGAGTTTGGGTCTTTTAAACTCATTAGCCATGTTAAGGGTCGATGATCGGTTTGAATTTTGAATTTTGTGCCATAAAGGTATGGTCTGAAATATTTTACTGACCAAACTATTCCAAGAAGTTCTTTTTCTGTAGTGCTATAATTGATTTCATGGTCATTAAGTGTTCGAGATGCATATGCTATGGGCATATCTTTTCCGTTTACATTTTGGCTTAATACAGCACCAATTGCAAAATTACTGGCATCAGTTGTTACTATGAATTGTTTGTCAAAATCAGGATATTGTAATATGGGTGCGTTAATAAGTAAGTTCTTACTATTTTCAAAACTTTGTCTGTATTCTTTATTTTCTATATTTATTGTTTTTCCTTTTTTAAGACATGTAGTCATGGGCTTTGTTAATTTAGCAAAATTTGGGATAAATTTTCGGTAGTAACCTAAAAGTCCAAGGTATTGTTTAATTTCTTTTTGCGTCTTTGGGATAGGGAAATTTTTAACTGCATCTATTTTTGCGGGATTTGGTTTAACTCCTTCTTTTGAAACAATATGTCCGAGATATGCTACTTCTTTTCTCATAAATTCTGATTTATCAAGTTGAATTTTTAAATTATACTGTTTTAATCTTGAAAAGACTTTTCTAATATTTTCACAATGTTCTTGTAATGATGTACCAAGTATTATAATATCGTCTGAATATACGAGACAGATTTTATTGATATAACCTTTTAATACGTAATTCATTAGTCTTTGGAAAGTAGCTGGAGCATTTTTGAGTCCAAAGGGCATTCTAGTGAATTCAAAATGACCTTTATCTGTATTGAAAGCTGTTTTAGGAATTGAATCAGAATGCATTTGGATTTGGAGAAATCCGGAAGTTAAGTCTAGTGTAGTGTAGTACATGTTTTTACCTAATTTGTCTAGAACGTCTGTAATGTTTGGAATGGGAAACTTATCGTCTACAGTCTTTGCATTCAATTTTCTGTAGTCAATAACCATTCTGAATTTCCTTTTACCTGAAGCATCTAATTTTTTAGGGACCATCGACACAGGAGAGGACCAAGGTGAATGACTTTCACGTATAATATTTTCGTTTAATAATTTTTCAATTTGGTTGTTAATTTCCTCTTTGTAGACTTCTGGGTATCTGTATGATTTAGTGTATATTGGAATATCGTCTTTAGTAATAATTTTATGTTGTATTGCGTCTGTATGTGATAGCATGTCTTTTTCTTTTGGAAAAATACTTTCGTATTCTCTAATTAATTTAGATAATTCTTTTTTTTCTTCTTCATTTAAATGATCGGCTCTAATTTTGATATCCTCCATGTTATTAATTGAATTTTGATTATTAAAATATTGAATTTTGTATTTTTTATTTTGAATAGTAATTATATTTTTTTCAAAATCTAAACTTAAAAGTAAATTAAATTGTCTGTGGAAATCATGCAAGTAAAATTTCAAATCTTTTCCTTCAAAATTTAGAATTACATATTCATCGCCATTATGTTCTCCACTTGCTGTTGTGAAATTGAATTTTTCTTTGTGAATTTTAAATTTATGCAAATTGTTATAAACATATTTTTTACTAATTAAATTTATTGTTGATCTGGTATCTATTAACATTAAATAATCTCTTATTTTTAAAAATGGTAAACGTGAATTTTGAAAAATGTTTAAGATTTCTCGTGGATATCTGGAGGTATGTCTAAAAAAGAATTCTGGTCATATATATCGTTAGTATTTTCATAACTTTCATTAAATGGGAAATTGTACTCTTCCTCATTGGAATCTTGAGTTTCATTTGTGTCAAGGGTTTCGGTATTATGAATTTCTTCGGCAATGTAATTTGGTTGGTGTGTTCCAAATTGTTTATTTTGATTTACAAAATAGTTATTGGGTCTGGAAGACGTTGGTTTTGGGTGGAATGTCTGTCTAGTTTGTAAAGACATTGAAGTAGGTTTCATATTTTGAGCTTTTTTAATTTGTTGTCGAGGAGCGAATTTTTGATTGTTTGGATTATTTGTATTATTAGGTCTTACAGTAATTGGATCTGTTGGAAAATTATTTCCAGAGAATTTTTGTTGTGGAATATTAGGTAATTGTTTTATGGTTTGTAAATTATTATTTTTCAAATACTGGAAATCATTTTGTAATAGTTGTTCAATTTCTGCAATACTACCGGGGTTTCTGGTAGCAAGATTATTTCTCTATGGGTCACTAATTGTTGCTATGAAATTATTTACAATTATTTTTTCCGAAAATTGATTAATTGTTGCTTTTTTGTCAATATTATTTTCTTCAATACTCAAACGTGATTTAAATGTAAGAAACTTTTCTTTTGTAATTTCTAATAGTTTATATGGGTTCTTAATATTTTGGATTTTTAATATGTCGTTCAATATTGTGACAGAATTTGTCTTATCTTTAAAATTATTTGTTAAGTGATCTTTTAATTCGTTCCATGTTTGGAAATCACTATCCTTCATACTATCCAAGGCTTTATCTACTATTTTACTACGAATATGTAGAAATGCTACTGATTTATCGAAATCATCTAATGGTGGATTAAATGCACCAAAAAGGTTTTGAACTGTATTAACAGCATTTATAAATGTACTGAGTTTATTAGGGTCTCCATTATAAGTTGGAACCGAGTTTAAAGCAAAGTTTATTTTATGAATTCTATCAGCCATTGTGATACGAATTTTATTATTCAGATTGAATATTTAATATATTTAAAATATTATTAACTAATTATGTTAATAAAAACAGTATTTGTATTTTAATTGACTTACAATTGAATTATGCTTAATAATAGAGTTGCAATCTTCATTTGCTGATTCCTGGCTCTCGATATACGGGCACTGTGGAAGTTGACTACTGGCTCTTGATTTACGGGCACTGTGTAGCGGTTGACTCTGGCTCTCGATGTACGGGCACTGTGAGCTGACTCTGGCTCTCGATGTACGGGCTCTGTGAGTTGATGGGTTGACAGACCTGGCACTCGCTCTGCGGGCTCTGTGGTACGGAGTTCTCGTTCTTGCTTGTAATGTGAATCTGGGCACTGCGTATAGCGGCTTCTGTAGATTCTTGTGCTGATGTAAGGACCTGGGCACTGCGTATAGCGGCTCTGTAGGTTCTCGTTGTTTGCGGACCGTAATAAATTGTAAAAACAAACCAATGCTTGGTTTTAACGAATTGAACTCTTTTAACGAGTTTTCGACCAAAAGGACACTGTTTACGGATCCTACCGACTGCGCCAATTAAATAATAGGATTTTAAACTATTATTTTTAAAAATGTATTTATTTGATATCAGCTATACAAGAACTTGACTTGAGAACTTAGAATGTAGAATCGGAACTGATTTGTTACTCATACATCTTTGGTTTATATACTATGTTTTGTTTATAATTTGACAGAACAAAGGAATAGAATCATCGCCAGATGTTCTATTGTTATATGTTTATAAGAATGAAATCATCTTATCTTATCTATTAAATATTGATATATATATATATATATATATATATATATATATATATAACTTACGCAACGAGAATTGGCAAAACTTAAATGTCAGTTGTTTCGAAGGAATAAACCGAAGTAAGGTCATGATTTTAGGTACTTTAGTTAAATAAGTTGTTATTAATGACATTAAGTTAAAACTGCTATTTTATGTTGTACCCACAAGCACTATGTGTTATATGTATCTATTAGGCAGAAATTTCATAGCATGTGATAATCTCAGGTTTATCTTTACCAAAGAATTAATTATTGAAAAGGTCTGTGAGACTCAGCATGACGAATTTCTCTCTAATGAAATATTACAAATTTAGTATGTACCTGAAGATAATTTTAGGCTAGACGTAGATACAAGTATGGATGGCAAAATTTGCCTACAATTTCAACAAGATTTTGTAATTTTTTATGTAAAACCGACATGACCGACCGAACCGGTAACTGACGTAATAATGAAGCTTGTAGTTGAACCGAACCATGTACCATTTTATTTTCGTCTTAGATGATTATCTTATTATGAGAAAAATTAAGTCAATAAAATTATTGACGATTGGTTAGATAGGGGTATAATTAGGAAAAGTCAATCTGAGTATAGCTCACCTATTGTTTACGATTATGTATAGATTATCGTGAGCTAAACAAAATCACGAACCAGGATAATTTTCCCCTTCCCTTAATAGACGACTTGATTGACAGTTTACACGGCAAAAAATACTTCTCTCGGATCGACCTTAAAGACGCTTTCCACCATGTGCCAATGGATGAGGACGCGGTGAAGTACACGAGTTTCGTCACGCCGATGGGCCAATACGAATTTTTAAAGGTACCTTTTGGACTCAAGAACAGTCCTGCGCAGTTTATGAGGTTTGTGAACACCGCTTTTCAGGACTTAATAGATTCAGGTAAAGTTATTATTTATATGGATGATATCCTAATCGCAACCACTACATTGCAAGAAAATTTAGAAATTTTACAAGTTTACGAAGTAGCTGTTAATAACTTACTAACCTTAAAAATTTATTGATAAATGTTGCTTTTTAAAGGAGAAAATAAACTTTTTGGGTTATGAATTCTGTGCACAGGGTATCACCCCAAATGCCGAAAATATCGAATCGGTTATTAAATTTCCGGTATCGAAAAACTTCAAAGAAGTACAACAATTTGTCGGGTTAGCTTCTTATTTTTGGATTGGAACAGTTACAAAGTTTTGAAAAATTTAAATTATTATTAGCCGATGAGCCAGTTTTAGCCATTTATTCACCGACAGCTGAAACACAACTACATTGCCACGCGAGTAAGAGTGAGTTTGCCTCTACATTAATGCAGAGGCAAGCAGATGGATATTTTCACCCAGTGTTTTACTTTAGTAAACATTCTAGTGTGGCCGAAACCAAATACCATAGTTTCAAACTCGAGACATTAGCTATAGTCTATGCGCTTGAGAGATTTCGTATTTACTTGCAAGGCATTAAATTTCTTATTATTACCGACTGCAATAATATGAAACTTACATTAGAGAAAAAGGAAGTGAATCCGAGGATTTTACGTTAGACAATAATTTTAAAATACTACGATTATACGTTAGAACATAGAAGCAATAATCGCATGAGACATGTTGACGCGCTTACTCGTTGTAATAATGTTATGATTTTGACCGAGAACACGTCTGAACGCAATTTAACAATTCTTCAAGATAAAGATACAGAGATCAATAAGATACGCAGTGAATTGGTAGAGAAAGAGAGTACAAATTTCGAACTACGCGACCGTCTAGTATACCGAAAATATGGTAGTAAATTGCTTTTTTACGTTCCTAAAAGTATGAGGCAAAATGTCATACGTATATGCCATGACGATATTGGGTATGTAGGGATTGAAAAGACTGTAGAATTAATTATGCGGAATTATTGGTTTCCAAATTTAAAATTCATAGTTAAAGATTATATTGCAAATTGTATGAAATGTATAGCTTTCTCTTCCAAAATCGGTAAGAGCGAAGGCTTTTTGCATAGTATTCCGAAGGGTAATGGACCCTTCGAAACTTTACACATAGACCATTACGGTCCTTTGGAAAAGACTGGTCGTAAACTTAAATACCTATTCGTGATTGTAGACGCTTTTACGAAATCCGTCCGGCTGTATCCATGTGTTAGCACTAGCAGTAACGAAGCCGTAAAACATTTAACAGACTATTTTCGTGCGTACAGTAAACCATTTTAAAGAATTTTTAGAAAAGTTAGAAATTCAGCACGTACTTATCGCCACGGGTGCCCCACGCGCTAATGGTCAGGTCAAACGCGTAAGCAGAAGTATTACGCCAATGTTAGCTAAGTTAAGCAAAGAACCTGACAAATGGGATCGAGTTATAGCGGAAGTAGAATTCGCTTTAAATAATACATTTTGCAAATTCACGAAAGAGAGCGCAAGTAAATTTTTGTTTGGGATACACCAGCGAGGGAAGACCGTGGACACACTCGCGGAATTATTAGAGAGTAAACTAGATAGTAATACATAAAATTTAGTTGAAAATAGAAAACAAGTTAGGGACAAAGCTCGAGAGTTTATCGAGAAGTCACAAAATTATAATAAAGTAGTTTACGACAAAAGACGCAAAACAGCTAGGAATTATGAGATAGGTGATTATGTTGTAATAATTAACACAAATGTTACGCCTAATGTAAATAAAAAGTTAATTCCAAAATTTAAAGGCCCATATGAAATTAAGAAGGTACTTCCAAACGACCACTATATAATTAAAGATATTGAAGGGTTTTAAGTTACGCAAATGCCATTTGAAGGGACTTTAGATGCATGTCGAAATAAACCTTGGGTCCAGAACAAGACTTACTATGATACTGAGACAAACACTGACCGTGAGACTGATTGTGAGACTGAATGTAATTGTATGTAAGATATCTTATTTCCAAATATATTATTTTATGTTTTGTAATGATTTAAGTACTAATTAATAACTTATGTAATAACTTAAGCTCAACCTATGTACAATTTAGACATTCTGAATATGATTGAGGTAATTATAAATCAGGCTGGCCGAACTGTAAGCGCCAAATTCAAATGTAGCGCGCTTAGTTGGTAAAATAGAAAAAATGTTAGGTGGCGGTAGTTGTCTACCGTGGTAACGGGAAGAAGGGAGAGAACGGCGGACATATGTTATGTTCAGTAGTGGTTATGAGTTTATGTCTATGCAAGAATAAAGTGAAGGAGTGAACAGAAATATTTATTTTGTATCATCCTGACACATCAGCCCAGGAGGTCTATTCTAAATGTAGCGATAGTAAGGTGTCGCTATTGCGTCATTGTTAGTGACGTCATATGATGACGTTGAACCTACGTCACCATTTAGTAACTGTTATTTTACTAGATGGCAGTGTTGTATTTTTAAGCGCTCAGTTTGAATTTCACAGTATTCATTTCAGTTTTGATTGTGATCTTATACTGTTAAATGCTTTTTTGTGTCGTGTTTAAAATTTTATATCTCTTATCTATAGTTTAAATTTTTATTTTATTTTTAATTAGTTATATTATTATTAAAGTTAGATTATTTGGTTTTTAGTTTGATTTTTTAAATTTATATTTTAGTTTCTTTTCTTTTTTTAATTTAGTTACGTATTTATTTAAATTTAGTGTTAGTTTATTATTTTAGTGTGTTAGTTTATTATTTTAGTTTAGTATTTCATTCAATCTCATTTTTTATATCGGTTTTTAAATTCTTATTTATTTTAATTATATATTCATATAAAATTAGTGTTAGTTTATTAGTTCATTAGTTTAGCATTTTTTTTATTGTTTTCGTTTTTAATTTGTTTCAAAAACGTGAAAGAGAGGAGAGAATTTCAAGTGAACAAAAAGAAACTTTACTCCATTTTATGAAGGACCACGAAGATTTTGCGAGGGGAAAATTATTGGGGGCAGACGGCAGGCATAATTGGAAGGCATTGTGGGACCAATTAACTATTTTGTTAAAGAATAATTATAGAAGGTGGTGCAACAAAAAAATCCGCTTCGGGCAAATTAAACGAATTATGTGCATCTCTAATTAATCTTCTGGCAATTCTAGCCTCTTCTCTTCTCTCCTCTACTTCAGCATCACGCACAACAAAATATTAAAACGCACGAACAACCATTTGTTTACAAACAAAACACTAACATAACCAAACTTCAAAGTTAGCGAGTGGAAAAGAACTTAGCGAGACCTACATAGGTGTCGAAACAAGTAGCGACCCTCGCTACGACGTCATTCCCCCTCTGAAGTGCGGCTATGACGTCAAGCTGTGACGCAAATACGTATGTCATCACTGCGTTGAAGTAGTGGGGATAGCGACACACGTGGACTTAGCGACTCGATAAGTGAATTAGAATAGGCGCCCTGGCCATCCTTACAGTATCCAAAAAAAAACCAAGGTTTTAGCTTCTACGTTTTCTAACATGATTATTTTGGCGTTAAAAAGATATCACGTGGTGTGTGACGTATGAGTGACTTTTTCTTCCTTTGACGCTTTGTCAACTGTCTATCTGTGTTGGTTTTATTACATTTATGTGGTTACTAGTTTTCTACCTCTATAATATTTCTAAATGTCATCAGCTCTCTCTACGTCATATCCGATAAAATTCAAATTTTGAAGTAATATGTATTTAAAAATGCATATCTTATACGAATCAAATAAAAAAGAACTTAAAGTTTTAGGATTGTATTACAATTACGTGAAAGTTTTAGAAAATAAAACACAAGATGTCATTTGATGATAATAAAAATAAGTCAATGTACATAGTAGGCAGTGTTGTGCTTATCTAGATAACATTATCTAAAATTTTATCTAGATAACGTAGCTAGTATCTTTTATCTAATATCTACATATTTTTAAAATTAATATCTATTATCTTATCTGTTTTATAACATGCAGAAGAAAGATAAGATAACCATTATTAATGTCAGCACCATCTATACTCAAATCAAAATACTATTTAGCAAGTTAGGACAAGCACAACCTACAACCTACCGCATTGCATAGTGCCGTGTGCCGTGTCGTGTGTTCTCCATCGCCGGTGTGTTTGCCTGCGTAAACTTACTTGTGATGTGACGTGTGATCGTAATTCGTGAGCAATAGTGAGCAACATTATTTATGAAAATATTCATTTACTGGCATTTTTATATGCTTAATTTTATGCAGGTAAATAATATAAAACAGTGTATACCCGGTCCCGTTGAAAGGCTTTCCAGTGTAGGTGGGCAAATTCTCACACCAAGGCGCAATCGCCTATCTGATACTAATTTTGAGAAAATACTGTTTTTAAACAACAATAATTTACTATTATAAAAAAATATGTACATAGATATTTTTAGAATAGTGTCTATCTTTGTTTTGTATGTTATTAAATAAATATGTACACTGAATATTTTTTGTTTCCTTTTTACACATCACATCAATCAAACATAAACAATTAAAGAAAGATTTGTAAGAAATCACGGTTGCTTACTTTTCAGGTATCTTATCTGTTATCTAAAATTTTTATCTAGATAACATGTAAAGTATCTGTTATCTTTATCCAGATATATTGCGCAAATTTATCTTTTATCTGTTATCCAGATAACGAAAATCATTATCTGGCCCAACGCTGATAGTAGGCAGTAAGCATTTCCGCTTACCTATATTTTTGTCAACGCAAAATGTTACTTTGCCAATCGTGCGCAAAAATTAAACATTCAATAAACCCGTGACAGCAAATAAACAATTTTCATTTATTTGTCGTTTAAAAGATATATACATAAATCTTGTATATAAGAAAATATAATGGTATAATCTTCAATTCTACGATAATAACATTTAGTAAATAACTCTAAATAACTTTAAATATGAACATATATAATATAATTTATTTTCATATATCATCTTGCCTATACGTCACAAAAACATGATTTTAATAACAATTTTGACATATTTAAACAATTGTCACTGTCAGGAAGCAATTACATTAATATTGATAATGAAACCGTGTTAAGGAGAATATAATAGTAAAATATTTAATTCTAATGAAATTAAGGTTTGTAAAAATGATATATTTTCCACCATACATAAATATTAGATGTACAGGTTGATTTAATTTAAATTTGCCATTTTTGCAACACTATAAATTAATATTAATTTACAAGTACACATTTACGAAATGGATCATGTACGGCAAAGAATTTCCAAGGATTGCGTTTTAGAACACCTGGAAGTTGATGTTGATTTTTATAAGAATGTGTGTGTGACGATTTTTCCTTAAAGTCTCTTAAAATATGATCCAAAATTTCACAAATTTGGTATTTAAAACTCATATATAATTTGAAACAACATATTCGATTGCAGCCACATATGATAAATTGGTTGTAGTACTTAATTTGGTGCTCTAACAGATTTTTGAGGAGAAACAGTAAACCATAATCCAAAATTTCACATTACAGACTTTTCTATTTATTGGACAACAAATTAGATTTTATTTACAAACGATCAACCGGAAGTAATACTTTACTTAAAGCTCACTGCTATTTTAAACATGGAATTGGCGGGAGGTCATGTGCTGGCCACATCAGATTTTTATTTTTTCAGTTGATTATGTGCAAATTTTGTTCTATTTGTGTTTGCTGTTGTCTGTTCTTTTAACCAGTGCTAAGCTTGCTGTGTTGGCATTAACATGTACTTCATTTTATCAAGTTTTCTCATATGGTTCCTCATAGAACATGGACGACAGTTAAAGATTTTAACTGCGTTTGTTAAGATTTAGAACAAATGCTTTCTATTTATATTTATTATATTACCTAAAATACTTTTATAGTGAGTCGAAAATGTTTTTATTAACTCTTTTTATGTATTACGAGTATAACATTGTAATTTTCACCGGCTGATGAGGGACAAATTTATGTTCCGAAACGTCCAACTAATGTTCAATAAAATTATAAATTGACGTTAGATCAATTAATGGAACCTATGGTCAATTTGTCCTTATGAAATATTCAACGTTGCAGTTCCCAATCTTCAAGTTACTTAGTTGTAAATAGTAACTGGTTTCTATTGATTATAAAAAACAAAATGTTTTTACAACTTGTGATTGAATACCAGCAAATTAGTTTCTCGTTATAATTTATTTTATTGATTTTACAATTTTACTAAACCTATTTACATTTATATCGTGACAGAACTCGTCGAGAGCAACAATATTTCTTAACAGCTTCTTTTCGAGATCTCAGTTTTTTCCAGTATTTTTTAGACACAATATTTAGAAGGTTTACAAAAAAAGTTACGGAGAAATAGTGTTGCTCTCGACAAGTTTTATCACTGGTTAAATTTAAAGTACTTATTTCTGTTAAGCCCTGTATAGTGGCTGAATCTCGCTATAAGCATATTCATATTTGAGTAAATGTTATAAAAAATAAGGTGTAACATACTGTTATTTCAATACATGTTCAATTCAGCTTCGATTTAATACTGCAGCGTGCGTACTGTCGACGCTACTGGTCGGACGGTTCTGAGTAGGGATCCCAAAGCTGCGCTATAATAGCGTAGAAATAAATAACACTTCATTTTCCTAACAACCGTGGAAGTTGATAGGGCGTGGAAGATGAATCGTAAGTGATATTGTTCGCTACGCTATCATAGCGAAGTCTTGGGATCCCACCTCTGGACCGGTTAGCCATCTTATTTCATATGACGCGCAGCCTTGTAACTGGAAGCTTCTCAAAGACGACTACGTACCTGTCGCTCAGCTGGCGTGTGCGTGGCGAGAATTTATTCGCGAACGTTTCGAGAACATTCATGAAGCGATGCAACCGTACATAAAAGGCGACAGGTTCCACTAAAGTAATTATTCTACGGCAATCCAGTTCTGTTTAGTAAGTCTACAAGCCGAGTCCGCTTTAGTTAGTCGAGTTGAATCGCATGGTAAAATAAATAGTTAGACTGCATCCCCATGCATCCGTGTTCACTTATACGTGATCATTTGTAACCAATCACAATAGCGAATTCATACAACGGTCCGTTACAACAACGCTACAGACGAAAGTTGGTTAATTTTAATTTTTCACGGATACAGATTATTTGACGCATGCGTATAAACGCAGCAAGTTTTTTTATTTTACGTATTTTGACAAGCATTGATAAGTTTGAATTTTGTTGTGATTTGCTTTTTACTTCCATGCACGAAGTAAAGGAAGTATTGTAGTAGCGAAAAATTTCGGTTTCCATTTTGACTAATTTTGTCGTGACGTCTGTACGTATCTCGCATAACTGAAAAACGATAAGCCGTAGAAAGTTTGTAGTTTGTCACCATTTTAGCCTAACTTATTCATGAGTCACATCGAAATTGAATTTAAGAAAAATAATAAAGATTTTCTTAGAATTTGGAATCGATATATTGATGATATTTTCGCCATTATTAATACCGAAACTTGCGATTTAGATAACTTTTTAGATTAAATTCAGTTTTTCCATTTAAATTTACGATTGTAAAAGAAACCAATAAACAATTACCATTTTTGGACACAATGAAATACCGTTAATAAAATATATTTAAAAAATAAAGAAAATTTCAAAAATCCCTAAACAATGACGTAAACCGCTTGATTCGCTGGATAGCCCATAAAAAATCCAGTATGCGATAGGAAATTAAAAATATTTCACAATATTTACAATCAGAAAATATTGATGATCGTGAAGAACGACTTACAGGCTTAACTTTATTATCTGTACATAGAGATATATGCATAAATATAGAAGAAATTATAAATATTTTTGCTAGGAAGAAAAACGAAAAGTACATTTTGTTATATAATTAAATATTAATTTGATGTACTTTTAGTTATAATATATTGTGACAACGCCACCTTCTCGCCTCGGAGGTCGATGGATGACGTCGTCATTATGCTCCTTTAATCCTGGATATGAACGGTATGCTCGGGCGCCATTTTTACAGCGGTACAAAAAGGAGCGTGCCTTCGGATAGCCTAGTGGAGGTGAGGGCGCAGGGTTGGTTGATATCAACAGAAAAAGACGTGTAGTTTAAATAAATATATTGTAACATACGAAGATATGTAAAACAAAGACACACAATTTATAAATAAACAAATACATCACCCTTCTTTGCAGAACTGTGACCAGAGTTACCACGGTAAGTACGCGTATTCAAATTTACTTTAGAAGAACTAAGAATTTCTCTAGCGGACAATCAGTGGCGCGAAGTACACGGCGGACTCAGCCTTTACACGCGGCGGATTCCTCTAACGGACGGCGGCGGGCCTTACGGACGTACTCAGCCTACACACAGCGGATTCTTCTAACGGACGGCGGCTGACACACAGCACTTAACTTCTCGGCGAGTCGAAGGAGCCTTTTTTAGGACTCTCTTCTCACTAGAGGCGTTTAGGAGGACCTATTCAGAATCCTAGCCTGCACGACTCTGAGAACGGGCGAGCCCGCTCTGGCTTCACGGACCTCTGCAGCGGCTTATAAACCCAATCTAACGGTACTTCTCATTAAAATTGCGGCGGGGATGATTTTACTTAGTACAGGGGGTCGCTACTGTCTCAAGTGATAAATAATATTTTAATAAAATTTACACAAATTTTCTGGTCGCATTTCTTTACCCTAATTCTCTTTTACAACATCAAATAATTTATAAACATTATTTCAAATAAAACACAATTTCATTCACATGTGCGGTGCGCCATGCACGAGCATGTTGTGAATCACGACTCGTCAACATTTACAAGGTTACTACTGTCGAAATATTCTAGAAGTAAACAAACACAAAAATGCAATCAAATGTGTAAACGAGGGTTACATTGATTCACAACACTATGGTAAGTTAAATTACAAATATCCACAATGCTATTTTTACATAAAATACATTTACTTGTAGCTAAAACAACAACAATTGTGGTTATGGTGACTTGTGCACATGTGTTTATTGTCTGTTCACATCATGACGGTCGGATAATGTCTTACTGGTACGTATTTCATTAAATATTTTACCAATATTACAAATACATCTTATTTTTCAGATTAAACAATACATAAACAATAAATAGACAACGTATATTGTTGAATATCCGTTACTAAACAATCTGTGACGGTGCTACTACAGATTTACAAAAGGAGGGAAAACCCTTGCTGGACGAAAGGGCCTATCGTTACAATATATATGTTACTTACCATATTCTGCGGACCTCAGCAGTTCCTGGTATCCGCCACGTTCCCGCGAGCGGCAAGGAGATCACATTTCATCTTATCTTTGTACAATGTATATTTCATGATTTTGTAAACTTTTATTCAGTCTGTATGTAGAGAATTCAAACAATAAACTTAGAAAATACTTTATTGTAGAAAGCAATAGTTTTTAAAAACCAATATTCAGAAATCTATCAATTAATTGGCGCAGTCGGTAGGATATTGAGTGGAAATTCATCACGAATAATCCATCAGTGTCAAATGTTTACTCTGAAGAACCCAGCTCCGAGAGGTGTTCATCGCGAATCAACCCATCGGCGAGCTCATCTTAGAAGACTTCCAACGCGGACGATCTATCTAGGATGAAGAACGGTCTCTACAACGCTGTATTGGTTATGTAAGTTGTTTTCCTTTCTATGTCAGACTCCTCGCGTTCATCCATTATTTCCATAGAGGATAATACTAGTGAAAACGAGTTAGAATTATTAGATTATTCAAATCCAAATAGTAATTTAGATCATAGTTCAATTAGCGAAATTTTGTCAAATTTAAATATAAACGAAAGTACTAAATAAAACAGAACTTTGGACTTCCATTGTCTTTATTATTGATAAACAAAAAAACTGTTCTACAATATTAACACAACGTTTCGGTAGCTATGTATCTGCTGTCGAAACGTTGTGTTAATATTGTAGAACAGTTTTTTTGTTTATCAATAATAAAGACAATGGAAGTCCAAAGTTCTGTTTTGTTTAGTAATGAAACATTGTCTTACAACTTCAAAGAAATAATAATATAATATAATAACTTGGGATATTTGTTAACTTTATTTTATTTAAAATATTATTGTAAATATTTTACCTGTTAGTTTAAAATAAGAAAAACTGGATTTTCGCATTTTCTCTTGAGTATAGAATTTACTAGAAATATTTTAAGAGCCCAGCCTCGCGACCAATAGCAAGCCGAGTCTGTTCTCCCACTCGGCCAATCACATACGAATAAAGCCCCCGAGAGTTATCAAAATCCGGCTATAAAAGACGCCACAACAGCCCTAGAATGCATTCTATCTTCTGACTAGCCGGTCTAGTCACAGCCAGGAGTTCTGCAGCCGTTTTGCAGAATTGAATCCAGTACACCGCTGTCCGACCGACACCGAGATCTCCAAGTCCACCGAGTGGTGAGTTAGAGCTGCCACGACGAACCAGCGGGGATCGTACGTCGACGAGTAAATATATTTTTCTAAGTCCCGCTTCGGGACCACGACAAGTAAATATATTTTTCTAAGTCCCGTGTCGGGACAATAATTCACGACTCTGCGGTTGATTGCAGAGTTTACAACTCACAGTCTAAGTCAGTTTGTTAGTTTAAATTATAGCCAGTTTTTCTTGAGTCAAACAGTTCATGTTAGTAGTTTATCAGTAAAGTAAGTAATTCAATTTCAAAGTACATTTAGTTAATAAAAATCAATTTCAACATTTCACAACATATATTCTGTACATAGTGTGTAAATAAAATTTAGTTAAGCCAAAATATCTGATTGTGTTCCAACCCTCGGCCCACCGGTGAGCTATCCACAACCCCTACCCTCTCCAGATCCACGAATTGGCGTCCGAGCACGAAAACCACGCAGTAGCGAGGGTAGAGCGTCACAATGCAAAATTATCTGGCTCAGCACGCGAAGTTTATTCTACATGCACTTCAAAAGATTGGAAAATAGTAAAAGATGCACTCATCGCGAATTTTGGTGATCAACGTGATGAGAACGGTTTATTATTTGATTTAGATCAGCTCCGTCAAAAAGACATTGAATCTTCTTTACAATACTACACGAGGGTAATGTCTAATTTAAGTGCTTTGCATACAACAATGCTTTAAAAATATTTTGGCAGGCTTAAAAGAACCATTAGGCTCTACAATCCGAGCCATGAAACCAAAAGACTTAGCAGAAAGTAGACAATTTATAATTTCTGAAAATAATATCAGACACTTACAAAAACCTACATACGAGAGAAATAAAACTTCTACACAAAAATCACATCCCAACACATATAATTCGAGACAAATTCAATTTCCTCGCCATCCACCAGCATTACCCTATAACTACCCGCAATTTCAAAATTTTAATAGAAATCAATTTCAACAATGTCCTAGCAACCCCATCCAGCTACAACCCCGACAAATACAAGCACCACAAAGATTCTTCAGCAAGTATTTGGGAGTAATATTAAAAAATCAAATACTATAAATGTTTGGAAATCACAGAGCTCTGCAAATCGTCCCATTCATCCTAAACCCACTCCTATGAGCGGAATATCCCATGGAACTTTCCCAAGACAAGACACTAGGTTACAAAGATTTCAAAATCAAAAACCACCAAATTTTATTTCTGAAGAGATACATAACGTAGAACAACCTATACAATCTACACAATTTGTTGAGTCGACAGAATTTGACTACGACAACTACGAGACTGATAATACAGTGCCGTACTCACAAGAAAATGATTATTATGTAACTGACGATTTTGAAAATTATTATACTTTCGAACCAGAGTCTACTAAAAGTAGCCAAAATTTTCCCCAAACGAGCCAGTCAATGAACCCAACGTAGAATTACATTCAATATACGATAAAAAAGATTTACCATTTATTAAAATCTCTAACCCACCATTAAAACTTTTGATCGATACAGGTGCGACAAAATCATTCTTGAATCCGGAATTAGCTGAAAAATATTTTAAAAACAATATAAAGGAAGAAAATTTCACGATCTCCTGTATTTCAAAGAACAAAAAGGAATTCTTGCATCAAAATTCCAGCATTCCCAGAATTTAATGTTAACAAAAATATAAAATTTTATTTGTTTAAATTTCATCTTTTCTTCGACGGTTTAATTGGTTACGACACCCTAAAAGAATTAAATGTACAATTAGATTTGAACTATTCACTTTTAAAAACCCCAAACACGACATTAAAATTATCTCATTACGAATCGAGAAAGAAATTTTTATTTTTCGCTCGAATAGAACTCTACAGTTTAGAAACATTAAAAATACCGGTAAATGCAAAAGACGGAAATATAGTAATCCCACAAACAAAAATTTCGAACTGTATAATAAGAGAAGGAGTATCAAATTGTCAAAATGGATACGCCCCTGTTGATATTTACAACAACATATATGAACCCCAAGAAATTTATTTGTATGACCCAATCAATACTAACCCTTTTAATAGTACTGAATTTGAATTATTCAATGTTACAATTCATAATAATTGTAACGACAGTGACACGCCTAATAAAGTTGAAATAATAAACTCATTACGCACCGAGCATATGAACTCGGAAGAGAAACTGTATTGAAAAACTTATAAAAAAGTTTAACGATATATTTTACCGCGACGGTACACCATTAACTTTCACGAATAAAATAAAACACAGAATTATTACAACTGATGAAATTCCTGTACACACAAAATCTTACAAATATCCATTCATACACAAACCCGAAGTTGAACGACAAATAAATAATATGTTACAACAAGGAATTATTAGACCAAGCGATTCTCCATGGTCATCGCCTATTTGGATTGTTCCAAAAAAGGCTAATGCCTCAGGGCGGCAAAAATGGCGCATAGTAGTCGATTATCGAAAGATAAACGAAAAAACTATAGACGACCGTTACCCAATTACCACTATATCTGACCTTTTAGACAGACTCGGACGATCACAATACTTTTCCACAATAGATCTCGCGAGCGGATTTCATCAAATTGAAATGCACCCAGATGACGTGCAGAAAACTGCATTTAATGTAGAACACGGACACTACGAGTTCTTGCGAATTCCATTTGGCTTGAAAAATGCTCCATCAACTTTTCAGAGAGTTATGGACAATGTTTTGAGAGAATATCTTAACAAAAGCTGTTTTGTTTTTATGGACGACATAATAGTATTTTCTACATCTCTTCAAGATCACATCGTAAATTTAAAACAAATATTTCAAAAATTACGCGAAAGTAATCTTAAAGTTCAACTTGACAAATCTGAATTTCTAAAAAAGGAAGTTGCTTTTCTTGGACATTTAGTTACATCAGAAGGAATCAAACTCAATCCAGAAAAAATTAAAGTAATTTAAAATTACCCAATGCCAAAAACAAGTAGAGAAATAAAAGCATTTTTAGGACTACTTGGTTATTACCGGAAATTTATTAAAAATTTTGCAAAATTAACAAAGCCAATGACCTTATGCTTAAAGAAAAACGCTACTATTGACATACATAATCCTGACTATATAAACTGCTTCAACACTTGCAAAAATCTGCTATCAATCGAACCCATTTTACAACATCCTGATTTTGAGAAACCATTTATTTTGACAACCGATGCCAGCATTTACGCGATAGGTGCGGTATTATCTCAGGGTAAAGTCGGATCAGACTTACCGTTGTCTTATGCAAGTCGTACACTGAGTGAAACTGAAACAAAATATTCTACAGTAGAGAAAGAACTATTAGCAATCATTTGGGCCGTAAAACATTTTAGACCATATTTATTTGGACGAAAATTTTTTATTTACACTGACCATCGTCCTCTGCAATGGTTATTTTCATTAAAAGAGCCGAACTCTAAACTTGTGAGATGGAGACTCAAGTTAGAGGAATACGACTACAAAATTATTTACAAAAAAGGTTCACTCAATAAAAACGCAGATGCGTTGTCCCGCATTCAAATTAACACCAACGAAACAATCGAAAATTCAGGAGGAATATTCGATTACATGAAAGAATTTAATAATAGCTTTAGTAACACGAACGAAGCGGAAAACAATAAAACTTCAGATAACATGTCATTAATAGTCGAACCAGACAATGATAAAAATGACAATGACACATCAGATGACGAAACTGTTCACACAAACAGAGAAAACCCAATTGTTGGAATCCCAATTTCTGATAAACCCGTTAATTTCGGAAAAAATCAGATAATAATATCACAAGTTAACTATGACCCTAAGAAACCAAAAACTTTTCGAAGATACACAACGTTTTATTGTTCAATTTGCAAAAAATAATTTTGCTAAAGATATAGTCAATTTCATTAAAGAATATATTATCCCAAAAATTAAATACTGTCTATACTTCGAAGACCCTATTTACGAAGAATTCAGTTCAGTCATCCAAAAATATTTTTAAAATTCTGAAATAAATTTAGTAAGATACACTCAAAAATTGTTAGATATTGATAACCCGTCAGAAATTAAACAAACAATTCAGAACTATCACGAAAGTATAACCAATCATCGAGGTGTCGATGAGGTGTGAAACAGATAGTCAAATAAAGAAAAAATATTACTGGCCAAATTTACGAAAATCAGTGCAAACTTACTTTAATGAATGTGAAATATGTTTAAAAACTAAATATGATAGAGTCCCATTAAAGCAAAAATTTAATATAACTCCTACCCCAACAAAACCATTCGAAATTTTACATATCGATTCAATCACTTTAGAAAAACAAAAATTGTTATCAATCATTGATGCATTTTCAAGATATGCTCAAGTTTATAAATTAGACTCAGGCCAAGGAATAGAAGTCGTCAATAACCTTATAAAGTATTTCACACACCACGGAATACCCGATCAGCTCATTTCCGAAAATAGTTTGGAATTTAAAAATTCCTTAATTAAAGAATTATTAGAAGTTTATAAAGTGAAACTTCATTTTATTAGTACACAACACCCGGAATCGAACTAATTGATTGAAAGATTTCATTCGACCTTAGTAGAACATATCAGATTACTCAATAATCAAGAGCAGTATAAAAAAGAGCCAATTGAAATAAAAGTTAATTATGCACGCTTAGCGTATAATAATTCTATTCACTCTTCCACAAAACTAAGACCTTGTGAAATCATATCAGGACATTTAGATGTAAATTCACCCCTAGGTATTGACTTAGAAAAACAATTAGGTAACAACTACATAACAAATCACAAAGAAAAAATTAGATTACTATATGACAAAATTAAAGAAACAAATGAACAGTATAAACAAAAAACAATTGAATACGCGAATAAAAATAAAGAAGATTTACCTGAAATAACTAACACTGTTTTTGTGAAAAATAAACAAAAACAAAGTAAAACTAATAATAAATTCTAACCCAAAAAAATTGTAAAAATCAACCCCACTTTGAAAACAGCAGAAATAAAACCATATCATGGTAACACATCAAAAGACATTCACCTGTCCAACATAAAAAGACCTAGACGAAAGAATTACAATTTTAAAACAAAACAAAAGCAAAAGAAAAATAAATTCAAAATTCTAGAAAACAAAATATTGAAAAAATCTCCCTTGTTGCAGACTTGTGACTCTCCACCTGACAACAACACAAGAAGTTCAGATACAAAACTTAGTGAATAATCCCGGAGTTCTCCCATTTAAATTAGGACATGCGAAAATTAAAACCGCTTCCCATACATTCCTACATTACATTGACCTCAAAACCATTAAAGAGTTGATTTAATAAACGAAAATTTTTCGGAATTAAAAACAATAGTAGATTCTGCTACTCCCGAATTTTATCACATTTTAAATAACTGCTATGGTCATTTAAAATACCAATTGAACATTGTAAATAGAAAATTGAACACTTTCTACCCCGTAAAACGCCAAAAACGAGGACTAATTAACCCTTTAGGATCACTTGTCAAATTTATGAGTGGTAATATGGACAACGACGATGCTCAAGAAATTCATAACAGTATTTTAAAATTAGAAACAGATCAAAATAAAACTGTTACAAAATTAAACAATCACATTTCACTTTCCAAAAATATAATGTCAAATATTAACTCTACACTGAAGCTAATTTTTAAAAATCAAATCAATGTCGAAAATAAAACGAATGAGCTAATTCAATTAATAAACAAAGGAAATTTTGATTTTTCTCATTTTTACGACGCACATGAAATTTTAAAACAAATAAAATACAATCTTGATTCACTGTTAAATTATTTGGAAGAAATCGAAAATGCTGTGACATTTGCAAATCTAGAAGTTGTTCACCCTGGCATTATTTCTTATCAAGACCTAAAAGATATTATTAATGAATTATATTCAATTTACAATCATAAACAATTATTATTTTCAAATATTAATGATATATCGAAGTACTGCAATGTTAACAAAATTAAAGTTCATATCATAAATGAAAAAATTATGTTTTCACTAGTTTTTCCTTTAATACACCCAGAAACCTTCGATCATTATCATCTATATTCAATTCCTAACTCAAATCAATCAACAATTATCTCACCTGCTACTTACCTATCAGTAAGCGACAACGTATACCAATATAGTAACGAAGAATGCATCGATTTGCAATCAGAATTCCTGTGCAAAAATACAAATCTTCTGCCACTACAGAGGCATGAAGAATGCTAAACATCAATTTTGTCAACCGACACTACAGCAACCAACTGTCAACAAATACCAATCAAGATAACTCAACAAGTTATATTGGAAATCAACGAAGCCCATTACATTGGAATATTTCCAAAACAACAAAAAATACAAACTTCGTGCAAACAAAATATCATTGCGTCTCAACAAGGAACCTATTTAATCGTCGTACCACCAAACTGTTTAATAAAGATTTCATCATATGTCTACGCGAATAAATTGAAGACAATCCCAGGGCATGCCATGACCTTAGAAAAGATCAACATGCGAAACTCCACCGTAACACAAGTAGAAAAACTGCGACTGGACAAGGTATCACTTGATAAACTTCACCAGCTTCAAATTCAAGAATTAGAAGAACTTCCCATCGAATCAATCAATCTTCATGAAAAATATTCAAAGGGCTCAATCATCGGTGTCATCATACTTTCATTAATAATTTTATTCTATTTTGCAATAAAAATTATAAACAAACTTTCACACAAAAAGCAAGTTCAGCGAAGTTCAAATGCGAGTCCGAGGGCATTCGACGAAACTCAAGTCGTTCCACTCTAAAGTTTCTTCTTAAGGAGGGAGGTGTTACCTAACCATATTCTGCGGACCTCTTTGTACAATGTATATTCCATGATTTTGTAAACTTTTATTCAGTCTGTATGTAGAATTCAAACAATAAACTTAGAAAATACTTTATTGTAGAAAGCAATAGTTTTTAAAAACCAATATCCAGAAATCTATCAATTAATTTATATATATATATATATATATATATATATATATATATATATATTATATCTGTATTATAAGATTTTTTTGTACAATCTGGGCCCCCTCCGAAATAAAAATCTATATACGCCACTGTTTCCTTTAGTTAGAAAGAAATGCTTCAAATAAAAGTTTTAGAGAACTGAATCTGCATCTAACGTATCAAGTATGATTTAATTAGGTCTTTGTATAAGCGAGCTATGTAAATTTAAAAATTATGTACTCTTTTAGTTTTTTATATAGAATAGATAAGAACAATTTAATTAAATGTGATTTCGAGTCTTGTTTTAGGCTCTATAGATTTTCTAATCAGATATTGTTTTTCAATATCTTTTCTAATTATAATTATACACAATAATTCATCAAACATTTGGGGTATCATCCTAAGATAATTGAAAAACGTATCTTTATCTTTAATTCTTCTTTCTCGCAATAAATTATTGCTAGCACCCTGTAGAATTTTTACTTAGGACTTTCATCCTTAACGTATGTATATGTGATGTAATAAAAAAGTTGGAGAGAGAAGGAAGCAATATTGGTTTAGTTCATATAACACATCTTCGCGATCCCCAGTATGAAACAAGCTACAGGGGATATGTTCTGTATTGACCGAGTAATATCTTGCTCTGACACAACAAATCGCACACAGCCATCACACACTGTCTCATTTCAACACAATATGTAGTTAATTGAGTCCGCAGTTATAATAACTAGGTCTTTTTCGGTTATATCTGTAATTATACTAATGAAAATTACCCAATAATTACTAGATATGTAATAATGATAATGTACAAGGCTCGTGTTTAATGAATTTCATATGTACAGGATATAATATGAAATAATATTACTAAGTTCATTGAATCAAAAACAGGGATAGACTTTTTTGAGTGACTGTGTTCGCTATGTGACCGACAGTGATTCGGACCCGGGTTCGATTTCGATTGGTGTCAGAACTGAAACTTCTTTTCAATTTTTCAATAGCACAATAGTGACCCCTGTGGAACACTTTCTTCCCGACAACTTTAAAAACACATGCGGGGTGACGTCTGGTAAACGTCAGTAAACGGTATGTAGATATATAGTCCAGTAAAAGATCATTTTCTTGACTTATAAGGTAAATTATTGTTCCTAAATAGTTATTTACATAAGAGTCAGGAAAATGGTACATTACTGACGAGGAGCTATAATGAAATACGATGTACTTCGGGTCATTTTACGGCTCCGAGTTAAGTACCTATAGAGACATTTTATTGGCGAGAATCATATATTAATTTTTTCCTGAAACCTTTGTTTATAAAAAAAATAATTTTAAAATTAACAATTAAATCCGATTTTCTGTAAGTATCTAGTAGTACGCTTCTCTCGTTTCTAAGATGACATATGTTTAAATGTTTTCGTGACTAGTCAAGAAATGCAACTTTCACGCTGTATTTTTGGTACTTCGCTCTGATTTCTGAAAAAAAATAATTTTACTTCTGATATAGAACCTAATTTGGTAGTGTAATATTTAGTTTACTAATTTACAATTATTTTATCCGAAATGAAATTATATTAGGTACTTTTGCAAGTACCTACTTCACTTACGAATCTACAATTTACAAAAATATCCTTAAAGCCTTTATATTATAATTGTACTTTATAAAAGAACATTTATCCTTAAAGTAGTCCTGATCTAAACTAGTCTTAACAGTCTGCTGAATTATCTTTACGTGAATATATATAGACGACTGAACGACAGAGAGAGGGAGCTCCAACATTGTAGCCTGTCCGTTACAGTCAACGAGTATAGACTCTATTTTGTATACTACCTAAACTTAATAATAAAGTTATTTATATTTTTAAAATCAATTGTGTAAATCCACCCTTGGGCGACCCATTTCAGAGACAGCATCTAAGCACAGTAAGTAAATAATATTCGTTATTACATCACTAACTACTTTGATACGAGACGTAACTTCCAAATCTGGCAAGAACCCTTTCTTTAAATTTATTTGTTAATTCGCCTCATAAAGGCGGGTTACAATGACGACGTTATTTAGTCTATAGTCAAAATTATGAACTCGACCTGTTGAGCAAGAATTTTACTAAAGTTATAAAATAAAATAATGTATGCATTATTGAGTTGATCGGTTTAAATATTTAAGAGCGAAATATGTTACTTATCATTATGTTCTTGTGGTTATCAAGCTCTAAACGTGAATGTTTTTCGAAGTAAAAGTAAAGGTACAACATTAGCGGCACTTTTTCGAAGTCAAGGAAATTATTGAAAATACATAATTCGCGGAAGTTAATGTGTTGTAGTTTTCAAACGTGAATGTTTTTTGTAAAAAAGTAAAAATAAGGGTAAAAAATTAGTCTGGAGTCAAGGAAATGATTGAAAACACATAATTCACGAAAGTTAAGGTGTTTTAATTGAAACTTTAGACTCCGAAAGCTCTCTGGCCGAGAGTCTCGGCAAATGGCAATAGAATAAATTACTGGTTGTACCAGTATCTTCAACACATGTAGACATCGGTAAAGATGACGGTATATTTTACCGTGTAGGCGCTACCAGGTGTCACCTGCCGGGCACTACTAGCTGGTGTAGAGAGTACACCACAGGGATTACTTTTGTGTGATTAAAAGTCTGCACTGGCCGGGATCGAACCCGAATCACCAGATTGGCAACCAGGCAAAAAAAAATTAATATTGAAATAAAGAATTGAAGATAATAAACATAGTGTGAGTAATAATTAATTAAAATAGTATAGGTACTAGCGAAATCTCGGCTACGCCGAGAACTCCTTAGGGAGAAAGTGTTTTATGATTGTCTATACGTCTTTCCAATCCGTCTAAGCACACTTTAAACTCAAATTGCTAACGACAACTGTCTTTTCGGACGCACAAACGACTTGTAAACCGATCGGGCTGTCAAATTTTTGACAATTCTGCATGGCAGTCCTTGACAATACCTATCATTTGATACCAAACACGATATGGTTCTGACAACTTTCTGCAAAAAACAAAAGCAGATCAAAATTTTGACACTTCTGCATGGCAGCCCTTGACGATACCGCTCATTTGATACCAAACTCGACATAGTTCTGACAACTTTATGCAGAAACAAAAGCCGATTGACCTGTTAAATTTCTGACACTTCTGCATGGCAGCATTTAACGATACCTCTCATTTGATACCAAACTCAATATGGTTCTGACAACTTTAAGCAAAAACAAAAACCGACCGAGCTGTCAAAATTTTGACGTTTCAGCATGGTAGCCCTTGACGATCTCTCTCATTTGATACCAAACTTGACATGGTTCTGACAACTTTATGCAACAAACAAAAGCTGATCGACCCGTCAAATTTTTGACATTTCAGCATGGTAGCCCTTAACGATCCCTCTCATTTGATACCAAACACGGCATGGTTTTGACAACTTTATGCAAAAACCAAAAACCAATCGACCTGTCAAATTTTTAACACTTCTGCATGGCAGCCTTTAACGATACCTCTCATTTGATACAAAACTCGACATGATGCTGACAGCTTTATGCAAAAAATGAAATCCGATATTGTCATTTTTCTAAGTATTATTGGTTGGCAGCATGTCTTAATTTACTTTATAAATATTGGCAATATTGATATTATTGTACGAACTTCACATTAATGCGGTTAGGATTATTGATTTTTTTACTTAGTTACTTAGTGTTTTATGATAGTATATACGTCTTTCCAATCCGTCTAATCACACTTGAAACTCAAATTTCTACCGCTAACTGTCTTTTCGGACGCACAAACGACTTATCTTTATGCATAAAACAAAAACCGATCGAGCTGTCAATTTTTTTACAATTCTGCATTGCAGTCATTGTCAATACCTATCATTTGATACCAAACACGGCATGGTTCTGACAACTTTCTGCAAAAAACAAAAGCAGATCGACCTATCAAAATTTTGACATTTCTGCATGGTAGCCCATGACGATCTCTCTCATTTGATACCAAACGCGACATAGTTCTGACAACTTTATGCAAAAAACAAAAGCCAATCAACCTGTCAAATTTTTGACACTTCTACATGGCAGCCCTAAACAGTACCTCTCATTTAATACCAAACTCGACATGGTTCGACAACTTTATGCAAAAAACAAAAGCCGACCGAGCTATCAAAATTTTGATACTTCTGCATGGCAGCTCTGGACGATACCTCTCATTTGATACCAAACCCGACATGGTTCTGACAACTTTATGCAAAAAACAAAAGCCGATCGAGTAGTCAAAATTTTGACATTTCTGCATGGTAGCCCTTGACGATACTTCTCATTTGATACCAAACACGACATGGTTCTGACAACTTTATGCAAAAAACAGAAGCCAACCGAGCTATCAAAATTTTGATACTTCTACATGGCAGCTCTGGACGATACCTCTCGTTTGATACCAAACTCGACATGGTTCTGACATGTTTTTGCAAAAAACAAAAGCCGACCGAGCTGTCATAATTTTGACCTTTCAGCATGGTAGCCCTTGACGATACCTCTCATTTGATACCAAACTCGACATGGTTCTGACAACTTTATGCAGAAACAAAAGCCGATTGACCTGTTAAATTTCTGACACTTCTGCATTGCAGCCTTTAACGAAACCTCTCATTTGATACCAAACTCGACATGGTTCTGACTTTATTCAAAAAACAAAAGCCGACCGAGTAGTCAAAATTTTGACATTTCTGCATAGTAGCCCTTGACGATCCTTCTCATTTGATACCAAACTCGACATGATTCTGAGAACTTTATGCAAAAAACAAAAGCCAATCGAGCTATCAAAATTTTGGCATTTCTGCATGTTAGCCCTTGACGATCCCTCTCATTTGATACCAAACACGACTTGGTTCTGACATCTTTATGCAAAAAACAAAAGCCGATCGACCTGTCAAATTTTTGACACTTCTGCATGGCAGCCCTTAACGATACCTCTCATTTGATACCAAACTCGACATGGTTCTGACAACTTTAAGCAAAAAGCAAAAGCCGACTGAGCAGTCAAAATTTTGACATTTCTGCATGGTAGCCTTTGACGACACCTCTCATTTGATATCAAACATGACATGGTTCTGACAACTTTATGCAAGAAACAAAAGCCGATCGACATGTCAAATTTTTGACACTTCTGGATAACAGCTCTTAACGATACCTCTCATTTGATACTAAACTCGACATGGTTGTGACAACTTTATGAATTGAACAAAAGCCGACCGAGCTGTCAAAATTTTGATACGGTTCAGACAACTTTATGCAAAAAACAAAAGCCGATCGACCTGTCAAATTTTTTACACTTCTGCATGGCAGCCCTTAACGATACCCCTCATTTGATACCAAACTCGACATGGTTCTGACAACTTTAAGCAAAAAAAAAGCCGACCGAGCTGTTAAAATTTTGACGTTTCAGCATGGTAGCCCTTGACGATCCCTCTCATTTGATACCAAACTCGACATGGTTCTGACAACTTTATGCAAAAAATAAAAGCTGATCAACCCGTCAAATTTTTGACATTTCTGCATGTTAGCCCTTGACGATCCCTCTCATTTGATGCCAAACACGACATGGTTTTGACAACTTTATGCAAAATACAAAAACCGATCGACCTGTCTAATTTTTGACATTTCTGCATGGCAGCCTTTAACGATACCTCTCATTTGATACTAAACTCGACATGATGCTGACAGCTTTATGTAAAAAATAAAATCCGATATTGTCATTTTTCTAAGTATTATTGGTTGGCAGCATGTCTTAATTTACTTTATAAATATTGGCAATATTGATATTATTGTACGAACTTCACATTACTTATGACATCTTTGGCAGCACTTTCTCGTTTAGTTATATTTTCATTGGCAATACGGCAGTTAAAGTACGAAATTCATATTAATGCATTTAGGAATATTTGTTATTTACTTTGTTACTTATGGCAAGTTTGGCAACACTTATTCGTCTAGTTATATTTAAAAGTTACTATATTTTTATTGGTAGTATGGAAATTATTAATGGACTAACTTCACAGTAATACAGTTAGGAATATTTGTTTGTCACTTAGTTACTTATGTCATGTTTGGTAACACTTGTGTATAGACTTCACATTGATCTTGTTAGGAATGTTACTTATGGCAAGTTTGGCTACACTTACTCGTCTAGTTATATTTAAAATTTACTATATTTTTATTGGTAGAATGAAAATTATTAATGCACTAACTTCACAGTAATACAGTTGGGAATATTTGTTTGTCATTTAGTTACTTATGTCATGTTTGGTAACACGTGTGTACCGACTTCACATTGATCTTGTTAGGTATGTTACTTATGGCAAGTTTGGCAACACTTACTCGTCTAGTTATTTTTAAAATTTACTATATTTTTATTGGTAGTATGAAAGTTATTAATGCACTAACTTCACAGTAATACAGTTAGGAATATTTATTTGTCACTTAGTTACTTATGTTATGTCATGTTTACCTAACCAAACTACACATTTTTAAATGTCAAAAAATTACAATTGCTAAAACATTGGTTTACAGCCATTACTCATAAATGATATATTTGTATCTTCGTACCTTTAACCAATCTGTATTTATGTAGTATGAAAGTTATTAATGCACTAACTTCACAGTAATACAGTTAGGAATATTTGTTTGTCACTTAGTTACTTATGTTATGTCATGTTTACCTAACCAAACTACACATTTTGAAATGTCAAAAAATTACAATTTCTAAAACATTGGTTTAAAGCCATTACTCATAAATGATATATTTGTATCTTCGTACCTTTAACCAATCTGTATTTAATTTTTTGGAATGTATCTCCTGCTTTTAAAAATAATACCATTTGAAGTTCATCTTCAACTTGTCAAATGTGACACATGTCACCAATGACTTATCAAGTGTGACAGATGACATCGGTTTTCGTCTAAAAATTTTTAACTAGGACTTCGATGCATTGTGGGATGATTGTTTCCACTTTTAATAATTTTTGACTGAAAAACTACCATTGGAGCACTTCTTTCTGTTGCCATTTGATCAAAATATATAGTTTGAACAGATATCTATCGTTATGGCACTCTCAGCAGATCTACTGTTAGCGATTCAAGCTTGACTTATGGGGGGTAAAGGACAGGTACATATTAAATGGTTTCCTATTTCACTTTACTTTATTTTGTAATAATGAGTTATGTAGCAGATTTAAAAATAATCTTTGAATTTTTTCAATGGATTGCTTTTGTTGGTCATAAATGGGATTCCATATTACTGAGCAGTATTCTAGATGGGCTCTTACTAAAGATATAAATAACAACCTCAAAGTATATTTATTGAATTGTTGTGTATTTCTAAGTATAAATCCTGAGCACCTGTAAGCAGTTTTAACAACTGCGTCCGTGTGCGATGTAAATGTCAGTTTAGGATCGAATATAACACCCAAGTCTTTGAAAATGGGCGGCCTGTTCAAAATAGTAGATCCAATTGAATAATTGAAGATAATAGGCTCCGATTTTTTTGTGAATGACATAATATTACATTTTTCAATATTTAACAAAAGATTATTGTCGACACACCATTTGTGGATCATATTTAAATTATTCTGTAATTTTACGCAGTCAGCAACTATAGAAATTCGAAGGAACAATTTTAAATCATCTGCATACAACAAATGTTCAACATCAATATTTGTAGTGATGTCATTAATAAATATATTGAATAACAATGGTCCCAAGACCGAACCCTGCGGCACCCCCGATTTTTGTGGAAATTTTTCAGACTTAAAGCCATTGTAACATACATATTGATACCTTTCGTGCAGATATGAGGACAGAATAGCAATAAGCGAGTTAGAAAAGCCGAAGAACTCTAATTTACGTAATAAAAGTTGGTGGTATAGCTTGTCAAAGGCTTTAGAAAAGTCCGTCTAAACCACATACACTTGACTTTGTTTGTCTAAAGCTTCGCAGATAGATTGAGTGAGGCACATTAGTTGGTTTCAGTGGATCTACCTTTTATAAAACCATGTTGATTAGCTGACAGTAACCCGTGCACATGGCTGTATATTTTATTGTGAATAATAATTTCAAAGAGTTTACTGAAATTAGAGATAATGGCAACTGGTCTGTAATTCATTACATCATTTTTGTTTCCTTTCTTAAAAACTGGTGTTACACGTGAAACTTTCCAAGAAGAGGGAAATATAGATGTTTTTAAAATTAAACTAAAAACAATACCTAAAGGCATAGTAAAAACTGAAGCACAGTCTTTTATAATAAAGGCCGGAAATAAATCTGGTCCAGCAGTGAAATTGTCTTTTAGTTTTTTTATAGCGTACATAATATCTTCTTCACTGATTTCGAAACAAGCCAAAGTAGGAAAAGAGTGAGTTAGTAATAATTGATTAGGGGCGGGTTTATAGAACATTTTCTAATTCTGAATTAAGTTAATGCCGAAATTAATTTAATAGCACAATTAAATTAATCATGGTTTACAAATACATTGTTGATGAAATTTAACACACGATTAACTAATTTGAATTAAAATGACATTTGAAGTGGTTGGCACCGCGCATGAAGTTAGCACCTATCTTCGCGTTGAATAGTGGATTGACATTTACCGACGATAACTTGAACCCGTCTTTGTGTTCTGTGTGATTTAACCTGAATTATTTAAAAAAAGGCAGTATGGAACAAAAAAAAAGATTATGCTCATCGGGAACGAGGCAGAAATTTTACGGAAAGAGAGAAAGAAATTACTATAAGTATTATAGACAGGTAAGTAAGGTTTAACTGATATTGAATTATGTTTTAGTTCTTTGCTTCGATGGTATTTGTTATTTTGTCATCGGTAAATTCAGTTAACCGTAATTCTCATCCACATCATATTCCTAATCCTAAATCATCCTTTTTACGAACTTTACCCTTTAGATACCGACGTATAGTGGAAGATAAGGCAACAGATGGTTCGTCTCTAAAACAGAGACACGATGCCTGGCAAAAGGTTGCTGAAGAATTTAATGCAACAGCTGCTGTTTCTGCCCCAAGAACGGCAAAACAATTAAAAATATTATGGTCGAATTTGCGACGAACAGCTAAAAAAACACTGGCTGAAGAAAATGTAAGTAGTTGAAGTGTTGTGTTACCCACCTATAAATTTATAACTTTTATATACTTACATTTTTAGAAGAAAAAATATTTAGACCAACAAGATGATTTTGAAGATTTGGAAGGTCTTAAGAAACAGAAAATTGAGGATAAGGTTTATTTAGAATGCAGCACTTTATGAAAGTTTTTTATTTTGATTACTTCTATTTCAGAAAAATAGATATAAAACAGGTGGTGGATCATATCTACCACAATTATCCGAAGTAGGCGCTCGGGTATTAGCGATGGTAGAACCACAGGCCAGACCATTGACAAATGTGTACGATGATAATAATGTTTATCATGGAGGTAAATATTACTAGTTTTATTGCATTTTCTGGCACAGAATTTAGATAAACTCAGCTATATAGAATGCATTTGAAATGTAATTCTAATATTGATTATGGAACAATGTAAAATAGTCAATTATAGCACAATATAGCGGTCGAATGCTTCCGTGTTCTTATAATACCCAGTAAGTGCTCTCAGTCGGCACCGACGTGCGAGCGCGGGAAATTTAATTAAATGTCAAATTTTAAATAATGCGTAGAAAAGTTAGGAAAGTCTTTTCTCGATATGAAGGTATTGTAATAATGATTAAACTTTGCTTAAAAAATAAATAAAAATAGTTATTTATGATTAAAAAAAATATAAAAGGTCAATTTGGCGAACGTGCGCAGGAAATTCAGTTAACCGTCAAATTTTAAATACTTGCGAAGAAAAGAAAAATATACATATATAAAAAATTATAAAATAATATAAAACATTGAGACTTCTAGGGCCATCCTACGGCGAGAGTAATAACTACGTGCGCACGCCAGCGGTCGATCAAGGTCAAATTTTTTGGTAACAAAAATACCATTATAGTTAAGAGTAAGGGAAAGCGATCGACCGCTATACTGTGGTTATAGCTTCTCATAGAGAACTGTTAATTTTTTAATTACCCATTTCAAAATTATTAACATTTTTTAGATATAACATTGTCGCCAACTCGTGGAGCTGTCATAATGTCACCAATATCCAGTCCTACTGTACTGAACCTAGAGCCAACTGCTGAACCATCCTTTACTTATACCAATCCTGATCCCGAATTTAATATAGAAGAACTTGAAATCATTATTCCAAAACCGATTGAACCACCTGCAATTCCCGAAGTTCACAGAAAAAAATATATTCCTCCTCAACAAAAAAAGAAAAAATCACAAAAAACAACAGCTCAATTGAAAAGAACATTATATTTAAAACGTATTCAGTTAGCTAATATGGAAATTAATTTTAAAAAGAAAATGTACGAACTAGAATTAAAAATTAAACAAAAAGAATATGACAGATTAATTAATATATAACAACAATTATTAGTTATTTTAATAAAATTGATTTTTTTATGTAAAATATGTTCTAATTAAAGCTGTACGCACAGCAGTGTTTTCATTATTGTTTCTAATATCACCAGGTTCCATTTCAACTTGCTGGGGTACCACAACTTCTGGATCAACAGGCGGTTCGTCATCTTTAGCCAGAATCGATATATTGTGTAACACACAACAAGCTACAATGGTTGTAAGAGTTGTCTCCATTTTAGTGCGTAAACCAATAGCAAGGCATGGAAATCGTCGTTTGAGAACGCCAAAACATCTTTCAATGGGATTTCTTGTAGCTCTATGAGATTTATTATATGCTTCGTCTGCTGCAGTTCTTGGATTTAGTAAAGGTGTTAAAATGAACGAACGACAAGCGTATCCGCTGTCACCTAGTAAAAAACCATCTCCGTAAAGGCCATTTTCAAGATGAGCACACAAAGATGAGTCATTAAAAATAGTGCTATCGTGTACACTTCCTGGCCATCTCGCAACTAAATTTCTTATTTGTAGGTCTGCATCACATACAGCCTGAACATTGATGGAAAAAAAAGATTTTCGATTACGAAACATCTCAGCATTGGGACCGCCAGGAGACTTAATCCGTATATGGGTGCAATCTAATGCACCTATTACTCTGGGCATTCTTTTCAGCCTATAAAAATTTAATTTTACAGCCTGGGCTTCTTCCGGGGTGGGCATTTTTATGTAATGGGGTTTAAGTTGTGCAATTTTATGAACTACACGTTTCATTATAACACATGTTGTAGATTTGTGCACACCGAATGTGTCACCCAGTAATTGCTGAAATGCACCCGTGGCTAAAAATCTCATTGTTAACAATATTTGATTTAAAGCTGATATAGGTTTTCTTCTTTGAGTAACAAATTCTATTTCAGGACCTATTAGGTCACATAACCATTGGATAGTTTGTTTCTCAAAGCGAAATCTCATTTTAAATTCCTGATTATCGAATAATTCAAACGGATGTATTCTGTTTTTTAAGGCACGACGTATCCGAGGAATTTTTTCAACTTCTTCATCAGAAGAACTAGAAGAGGACAGCGACACTTCTGATGTATCGGACATCTGTATTTTGTGGTTATATGCATACATTATTTATTAAAAATTGAAAAGAAATCGAAATTGTTGATTTATTACTTACTTTTTATTTATATTTTATTTTTTATTTATATAAATAATATCTATTTCACTTCACTTTGACATAAAAATCGAGTGAATTAATACCTTAATGTAAGTAGCTCCGTCAATTAATTTAATGCCGCATTAATTGATAAAGTAATCGTGATTAACTGTTAATTGTGTTTTTATAAACAGATTTCAGATTTAATTCTGATCAATTGCCGTTTAACAACGCATTAATTTAATTCGCATTAAATATTTAATTTTGATTTTAATCGAGATTAGTTTCACAAAAAAATTAAATTAATCTTGGGTCAACTATTTAATCAAAATTAAATATTTAATTTTCTTTCTGTAAACCCGCCCTAGATGTATTTGATGTATTTGCGGTGGGGCTCGTAAGAGAACTAGAAAAGTATTGAGCGAAACTGGAAACTATTTCTTGCGGTTGATCCAATTCTATATCGTCCATAGATTTTATAACAGATGGAATTGAAGAAGTATTACGCTTATTATTAATGAATGTCCAAAACTTCTTGGCATCGAGACGAATATCATTTTGTATTTCATTACAATAATTTTCATTAGCAAGTTTAGTTTCAGTTTTTAATTCTGCCCGTTATTTTTCAAATTTCATTTTATCATTCACGTTACCAGTCTTCTTATATGCTCTCCATGCTTTAAACTTATTTTTAATTTTGTTAATTATAGAGGCGTTATACCATGTGGGGTAAGAACTTCTACATTTTCTTTTCTTAGGTACATGTTTTACAACAAGCTCATTTAAAATTGAATAGAAAGCGTCAACTGCAGCATTGACATCCTTGAAGCTATGGAGGAAATCCCATTTAATGTTAAGGAGATCATCATATAGCTTAGCAAAATTAGCCTTTTTAAAGTTAAAATTTTCATTACTAATGGATTGAAATTTATTCGTTTCCGGCTTGAATTCAAATTCAATATCTAGTGAAAGGTGATGGTCATCTTCTTCAAAGAAGACTAAATTTTTGATTTCAAATTGTTTCAAAAAGCCAAAATACGACCTTTAACCCGGCAGCGGGCAGGTGGGGTGTGGTACACCCCAGTCACTTTATAATTGTCGCCATTTTTGCAATAACGGCCGTACACAATCATCTAGCCATCTACCTTCCGCAAATATATTGGTCTGTCAATACGCAACAGGATTCAGTCTCAAACTAAATTGCAGAAAGAGTCAAATTAAAGTGACGTGGGGTGTATTAAACCCCACCTGTCCATAAACGTAACAAAAATTCTCTGAAGTTTACAGATACGAATATACTTATTTTGAAATTTCAAGGTACATTTTATATATCTTTTATATATTACTGAATTTTATTTAGTTTTTCTAAGTGTAGTATATCATATTTTGAAAAAGATCAGGCGCATTTGTTGGCCAGGTGGAAAGAAATAGATACTGAAGAGAAAGTCAATAAATAAAATTTGTGATGATAACAATGAATAACCACCGCACAAAAAATTTAATTCAAAGCAAGGTCGCTGCATAGAATCTCTTAGGGCGAGAGATAGAAAAAGAAAATACCTCGGCAAGTTACGCCAAACATATTTATATATGTAGAGCACGCGAAATTTTACTGTGGAAAGTGCAGCATATTTGAATCTTCATAACTTCTCTGTACCTAAAAGCAACTTAGTAAATGCCTTTTTAGATCATAGGTTCACTTTTCAAGTTTAAGAATGTTATTTATTTTTGTTTGTAATATTTATATATTTCTTTGTTTTTATAATATAATGCCAAAGAATATTTTCAGTGAGTGTTTATAAGTTCTATTTTTTTTTTTACATAAATAATGAAATAATTTTATTGTTTCTTATTTACATTGAACCAGGAACTTCTAAAACACCAACAAATTTAACAATAACTAAAAAAAAAATACCGGATGTTTCATAAAATTAAAATTAAATTGGGGTTTGTCACACCCCACCTGCCCAAATTTGTAATTTTTTTTCACCTGCCCGCTGCCGGGTTAAAAATATTTTACACAAAACTATGCACCGTTCAGAAAAATGACTTATTACCAGGAAATCAAGTTGAGTTATTCTCTACATCTTGGAAAAATTTTCATTAAAATCACTCGCACCGTTTAGTCTGTACAGGCGAATATAATTTTCGCGATCGTCGTGATCAATTCAATTTAGAAATATATATAGATAATGAATCTACTCGTTTAGAATAAAAGACTAGCGAAAACTCGGCTACGCCGAGTATTCCTTGGGTCTCCGCCGATAGTGTTTAATAGTTTACGAACGTTCAATCCGTCTAGGAACAATTTAACCGCAAAGTGCTAATGCTAAAAGTCTTTCAAAATATTTTTTGCCCACCCAAACTGCCCACGCAACCTGCCCCCCCAAACTGCTCACGCAACCTGCCCACCCAAACTGCCCACGCAACCTGCCCACCCAAAATGCCCACGTAGTCTGACCACTTAAACTGCCCACGCAACCTGCCCACCCGAACTGCCCACCCAAGTGGCCCACGCAACCTGCCCACCCAAAATGCCCACGCAACCTGCCCACCAAAAATGCCCACGCAAACTGCCACACGCTACCTGTCCACCCAATCTG
This sequence comes from Ophonus ardosiacus, assembly GCA_943142095.1. Classification (NCBI taxonomy): domain Eukaryota; kingdom Metazoa; phylum Arthropoda; class Insecta; order Coleoptera; family Carabidae; genus Ophonus; species Ophonus ardosiacus. The sequence goes on from OW964823.1 coordinate 54,993,047, forward strand.
CCCACGCAATTTGTCCACTTAATCTGCCCACGCAACCTGCCCACTCAATCTCGACGATACCTCTCATTTGATACCAAACACGACATGGTTCTGACAACTTTAAGCAAAAAACAAAAGCCGATAAAGCTGTCAATTGATGATACCAAACACGACATGATTCTAACAACTTTATACAAAAAACAAAAGCCGATCGAGCTGTCATATTTTTGACATTTTTGCATGACAGCCCTTGACGTTACCTTTCATTTGATATCAAACACGACATGATTCTTACAACTTCATGCAAAAAACAAAAGTCAATCGAGCTGTCGAATGTTTGACATGTATGCAATGACAGCCCTCGACGATAGCTCTCATTTCATATCAAACACGACATGATTCTGACAACTTTACGCAGAAAACAAAAGCCGATCGAGCTGTCAAATTTTTGACATTTCTACAAGGCAGCCCTTCATGATACCTCTCATTTGATACTAAACACGACATGGTTCTGACAACTTTAAGCAAAAAACAAAAGCCGATCGAGCTGTCAAATTTTCGACATGTCTGCATGACAGCCCTTGACTTTACTTTTCATTTGATACCAAACACGACATGTTTCTAACAACTTTATGCAAAAAACAAAAGCCGATCGAGCTGTCAAATTTTTGATATTTCTGCATGACAGCCCTTGACGTGACCTTTCATTTGATATCAAACACGACATGATTCTAACAACTTTATGCAAAAAACAAAAGTCAATCGAGCTGTCAAATGTTTGACATGTATGCAATGACAGCCCTCGACGATAGCTCTCATTTCATATCAAAGACGACATGATTCTGACAACATTACGCAGAAAACAAAAGTTGATCGAGCTGTCAAATTTTTGACATTTCTACAAGGCAGCCCTTGATGATACCTCTCATTTGATACTAAACACGACATGGTTCTGACAACAAAAGCCGATCGAGCTGTCAAATTTTCGACATGTCTGCATGACAGCCCTTGACGTTACTTTGCATTTGATATCAAACACGACATGATTCTAACAACTTTATGTAAAAAACAAAAGCCAATCGAGCTGTCAAATGTTTGACATGTCTGCAATAACAGCCCTCGACGAACGCTCTCATTTCATATCAAACACGACATGATTCTGACAACTTTACGCAAAAAGCAAAAACCGATCGAGCTGTCAAATTTTTGACATTTCTGCAAGGCAGCCCTTGGCGATACCTCTCATTTGATATCAAACACAACATGATTCTGGGAACTCTATGCAAAAAAACAAAAGCCGATCGAGCCGTCAAATTTTTGACATGTCTGCATGACAGTCCTTGACGCTACCTTTCATTTGATGCCAAACACGACATGGTTCTGACAACTTTAAGCAAAAAACAAAAGCCAATCGAGCTGTCAAATTTTTGATAATTCTGCATGACATCCCTTGACGTTACCTTTCATTTGATACCAAACACGACATGGTTCCGACAACTTTAAGCAAAAAACAAATGCCGATCGAGCTGTCAAATTTTTGATATTTCTGCATGACATCCCTTGATGTTACCTTTCATTTGATACCAAACACGACATGATTCTGACAACTTTAAGCAAAAAACAAAAGACGATGGGACTGTCAAATGTTTGACAGTTTGTTTTAGTTATTTATGGGATGTTTGGCGACACTGTGGAAATGTACATGAATCACGGACATGAACCTTCAAAAATTTTAATTTTTAAATATAATGTTTTAGGTCTTTTAAACTACTATGGAATAACCGTCCATTGCCATAATGTATGTTTATGAATTTAATTTTTTTCAAAATGTCCTTATTTTATAAATAATTTCATTTAAATGTTTTTATTGACATGCCAAAAAAACGTTCTTCGTCTTAAATTTTTCAAAGAAGACTAAATTTTTGATTTCAAATTGTTTCAAAAAGCCAAAATACGACCTTTTAAAATATTTTACACAAAAACTATGCACCGGTCAGAAAAATGACCTATTACCAGGAAATCAAGTTGTTATTCTCTACATCTTGGAAAAATTTTCATTAAAATCACTCTCACCGTTTAGTCTGTACAGGCGAATAAAATTTTCGCGATCGTCGTGATGAATTCAATATAGAAATATATAGTTAGTGAATCTACCCGTTTAGAATAAAAGACTCCGCCGATAGTGTTTTTTAATAGTTTTACGTACGTCCAATCCGTCTAGGAACAATTTAAACGCAAAGTGCTAACGCTAAGAGTCTTTCAAAATATTTTTTTCCCACCCTCCCAAACAGCCCACGCAACCTGCCCACCCAAACTGCTCACGCAACATGTCCACGCAATATGCCCACTCAAACGGCCCACGCAACCTGCCCACCTAAAATGCCTACGTAACCTGCCCACCTAAACTGCTCACCCAAAATACCCACGTAACCTGCCCGCCCAATCTGCCCACCCAAACTGCCCACGCAACCTGCCCACCCAAAATGCCCTCGCAACCTGCCGAACCAACCTGCCCACCCAAAATGCCCTCGCAAAACAAAAGCCGATCGAGCTGTCAAAGTTTTAATATATCTGCATGACAGCCCTTGACGTTACATTTCATTAGATACCAAAGACGACGGGGTTCTGAAAACTTTAAACAAAAAACAAAATCCGATCGAGCTGTCAAATTTTTGACATTTCCGCATGGCAGCCCTTGACAAACCCTCTCATTTGTTACCGAAGACGGCATGGTTCTGACAACTTTTTTGCAAAAAACAAAAGCCGATCGTGCTGTCAAATTTTTGAAATTTTTGCATGACAGCCCTTGACGTTATATTTTATTTGATACCAAACACGACATGGTTCTGACAACTTCAAGCAAAAAACAAAAACCGATCGTGCTGTCAAATTTTTGACATTTTTGCATGACAGCCCTTGACGTTACATTTCATTTGATACCACAGACGATAGGGTTCTGACAACTTTAAACAAAAAACCAAAGCCGATCGAGCTGTCAAATTTTTGACATTTCCGCATGGCAGCCATTGACGAACCCTCTCATTTGTTACCGAAGACGGCACGGTTCTGAGAACTTTAAGCAAAAAACAAAAGCCGATCGAGCTGTCAAATTTTTGACATTTCTGCATGGCAGCCCTTGACGTTATCTTTCATTCGATACCAAACACGACATGGTTCTGACAACCTCGCAACCTGCCGAACCAACCTGCCCACCCAAAATGCCCACGCAAAACAAAAGCCGATCGAGCTGTCAAAGTTTTAATATTTCTGCATGACAGCCCTTGACGTTACATTTCATTAGATACCAAAAACGACGGGGTTCTGAAAACTTTAAACAAAAAACAAAATCCGATCGAGCTGTCAAATTTTTGACATTTCCGCATGGCAGCCCTTGACAAACCCTCTCATTTGTTACCGAAGACGGCATGGTTCTGACAACTTTTTTGCAAAAAACAAAAGCCGATCGTGCTGTCAAATTTTTGAAATTTTTGCATGACAGCCCTTGACGTTATATTTTATTTGATACCAAACACGACATGGTTCTGACAACTTCAAGCAAAAAACAAAAACCGATCGTGCTGTCAAATTTTTGACATTTTTGCATGACAGCCCTTGACGTTACATTTCATTTGATACCACAGACGATAGGGTTCTGACAACTTTAAACAAAAAACCAAAGCCGATCGAGCTGTCAAATTTTTGACATTTCCGCATGGCAGCCATTGACGAACCCTCTCATTTGTTACCGAAGACGGCACGGTTCTGAGAACTTTAAGCAAAAAACAAAAGCCGATCGAGCTGTCAAATTTTTGACATTTCTGCATGGCAGCCCTTGACGTTATCTTTCATTCGATACCAAACACGACATGGTTCTGACAACCTCGCAACCTGCCGAACCAACCTGCCCACCCAAAATGCCCACGCAAAACAAAAGCCGATCGAGCTGTCAAAGTTTTAATATTTCTGCATGACAGCCCTTGACGTTACATTTCATTAGATACCAAAAACGACGGGGTTCTGAAAACTTTAAACAAAAAACAAAATCCGATCGAGCTGTCAAATTTTTGACATTTCCGCATGGCAGCCCTTGACAAACCCTCTCATTTGTTACCGAAGACGGCATGGTTCTGACAACTTTTTTGCAAAAAACAAAAGCCGATCGTGCTGTCAAATTTTTGAAATTTTTGCATGACAGCCCTTGACGTTATATTTTATTTGATACCAAACACGACATGGTTCTGACAACTTCAAGCAAAAAACAAAAACCGATCGTGCTGTCAAATTTTTGACATTTTTGCATGACAGCCCTTGACGTTACATTTCATTTGATACCACAGACGATAGGGTTCTGACAACTTTAAACAAAAAACCAAAGCCGATCGAGCTGTCAAATTTTTGACATTTCCGCATGGCAGCCATTGACGAACCCTCTCATTTGTTACCGAAGACGGCACGGTTCTGAGAACTTTAAGCAAAAAACAAAAGCCGATCGAGCTGTCAAATTTTTGACATTTCTGCATGGCAGTTCTTGACGTTATCTTTCATTCGATACCAAACACGACATGGTTCTGACAACTTTAAGCAAAAAACAAAAGCCGATCGAGCTGTCAAATTTTTAACATTTCTGCATGGCAGCCCTTGACAATTCCTCTCATTTCATACCAAACACGATAGGGTTCTGACAACTTTAAGCAGAAAACAAAAACCGATCGAGCAGTCAAATTTTTGACATTTTTCCATGGTAGCCCTTGACGAACCCTCTCATTTCATACCAAACACGACATGGTTCTGACAACTTTAAGCAAAAAACAAAAGCTGATCGAGCTGTCAAATTTTTAGCATGTCTGCATGGCAATCCTTGACGATACCTCTCATTTGTTACCAAACTCGACATAGTTCTGACAACTTTAAGCAAAAAACAAAAGCCAATCGAGCTGTCAAAATTTTGACATTTCTGCATGGTAGCCCTTGCCGATACCTTTCATTTGATACCGAACACGACATGTTTCTGACAACTTTAAGCAAAAAACAAAAGCCGATCGAGCTGTCAAATTTTTGACATTTCCACATGGCAGCCCTTGACGAACCCTCTCATTTGTTACCGAAGACGGCATGGTTCTGACAACTTTAAGCAAAAAACAAAAGCCGATCGAGCTGTCAAATTTTTGACATTTCTGCAAGGCAGCCCTTGACGTTATCTTTCATTCGATACCAAACACGACATGGTTCTGACAACTTTAAGCAAAAAACAAAAGCCGATCGAGCTGTGAAATTTTTAACATTTCTGCATGGCAGCCCTTGAAAATACCTCTCATTTCATACCAAACACGATAGGGTTTTGACAACTTTAAGCAAAAAACAAAAACCGATCGAGCAGTCAAATTTTTGACATTTCCCCATGGCAGCCCTTGACGAACCCTCTCATTTCATACCAAACACGACATGGTTCTGACAACTTTAAGCAAAAAACAAAAGCCGATCGAGCTGTCAAATTTTTAGCATGTCTGCATGGCAGTCCTTGTCGATACCTCTCATTTGATACCAAACACGACATGTTTCTGACAACTTTAAGCAAAAAACAAAAGCCGATCGAGCTGTCAAATTCTTGACATTGGAATATTTGTTTTTTACTTAGATACTTATGGGATGTGTGGCAACACTTTGGAAATGTACATGAATCGCGGACATGAACCTTCAAAAATTATAATTTTTAAATATAATGTTTTAGGCCTTTTAAACTACTATGGAATAACCGCAAGTATACCCTAGGGCTCCGCCGATAGTGTTTTTTAATAGTTTTACGTACGTCCAATCCGTCTAGGAACAATTTAAACGCAAAGTGCTAACGCTAAGGGTCTTTCAAAATATTTTTTTCCCGCCCACCCAAACAGCCCACGCAATCTGCCCACCCAAACATGCCACGCAATATGCCCACCCAAACGGCCCACGCAACCTGCCTACCCAAACTGCCCACCCAAACTGCCCACGCAACCTGCCCACCCAAAATACCCACGCAACCTGCCCACACAAACTGCCCACGCAACCTGCACACCCAAACTGCTCACGGAACCTGCCCACGCAATATGCCCACCCAAACGGCCCAAGCAACCTGCCCACCTAAACTGCCCACGTAACCTGCCCACGTAACCTGCTGACCCAACTTGCCTACTCTACCTGCCCACCTAAAACGTAACATGCGCACTCAAACAGGACATGGTTCTGACAACTTTAAGCAAAAAACAAAAGCCGATCGAGCTGTCAAATTTTTGACATTTCTGCATGACAGCCCTTGGTGATACCTTTCATTTGATACCAAACACGACATGATTCTAACAGCTTTATGCATAAAACAAAAGCCGATTGAGCTGTCAAATTTTTGACATTTCTGCATGGCAGCCCTTGACGATACCTCTCATTTGATACCAAACACGACATGATACTGACAACTTTACGCAAAAAACAAAAGTCGATCGAGCTGTCAAATTTTTGACATTTCTGCAAGGCAGCCCTTGACGATACCTCCCATTTGATAATAAACACGACCTGATTCTGACAACTTTATGCAAAAAACAAAAGCCGACCGAGCTGTCAAATTTTTAACATTTCTGCATGGCAGCCCTTGACAATATCTCTCATTTCATACCAAACACGATAGGGTTTTGACAACTTTAAGCAAAAAACAAAAACCGATCGAGCAGTCAAATTTTTGACATTTCCCCATGGCAGCCCTTGACGAACCCTCTCATTTCATACCAAACACGACATGGTTCTGACAACTTTAAGCAAAAAACAAAAGCCGATCGAGCTGTCAAATTTTTAGCATGTCTGCATGGCAGTCCTTGTCGATACCTCTCATTTGATACCAAACACGACATGTTTCTGACAACTTTAAGCAAAAAACAAAAGCCGATCGAGCTGTCAAATTCTTGACATTGGAATATTTGTTTTTTACTTAGATACTTATGGGATGTGTGGCAACACTTTGGAAATGTACATGAATCGCGGACATGAACCTTCAAAAATTATAATTTTTAAATATAATGTTTTAGGCCTTTTAAACTACTATGGAATAACCGCAAGTATACCCTAGGGCTCCGCCGATAGTGTTTTTTAATAGTTTTACGTACGTCCAATCCGTCTAGGAACAATTTAAACGCAAAGTGCTAACGCTAAGGGTCTTTCAAAATATTTTTTTCCCGCCCACCCAAACAGCCCACGCAATCTGCCCACCCAAACATGCCACGCAATATGCCCACCCAAACGGCCCACGCAACCTGCCTACCCAAACTGCCCACCCAAACTGCCCACGCAACCTGCCCACCCAAAATACCCACGCAACCTGCCCACACAAACTGCCCACGCAACCTGCACACCCAAACTGCTCACGGAACCTGCCCACGCAATATGCCCACCCAAACGGCCCAAGCAACCTGCCCACCTAAACTGCCCACGTAACCTGCCCACGTAACCTGCTGACCCAACTTGCCTACTCTACCTGCCCACCTAAAACGTAACATGCCCACTCAAACAGGACATGGTTCTGACAACTTTAAGCAAAAAACAAAAGCCGATCGAGCTGTCAAATTTTTGACATTTCTGCATGACAGCCCTTGGCGATACCTCTCATTTGATACCAAACACGACATGATTCTAACAGCTTTATGCATAAAACAAAAGCCGATTGAGCTGTCAAATTTTTGACATTTCTGCATGGCAGCCCTTGACGATACCTCTCATTTGATACCAAACACGACATGATACTGACAACTTTACGCAAAAAACAAAAGTCGATCGAGCTGTCAAATTTTTGACATTTCTGCAAGGCAGCCCTTGACGATACCTCCCATTTGATAATAAACACGACCTGATTCTGACAACTTTATGCAAAAAACAAAAGCCGACCGAGCTGTCAAATTTTTGACATTACTGCATGGCAGCCCTTGATGTTACCTATCATTTGATACCAAGCACGACATGGTTCTGACATGTTTTTGCAAAAAACCAAAGCCGATCGAGCTGTCAATTTTTCTACATTTCTACATGACAGACCTTGACGTTACCTTTCATTTGATACCAAACTCGACATAGTTCTGACAACTTTAAGCAAAAAACAAAAGCCGATCGAGCTGTCAAATTCTTGACATTGGAATATTTGTTTTTTACTTAGTTATTTATGGGATGTGTGGCAACACTTTCGAAATGTACATGAATCACGGACATGAACCTTCAAAAATTATAATTTTTAAATATAATGTTTTAGGCCTTTTAAACTTCTATGGAATAATCGCCCATTGCTATAATGTATGTTTATGAATTTAACTTTTTTCAAAATGTCCTTATTATATAAATAATTCCATTTAAATGTTCTGATTGATATGTCAAAGAAACGTTCTTCGTCTTAAATTTTTCAAAGAAGACTAAATTTATGATTTCAAATTTTTTACTCAAATCTATGCATCATACAGAAAAATGACCTATTACCAGGAAATCAAGTTGATTTATTTTCTACATTGTAGAAAAATTTTCATTAAAATCACTCGCACCGTTTAGTCTGTACAGGTGAGCAAAATTTCCCAGATCGTCGTGATGATTAAAGAAAATATATATACAGGGTGTAACAACATGATATGTCACAATTACGTGGACGTGTTTTAGTAACAAAAACAAGAAAAAAGTCCTTTAAATTTTTGCCATACCTTAATTCGTTTTCAAGTTACAGAGTGTTAAAATTTTTCAATAAAAAAGGCTTTATTTTATAACATCTATTATTTTATTATTATTTTATTGACATCTAATATTTACTACAATTACAATAGTGATCTCCGAACTCGTTCGAAAAGTCCCGGGGTTTCTAAAATTGTTCTACAACTATGCTGTATGCGACTCTGCATTAGTAAATGTAATAGGTGCCATTATTGGAATATAACTTTTTAGGTTAACACAGGATTAAGTAATTAAACTTAAGCAAACGGACACTTGTCTAATAACTTGGATTTTGTTTTCATGGCCTTCCGGATTCAAATACATTGTAGCGCGCGAGAACACAATCCGCTTTTATCGAAAATTTTTAACACCCTGTAACTTGAAAACGAATCAAGGTAGGGCAAAAGTTTAAAGGACTTTTTTTTCTTGTTTTTGTTACTAAAACACGTCCACGTATTTGTGACATATCATGTTGTTACACCCTGTATATATATATATATATATATATATATATATATATATATATATATATATATATATATATATATATATACAGGGTGTATCAAGATAATGGAACAGTGCATTTTATTCGTTGTGACGATGGTCACTAGATTTGAATTTATTCTTCATGTTTAACGTTGTAGCCATGTGGTTAGCATGTCAGTTTTTTGCTAAAGTTTGATTATTTAAATCAAAGTTCAAATCCCACAAGTAAAAATATTGTTTTTCATTTTTTATTGGTTTGTATTGTTTTGATTTACGCATACAATATAATTGTGTGGTTATATTGTATGTCGTTTGTTGTAAAATGTATTGTTGTATTTTGGTTATATCTGCTAATGTTTATAAAATTGTTGTTTATCTGTCAGCTATTGTGTGATCGAGTGGCTAGTACGCTTGACCGGCACGCTAGATATCGTCGGTTCGATCCTACATGAAACTGTATTTTTTATATTTTTTTATTCAAAATTAGCGAGAATTTGCAGGATGACTAAAACGTGTTTGAACCTTTTTTGATATTTTTAACGGTTTTTCGGGGTATAAATAGAAGCTCGAACGTTAGTTACAGGGAGAGAGTGTGTGCTCTCTCAAGGGAGCGTTAGCTCTCCAACGAGCCTAAGATGGTGTGTGCCGTCTTCTGCGAACCTGGTGAGGGCCAGGTGAGCGGGTTGTGGATGACCTTGGCTGCCTCTGACTCAGTGCTGTTGGTGTGTGCCGGCAGCTCGTGAGAGAGTGCAGCAGGTGGACCGTACCGGTGTAGCCGGTTGTTTCGTGCAGTGGTGTTGGCCACTGTACGCCGTAATCGCGATTGTCAATGAGTGTTGTTGTGTGCCAACATTGTTAGATTGAAATCGCGATTGTTAATGAGTGTTGTCAAAGTGACAACACTGTAACCGTACCGTGTTCCCGTAACTTTGGTGTGTGCCATTGTTACCCGTTCATAGCGTGTTCCCGCAACCTTGGTGTGTGCCATTGTTGCCCGTTCATTGTTGATCGTGCGTAGTAGAGAAATATCCTGCAAGTATCGCTAATTCATTGTTACTTTGCTTTGTTATATTTATTACTTTCTCATTTTAATTTATTTTAATAAAATATTAAAAATGATTACAATTGATTTCATTGTCAAAAGCCGAACTCTGTCTCCACTAAGCTACCCGAGCACTTTTTGGCGTTCCAGCCATCCTTTTCAGCGACGCTATGAGAGCGTCCTTTACAGGACCGACCATCTCTCCTTATGCTGTGTTTCCGAATGATTGGTGCCCGAGCAAACCCTTTGACAGCATGGAGAACGAGCAGGGACGTCATTACAAAATGGCGATCGAATAGGGACAACAGCGTCCTTCTATTTTTTCGCCGTTACATCGTGTATGTGAAAAGATACAGAAAAAAGTGATTAAGATATTTTGTAAGGCATAGAGGGGGACACATTTTAGCATAAATTATATTATCTTAAATCCAGAGGTACTCAAACTATAGGGCAATATTATATTTTTTTAAATGCCATTATATATATTTTATTAACTCATTAAATAGAGAATTTTGTTCTGAATTCAACGATATAATAATATCATACCCTTATATTGCGAAAAATTTGATAAAAATTAATTCAAAGTTAATATTTCATTTCTACTTTATCTAAGTAATCTGAGCAAACATTCAATCATTAAAACAAAATAAAATTTATTTTAGTTTTATTACATTCAAGTAAGCTACGATTTTGGCATTAAATTCAACTTTTAAAATAATTTTTTTGTTTTATTGATTGAATTTTTGCTCAGATTACTTAGATACAGTAGAAAAGAAATACTAACTTTGAATTAAGTTTTATAAATTTTTTCGCAATGTAAGGGTATGATATTATTATATCGTTGAATTCAGAAAAAATTCTTTATTTAATGAGTTAATAAAATATATATAATGCCATTTAAAAAATATAATATTGCTCTATAGTTTGAGTACCACTGGATTTATGATAATAAAGTTTATGCTAAAATGAGTCCCTCTCTATCCCTCACAAAATATCCTAATCACTTTTTTCTCTATCTTTTCATATACACGAATAAAATGCACTGTTCCATTATCTTGATACACCCTGTATATATATATATATATATATATATATATATATATATATATATATATATATATATATATATATATTAAGTGAATTAAATTATTTAGTATAAAAGATTATGATACAAGTGTATAAGCTAGCAGCTAGCCTTTAAAGCACGCACAAGTTTAAAGCCATGACGCGTAGCGGAGTGGCTTTAATGCCGTAGTGCTTTAATGGCTAGCTTATACATATACGTGTATAATACGCTATTTTTTATTATAAATGCATCATAACCATTTAAAACTGAAAATTATTGCAAATCATATGGTTTTGATTTTTGATCCAGTGAGTTTGAGCGTTTCCAAGGAGACAGTTAGTAATTATTGGTATTGTTTACGTTAAGTCAACAAGTCAATATTTTTCACATGATTGTAAGATTGAGAAATAAATAAAATTAATGAATTAGCGGAACAGGCGTAGTTAAGATTAATTCCGCCTAAATCTAAAGACGCGTACTATAAGGAATGTGAAAAATGAAATAAATGGATGGAAAATAAAAATGTTGTAACTGTTAATGAAACACTCATGCTGGTCTATATGAACCAAATGGTATAATGATAACTTGTGAAATTTATGGTACTTATTTTGTGTTTCGTTATAGTCAAAACATTATAAACCTTCGTCATAAAAAGTGTTAATAAAGGCTACGAGTCGAAAAAATCTTTCGTATTTTCGACAGAACAGTTAAGGAAAGTTTTTATTGAAGCCCCAGATAATATGTATTTATTTTTGAAAGTAAGCGCGAGATTATGATATTTTTTAACAAAATTTAATAAATATTTTATTTTGAAGAGGGTACCCATATGTGGAATATTTGGCGCATGCAGGTGATATGAATTATGTGATTTGCGTCTGTCTGATATTAAGAAAGAAGTTTCTGTTTTAATTATTAATATTCATCATTAAAAACTGAAAAAGGTCGGAAGTTTGCTGTGGTTGATAATGATGACATATCATATGTCAAATTTAACAAATACCTATCTCTACGTCCAGAAAATATATCTACGGATAGAGTGTTTTTGAAATACGCCAATGGAAAATGTATTAAACAAGTCGTGTGAATTAATACTTTTGGAAAATGTCCTCTCTTCTGACGTGTTTTTTAAATCTTCCTGACGCTACAATGTATACCGGATACACGTCTAGGCGCAGATCTGCCACAATCATGGCAAACAGCGGAATAAGTGTGGATGAACTGAAGCGCCAAATAGGATGGAGATCATCAACGGTAGCGAGTGGATATATTGAAGAATTCATACAGAATAAAATATCAGTCACGAAACGCACTGCAGAGGCACTTACCAGTACACATTAACAATGTATATTAAAAGATAATATAGACATTCCAGCAAACGAAGACAGCGAAAATAAATACCCAGCTAAAATCCTGTAATTTCCATATTGCAGACAACAAAAATTGTAATTTTTATATAAATTTAAATAAAAACCAATAATAATCATTGTTTTAGTTGTTATTCATATTTATTGTCATTTTTCGTTACCTTGGTAACTCAAAAATTTAGCTTGTTTTAATGGATGATTTACGCACGCTTTTGCTTGTTTTAAAGAGCGATTATGATGCATGTATAATAAAAAATATGTTATGTGAACCGTTAATTTTTATATTTTTTGTTATAAATCATAAATATAGCGCCAAACTTTAACCGCTGCCATTAGCATATTATTACTACTACCGTTGCCACACAATTTTTGATTGTGAACCACACTTAAGACGTGACATTAATTCTGACCGTAGCCTTCTGACTGATTAGAGATAATAGCGAGACTAATTCAGGCGAAAGAAACTATAGTAGGTACCGAGGTAGAAAGTGTTTTATTGTTGTTGAGGGCGAAGACAAAGATAGCTACCCAAGGCGCGAAGCGCCGAGATTTGCTATAGCTCGAGACAATAAAACTTTCCACAGAGGTTTGTGTACTATTTTATTCAGAAATCAAATTAATAATTAACAATTAAAATTTATATAACAATAATAACCTAACAAAAATAAACGAATGATCTGAGCTTGTTCATTTGTCATATGAACTATCAGTTCAATTTGATATCTAACCTTAAATTTTCATTTCTCATATATCTACACTTATTTATATTATTTACAATTTTCATTCGTCTCTTTACATATAAAATGTAAAGAAACTTTGTTTACAAGTCACTAATCTTTGGGGTGGGAATGAGAAATAGCCCCGAAAATGTGACAGATCAGAATCAGGTTAACAATAACTAACTTCCCAACTTTTTAAAAGTATGAAATCTTTATATTGCTAACCGATTGTGAATAATAGTATATTATGCCAAGGTTAAGAAGATAATCATTATTGACCCAGCGCCTGGTCACTAATGATCTTCTCAACCGTGGTTTATAACTTTTTTTTTTTACTAGTAGCACAAATCCTATTTTTTTTTTATTGATAATAACAATCATTTTGACATGAATAATTACGTTACTTGTTTGTCAATATTCAAAAAAACAAAGTAGGCTGCATTTGTTTTTATATCTGACGTTTCAGTCTTTAGTTTCAATAATTTTTGTATCGTGTTTATACTCGTATCTGTGCTATAATGAGTAGTGAAAGTAAAATAGAAAACACTAATTGCACTCCCCCAGAAATAAGACAAGAGTCTGAAAATATTCATATTCCCATTCAAAATACTTCAGTAGATATAATCAAGTTGAGTTATTCTCTACATTGTAGAAACATTTTCATTAAAATCACTCGCACCGTTTAGTCTGTACAGGTGAGCAAAATTTCCCAGATCGTCGTGATGATTAAAGAAAATATATATATATATAGATAGTGAATTAAATTATTTAGTATAAAAGATTATGATACAAGTGTATAAGCTAGCAGCTAGCCTTTAAAGCACGCACGACAAGTTTAAAGCCGCGACGCGTAGCGGAGTGTCTTTAATGCCGTAGTGCTTTAATGGCTAGCTTATACATATACGTTTATAATACGCTATAGTAGATATAAGTAGCTCCAACACAAATACCTCTTTGAATACGGGTACTGCAGCAATCAACATGACCTGCAATAACTGCACCATACATATTACAAATTATAATAAATAATACAATAATGAACCTATTATTTATTTGTTGGTTTCGCTCATTTCGCTGGTTTATTAACCTCACTTATGAGCCTTGATTTGTTATTGATTTAATTATTTAATAAAAACACTTTGTGCTGTTGAAGTCAGTAACGTAATTAGTTATTATTCTTTTAAATAAATCTATTGAAATGTATGTACAATTATACAAAAAATTCTGTTGTGGCCAGCACAATATCTCTTGCCAATTTCATATTAGGCTATAAATATTGTATTTAACATTTGTAGTACTCACAAAATATTCTAATTCTATTCTTTATTTTTCAATTCGTTCCACGAGCAAGTTTCCTCCTACTCTTGTAAATGTTCAAGATTCTCCCAATTCATTGTCGAGACTGGCGGTATATTTGAAATGATGAAATTATATACTTAACACTTTTCTTGCGTTTAATGAGATGAATTTGGATTTGGAGGCTTTAGTTTGATTGAAAAAAGTGGCAGTATCTGCATTACTGACATAGGTTAATAATAAATTATTATTGACCTAGGTTACCATGGTTAGAAGCAAGCGGTAGTGAGAAACAATATCAAATAAAGGTAAAAAAAATAGTGGGTTCCTAGGCTAGTAGTGAAAGAAAAAAATATATATTTACCTAACACCCGTAGACAATTGGGGCCCAATACCTCTCACCATTTCCATTTTAATATCATATAAGTATTGTTTGCACTTCGTTGTCGAAACACAAAAAAGACCTGAAACAAAGTAGGTACATTTTCAAGCGAGGAAATGTGTTAAAAGTGCATTTTCAAGCGAGGGAATGTGTTAATTATGTAATTTGATACAGTTTTTGGCCAATATATTACGGCTTAGAAAATATATTTTATTTTGTCCGAGTTATTGACAAAGTTGTAAACAAAGTCTGGAGAAAATAGTCTTAATTTGCGCTTAATCAGATACATAACTCATTATGTCAATAAATATGATGCCTGCACTCCGCCATCATGAGTATATTCTGTGCATAGATAGAATTATCAAGTCATTTTGTCAGTTTTTCTTGCATTTAATATTGTCGATTTTAGAGAATGTCAAGATTTGAGTTGGATGTGCTTGATCAGATGGTTTTTCAGGATGTGTTCGATTGGTTGGAGGGAATACCAGACGCCCAAGCTGAAAATTCTGATGTAGGCGGAGATAGTGATGCAGTTGATGAACCAAGTATTATTATAACTACAAATAAATACACCATCTTCCAGCGCTGACCCATCTAACCCAAAGAATATGGTAGACACAAATAATGCTGTAACCAAGTCTAAAGGTAATAGGTCTATATTTTTTATTATCAAGTTTATTTTCATCTAAACTTTCAGGTTTATAGCCTTCAAGGCAGCAACGGAATTATGATAAAAATATCACCTACTTTGAACAAAATACTGAAGAGGGGATTGAGTGCGATTCAGACGACTCTCTGAATGACCCAGATTATGAAGATGACGCACATAAGGAGAGGCCGCTTGTGAGACCAGAAATAGATAGCGACAATAACGTAGAAAACGACAAAGAGGATGACGACCTTCAAGCTGGTGACGATGAACCTTCTAATCTGTTTAATTTTATTAAGCAGTAATCAGAACCAAGAAAATATTCCAAGACTATATTTAGTGAAAATTGTGGTCCAAATATCGACAAGAATGAAACTACCTCGCCGCTGACACTTTTTGAAAAAACTTTTGGACTGGATACCCTGGAACTAATAGTGACTGAATCAAATCTCTATGCCAGCCAAAAGGGCAAGGATTTAAATGTAACTTTAGAAGAACTTAAAGCTTTTATTGGAATCCTCATCATTATGGGGTTCCATAGATATCCAAGCATAAGACATTATTGGTTTTAGAATTAACAGAATAGCCTGTCTAATGCAACAGAAAAGGTTTTTATTTATTTTACGTTTCCTTCATGTAAATAAAAATGAAATCATGCCTAATAGAGGCGACGATAATTTTGTCAAATTATGTAAAGTGATGCCACTTCTTACAAAACTTAACAATAACTTTAAAGCTCAGCGACAAATGGCCATGGCCGGGAGCATGGTTCTGTTTAAGGGTAGGTCAAGCCTAACGCAGTACATGCCAATGAAACCCACAAAGCGTGGATTTAAAGTGGGTTTTAGCTTGTTGTGCCAGTGGATACATGACCTCGTTTCAAGTTTATCAGAGAAAAGAAAAAGAAGCGACGCAAAAGATTACTGTTTATATTTTGATAACTTTTTCAGTACCTTCAATCTTTTAAATAATTTATTGGAACTGGATACGTTTGCATGTGGCACTTTAAGAATAAACAGAAAATATTACCCGAAGTTAATTTTGAAAGATGACAAAAATATGAAAACTGGTGATTCTGATTTTGCTCAGTCGGGAGATATATCTGTTGTAAAATGGAAGGACCGAGGGAAGAAATCGGTAAATGTGGTAAGCAATATGCATAATCCCAGTAAATTTACCACGGTTAAAAGGACAAATAAAACAGGAGAGCGGTAAGAAGTCAAATGTCCCGAGCCAATCACAGATTATAATAAATATATGGGAGAGGTTGATAAATTCGATCAAGCCATGGCAGCTTACTCAAAGACAAATGTGGGACAGCACCTTCCCATAAAAGGGACATCTCGACGTTGCTGCTATTGTAGCACCAAAAAAATTCAAAACGTTCCCAGATGGCGTACCGCAAATGCGGCATTGCATTATGTTTAGAATGTTTTACCGTTTCATGAAGCATAACTAATTTTTATATATTAAATATGTTTTCGTATGTTTTCTATTATTAATAAAGTTTATTTTAATTGACTAATGCCTATATTCATATACACTTGTAAAGTTTCAATACGGGTCGTTATAATTTTTGACAAATCGAATCAAATTTGACAAATTACATTTCGATTTTTCTATCAATGTCGATTGTTTTCATTGGATAAAAATTATAACAAAGCTTTTAAAATTTTACGAATGTTTATGAATATGGGCATAAGCCTATTATTTTCAATTCAAAATTTAAGTGGTTGAAAAATCTACCAAGAACTTATGGTGTTGTCGAAGGGCTTAGAGCCTAGACAGTCTTTGGTTGAAAAATCGACAACCCTCTAGAGCCCGAAGGACAAAAAAAATCAATTATGATTTGAATAAAAATTTCTCATATAGAATACAGCTACTTATAACAGAACAGAAAAAAATAATTTCTTAAAAAATATTACTGCGCGTTAAAGGGTTAACATGTCTTGTGGACACATAAAATGTGACATTATAAAAGCTTTTTCTGGGAAGTACATTTGATCTTTCTTATTGTTTTATTAATTACATATTTAAAATTGTATTATCAGAAATTAGAAATACCGCCAATCTTGGTAATGAATTGGAAGTATCTCTAACTCTAACATTTAGGAAGTTCCTCATATAATGAAAAATAGATATAATTAGAATTGTATGTGTGCAGAAGACATGTTAAATACAATAAAAAAAAAATACTTGGGTAAATTTTTGTAATTTTTACCTCTCGCTAAGAGAGGTATTGGATTCATGCTAAAATTCGCATATCCAGATTTTATTGAATAAGCACGATTTAAGGTTCCTAGAATCCGATTATAACATTTTTAAAATGATGTCTGACTGTGTGTGTGTGTGTGTGTGTGTGTTTGTGTGTGTATGTGTGTATGTATGTGTGTCTGTATGTTGGAGGGACGATTCCTCAAAAACTATAAGACTTAAAAAATATTTAACTGCAGTTACCTCAATCTGATATTCTTGGGAAGAGCTAAAAAGTTTTCGTATCAATTGGACAACCGGAAGTAGTAGTTTCTTAAAAAAAATTCTAAATATAACTTTTTGGATATTTTTGTTATTACAAATATTGAAGAACAAAATTCTCCATCTAATGCACTTAAATTTTTTATTATATCTTGTATAGATTTAGAGATAAAGACACTATAATATACAGAATATTCTAATCGCAGAGGCTAAGGCACTAAGGAAACCACTTAAGAAATTCAAATGTTTATAACATAGTATGTAAATGACATATGTCAGTGTCAAAAATCAACAGTTTTAGTGACATTCTGATAGTTTTTTCTGGGAAGTGTATTTAATCTTTCTTATTATTTTATTAATGAAATATATGAAATTATACGTAAAATGCATATATCTATCAGAAATACCGCCAATCTGGCTAATGAATTGGAAGAATCTCTGACAAATAGGAACTTCCTCATACAATGAAAAATAGATATGATTAGAATTATATGTGTGCAGAAGACATGTTAAATATAAATATCTGATGTGCACACCACATGACTTCCTTGTACGCCTGTTACACTATACATATTTTGTTAATAATTAAAAAATAAATTATAACATACCCAATCATGAAATTGCACGTATTTGACATTGACATTAAATTCTTTATTTTTTTGTTATTTTTGTCCTAATTCATACCAAACTTAATTACAGAAACCAAAAAGTTTATAAATTTTAATTTACATATCTCGCTTATACAAAGAGCTAATTTAATCATACTTGATGTTTTATACGCAGAATTCAATTCTCTAAAACTTTTATTTGAAGCATTTATTACTAAAATCAAAATAACACCATGTTTTCAAAAAAAAAAAAAAAAAACTGATAACAGCTTCAGGTAAAGTGTCACTTCCGGTTAGACTATTTTAACCAAAATCTATTATTTTATTTCCATTGATATAATAGAATTGTATACCAAATTCTAAAAGTTTTGAATTATATTTTAATATAGTTTTTCATTAAAATCTATTATAGGCTTCAAGTAAAGTACCACTTCCGGATAGACCATTTTAACTAAAATCTATTATGTTATTCCTATTGATATGAAAGTCTTATATACCAAATTTGAAAAGTTTAGGTTTATATTTTAATATAGTTTTTCATTAAAATCTATTATAGGCTTCAAGTAAAGTACCACTTCCGAAAGTTATGTAATGTCCAAAAAGGGAGGTGCACAACTAGATGTTATGACAGTTCTAAATACAAAATTTTAACTTTCTACGGCTTCCCGTTTTTCAGTTATGCGAGATACGTACAGACGTTACGACGAAATTAGTCAAAATGGATTCAGGGATGCTCAAAATGGATATTTCCGTTGAAATCTGGAAACCGAAATTTTTCGCGATTACAATACTTCCTTTACTTCTTACAAGGAAGTAATAAAAAACAATAATTTGGGTAAAGTTCTGTAATTTTTTGTTATAAATCGACGGTTCGATAGAGAAGTACAATACAATACTTATATAGCCTTATATAGAAATGGCGAGAGGTCTAGTGCTGGCCACAACAGATTTTTTTTGTTGCAAAACGACGATTCGATAGCGAAGTGCAATACAATACTTATGTAACAAAAAATGGAAATGGCGAGATGTATTGTGCTGGCCACAACAGATTTTTTTTAATGAGTGCGAAAACGGTCGGATCTCAAGCGCCATATCGTCGTTGATACTGCAATAGGCCGTATGTCAAAAAATCTCTTTTTGGGATTATTGCGCTAAAGTAACAATTTGTGGTGTACTACGTCCCTGCAAAATGTCGTTTGTCAACAGCCAATACGAAGGCACGTATGCATGTCAACCGTGGTTCCAACATCCATGCACACAACCACACTCACACACACATCATAGTAAAAATGTTATAATTGGATTCTAGGGATCTTAACACGTGCTTATCCACTATAATCTAGATATGCGATTTTTAGCATGATTCAAATACCTCTCATAGCGAGAGGTAAAAAAGCTGGCGTGCCTATACTAAAGGGTTAACCATATTTTTGATTTCGACTTTGTAATTTTTAGATATGATATATTTTACAAATAAAAGTTTACAAATTTATATTATCATTTTTTACTTCCTTGTACGAAGTAAAGGAAGTATTGTAATCGCGAAAAATTTCGGTTTCTAGATTTCAACGGAAATATACATTTTGACCATCCCTGAATCCATTTTGACTAATTTCGTCGTGACGTCTGTACGTACGTACGTATCTCGCATAACTGAAAAACAGGAAGCCGTAGAAAGTTAAAATTTTGTATTTACGACTGTTATAACATCTAGTTGTGCACCTCCCTTTTTGGTCATTACCTAACTTTTGGAAGTGGTACTTTACTTGAAGCCTATAGTAGATTTTAATGCAAAACTATATTAAAATATAATCCAAAACTTTTCAAATTTGGTATATAAGACTTTTATATCAATGGGAATAACATAATAGATTTTAGTTAAAATGGTCTACCCGGAAGTGGTGCTTTACTTGAAGCCTATAATAGATTTTAATGAAAAACTATATTAAAATATAATCCAAAACTTTTCAAATTTGGTATATTATACTCTTATGTCAATGGGAATAACATAGTAGATTTTAGTTAAAATGGTCTGCCCAGAAGTGGTACTTTCCTTGAAGCCTATAACAGATTTTAATGAAAAACTATATTAAAATATAATCCAAAACTTTTCAAATTTGGTATATAATACTTTTATATCAATGGGAATAACATAATAGATTTTGGTTAAAATAGTCTAACCGGAAGTGATACTTTACTTGAAGCTGTTATCAGTTTTTCTTGAAAAAATAGTGTTATTTTGATTTTAATAATAATTGCTTCAAATAAAAGTTTTAGAGAATTGAATTCTGCGTCGAAAACATCAAGTATGATTAAATTAGCTCTTTAATAAGCGAGATATGTAAATTTAAAAATGATGTACTTTTTGGTTTCTGTAATTAAGTTTGGTATGAATTAGGACAAAAAATACGTGCAATTTTATGATTGGGTCTGTTATACATATTTTAATTATTAACAAAATATGTATAGTGTAACAGGCGTACAAGGAAGTCGTGTGGTGTCCACATCAGATATTTTAATGAGTGTAAAAACGGTCGCCTCGCAAGCGACATATTATGCTTTTTTCACATGGGCAACAGTGGGGTTTTTTTTCTAGTTTAAACCCTCCCCATCGGTAATATTATAATACATATTTTATTTTAATGAATATGTGATCTATTTCATAATATGTATAAGTTTGACGCAAAATTGTAACTAAAGAATATAGAGTATAACATGTGTAGTATTTACTTTCCACACAACTACCTACCCCTCCCACCCATACATATGCAATGTCCCTCGCCATTTAAAAATCCTGGCTACGCCACTGATGTGCAATGAAGTTTAATTCAAATTTATTTATTATAGTGATGTTAATTCCTTTTCAATTAAAAATATAAAATTGATTTATTTATTAAGTATTTTATAAATTGTTATCTTAATATTTTCTTCTTAAAACACTATGTACCATTATTAGTTTGAAATGACTAGTTTCCTCACATTGACATTGTACTTGTCAATTGTTTCAAATATTTGAATATTTCAATTGTGTAACCAAGGAGTTGTGTTTATTATAAATCATAGGCTACGGGACTTATCGGGCCTATAACTCAGTGGTTAATTTTTAACGACTGGTTAAAATTTTTATCCAGTAGATATTGATTTGACAACCAAAAATTAGTTAAAATATTGAACAAGTTATTAAAAATTAATAGAGTTACAGAATAGGCCCGTAGAAGTATCAATGCACATCTGTAGAAAACTTAATAGTCTATACAATTACCTACATAAATCGCGCAAAAATGAAATTTAAAAGTTTTTTTTTCTATGAAAAACTATTTTGAGCTTAAAGGAAGTGCTACTCCCGGTTGCCCGATTTGCACTAAAATTTAATGGATTCTACCCATATGGTTTCAAAATTCTCGAATGATAGTATTTGAAGTAGAGCGTCAAAGGATCCACACACGCACATGTATACACGTCATTACTCATTTAATTTTTATTACCACCATGTTGTTTCTATTGTCTTCATAAGTGTCATTTGAAGCTTCACGTGGATAGCAGTCGTACTTTTAAAAATTCTACTTTGTTGTAAAAAAATTTTAATGTTAAATGTAAGACATATATGATTATATATTTAGATTCTTGTATACTTGTTGTAGAACATAGCAAGCATTGTATATGGAGTAGATATATACAGCAAAACAGTACGAGGTTTCCTCCCTGCCTCATCCATCACAATGTGTCCGGCCGAATTGGTTTCGGAACACACAAATGGTGTTCGGAACTTCTATCTGTACATCTCTCGATAACCTCGTTTATTTCAATACGGGAGGTCGCATGTGTCGTAATAACGGCCCCGCTAAATTGCCAATATCACAGACTTTGAATCTGCAATAAAATGTGCGTTATATTATTTGGATTGAGGTCTTATTGAGCAGTTAAAAATCATTTATATTATAAGAATAGATCGAGTAATAAAAAAAATCTGATGTGACCAACACATTACCTTCCGTCAATTCTACATATTATACAAATTCCATACAGAAATTTTCTTGCAAATAATACTATATTTCCAGCAAAACTATTTCTCGAAGTAAGCATATTGCAAAATTAATTTTTTTATAATGCTTATTTTCAAATACATTGAATATGAAGAAAACAATGCAATCAAATCGTATAGAGACTAAAGTAGTCTTTAATATATCTCGTAAAATGTCAAAAAAAGAATTTGAATTTCGTTTTTTCAAGAAAAACTAAAACCTACAAATTAGGGTACTACCGGTTGACCATTTGTAGCCAAAATCTAATCACCTGTTCATTTGGGTGTAAAGAGGAGTAATATGAAACAATTATTATAATTTTTGGAATTGTGGTGTTGGAGTTATCGGAGTCGAAAATATCGGTACACATACACGCACACATGCACACACACGGACATCATAGCAAAAACGATAAAATCGTATTGAGGGGGCCCTACAATGTACTTATTCATTAAAAACTCCTCACTGAATTTTTTGATCAAAGACAATCCCTTCCTTACATAAAGGAGACGGAAGATAAAAAAATTACATTTAAGAAATTTTCATGTAATTATATCTGTTATACACCTACACTACATATTATATTATATTTATCTATGTATTCTCGTAATTAGAAACATAAAATTATTCATTGTTATAAAGAGATATTATAATTATAATATTATAAGCCTTTTCTTTCACTTTAACTGATAATGTATTTCTCAGTGGAGAGTACTTTTTGCGTCACGTTATACGAGTATGATGTGGGGTTGGATTACCACTACTTTGAAACATGATTGTGGACATGTCATAATTTACTTTTTGGTCTATCGGTCCAGTATGTCGAATGTATGGACTGTTAACTCTATGTTAATTTTAACATAAAAGCTATTGCTTGGTCAAAAATTAATAAATATGTATCTATGTACGTATGTATAATTAATTTTCTTCCAATCTTCCTTATATCGTTGATTGAACTGTATTTACATAAACTCCTGGACAAAATTAACGCACCACTTCTACTTTCACGATTTATTTTAAAAGAGAATTACATATGAAATTTTTTTAAGAAGCAATTGACCATTTAGAGTTCTAGACACATCAAAATAATAAAAATTAAGAATCAGTCTTATTTATAGTGGTATTTTATTGTTATCTATCTTTTGGCAAGAAAAAAGTATAGATAAGTACGAAAGTGTTTTTACGTATAACTTAAAATTAATTTAATGTTTCTGTATTTTACTACAAAATTAACTTCAAATTGAGTTGATAAAATGAATATAGGTCGATATTTGTCCGACTTTGAAGTCATTCTGGAATCCACATTGCTGGATGGTGACTGCAGTCAACATCAACCAGGGACTATAAAACAAGCTTTAAAGAGGTTTAAAAAGACTGGATACAGACACAAAAACATCGTCCGAGATCAACGACAATACGGGACAACAAATTTTTAACTCTAGAAATTCGGAGAAGACGACAAATTACAAGCGAAATGCTGAAATATCATATTTTCCAAGCCTGGACTGTGTCAATATCTAGCCGAATGGTAAGAAGAAGGTTAGACAAAACAGGATTGGCCAGTAGACGTACAGTTAAAGGATCGTATCTCATCAGAAATCATTGAGTATGTCGTTTACAATTTGTAAGGCAACATATTCCCTCGAATTTGGCTGATAGAACCCGTGTTTTGTTTACTGATTAGACATGAGTTAATTTAAAATCACCATACGGGAGGGTTGGTAACTAGTGGAGACCGGGACAGCGATATTCTCGATGAAATATTGTTCCACGAGAGCTTCTTTTTGGTTTTGCAATAATGTTCATGCAAGTTATTTGTATTGCGGGACGCACAGAGTTGTTGGTGTTTCATGGGAGATCCTGAATGAACAGAGATACGTAGAAGAGGTCATATTCGTACAAAACGATATCAATCCTTTCGCGCCGCTAATTGGAGACAATTTCATATTTATGCATGATAATGCAAGAACTCACCAGGTTCGGGGCGTAAATGAATATTGACATACAATAGAAATTAACAGTATGGAACTGCCACCTAGAAATCCAGACTTAGATCCAATAGAGCAAGTATGGACTATGCTAAAAAGAATTGTACCCGCCCCACGCACTCTAGATGAGTTAAGGAGGCGTTTGAATGAAAAGGGTTGCATCCTTTTGGAAATACCACTCGACCTTTGGTCTCGTGTTGTTTCTAGCCAACACGTTTCATATTATCAAGAATTTTCAATCGTCTTGTTGTATAATATACTTATGATTATAATTTTTTTTTTCATAAATATTTTTTTTATACTGTAATGAATATTTCAGAACAAGCAGTCTACATGGCGTTATTATATGTTTCTTTGCGTCCACTTTCAAACAATTAGGTACCTTCAACCTACAGTGTGGCCAAACGCCGTCATATTTTGCCGATGATGGCGCGCGTAATTTGAATTCATAAGTGAAAACTAAACAAAATTCGATGAACAATTAATGAAAGAGCATATAAATTGCAAACGCAATATTATTTATTTATAATACACCACTTCATTACAAATAAAGGTATTATATATTATTGTTTGTATAATTTACCTCTAATTATACAAATATTTACATACAAATAATAAATATGTACATACGTCCCTCCATAATATTTAATTTGCAAATTAACACTCACTTTAAAGTCTAAATTATACTTCTGATTCTAGTTTTAAAATATTGATGACATATCCTTTGTTAGATTAATTCTTGTATTCAATGTTATTAGTTTATAATCAAAATCCTTTGTTGTAATCAACAATTTTACAGTTTTAATTTGTAAGATAACAATGCCAGAAAATTGTCCGTTTGGCAGGATTTTTTTTTTACTTTTTTATACTAAATTTTAATAGTAAATCAGGGAAATTCAATATCGGCAAAAAGAAAAGTGAAAAAATGAACAAAAAATTATAGTACAAAAAAAACTTTACATTTTGCATAAGGCGTCTGCTACGTGAAGTTAGCAGATAATACCTATTGTTTTTGTTTATAACTTTTTTTTGGTAAACAGCAAAAAATTTGATGTGTACTGCAAAAATTAGCAAAAAATGAGCAAAAAATTATAGTGCAAAAAACTTTACATTTTACATAAGGTGTCTGCTGCGTGAAGTTAGCAGGTAGATACTATTATTTTTGTATATAACTTTTTTTGGTAAACAGCAAAAAATTTGATTTATAAGCAAAAAGTGAGCAAAAAATTAAAACGCAAAAAACATAACATTTTACATAAGGGGCCTGCTACGTGAAGTTAGCAGGTACGTACTATTGTTTTTGCTTATAACTTTTTTTGGTAAACAGCACAAAATTTGATGTGTACAGCAAAAATTAGCAGAAAAAGAGCAAAAAATTATATCACAAAAAACTTTACATTTTACGTAAGGTGTTTATTACGTGAAGTTCGCAAATAGGTACTACTGTTTTTGTTTATAACTTTCTTTTGTAAACAGCAAAAATTTGATTTATACAGCAAAAATTAGCAAAAAAATAAGCAAAAGATTATAGCGCAAAAAAAACTTTACATTGTACACAATGGGTCTGCTACATGAAGTTTGTAGATACTGTTGTTTTTGTTTATAACTTATTTTGGTAAACAGCAAAAAAATTGATGTACAAAAATTAGCAAAAAATTATTGCACAAAAAAGATATGATAATTTTAACATAGGCTTGCCAACTTCACTGACCTTTACATGACATCTGTCATTATTTTTCTGATTTTTATCTCCCGCTACCCTAGGTAAGGGAGGTATAGGGATCGTGCTAAAAATCGCATATAGAGATTTTATTGAAAAAGCACGTTTTGATGTCCCCAGAATCCGATTTTAACATTTTTACAATGATGTCTGTAGGTAGGTGTGTGTGTGTGTGTGTGTGTGTGTGTGTGTATGTGTGTGTGTGTGGATCTTGTGGACAGGATTACTTAAATACTATCAATCAGAAAAAATTGAAATTTTGTATACCCATTCTATATTAATATGGGAAGTGCTCATTTTTTTTTAGTGTATATCGGATAACCGGAAGTATCATTTATACAAGCTTTTAAAAGTTTTTCTTGTAAAAAATTTATTGAATATAATTTTTAGCAACTTTTACTAATTAAAATTTAATATAATGGTAGAATCTTCAATTCTACGATAATAACATTTAGTAAATAACTATAAATAACTTTAAATATGAATATATAATATAATTTATTTTCATGTATCACCTAGCCTATGCGTCAAACAAAAACATAATTTTAATGACAGTTTTGACATATTTAAACAAATGTCACTGACAGGAAACAATTATATTAAAATTAATAATGAAACTGTATTAAGGAAAATATAATAGTAAAATATTTAATTAAGGTTTGTAAAAATAATATATTTTCCATCATACATAAATGTTTGATGATCTGATTTAAATTTGCTAATTGGTATTTTGGCAGCACTATAAATTAATATTAATTTACAATTACACATTTACGAAATGGATCATGTACGGCGAAGAATTTACAAAGATGGCGTTTTAGAGCACCTAGAAGATGATGCTGTTTTTTTTATAAGAATGTGTGTGTGACGGTTTTTCCTTAAAGCCTATTAAAATATGATCCAAAACTTCTCGAATTTGGTATTTAAAACTCATATATAATTTGAAACAACATATTAGATTTTAACCATATATTATAAATCGAATGTAGTACTTAATTTGGAGCTCTAACAGATTTTTGAGGAAAAACAATAAAACAATAAAAAATTTCGTATTACAGACTTTTCTATTTATTGAACAATAAATTAGATTTTATTTACAAACGATTAACCGGATATGATACTTTACTTAAATCTCACTGCTATTTTAAACATAGTATTGGCGAGAGATCCTGTGTTGGCCATATCAGATTTTTATCTTTAAATATTTTAATATTTTCTATAATATATATATATATATATATATATATATATATATATATATATATATATATATAATATTATTTTTCACTCTATTAAGAACCTAAACGCCAAAATGGTAATATAATTTTAAATCGAATTAAGAGCCAAAAGAAATCAATCAGTATATTTTAACATCAACCCATGATAAATGTTACTATATACTTTAATATTACCGTCATTATGGACACTCGTAATTTTCTGCGAATTTTTTTCTTACAAACTCCTTAGTTTTGCTTTGCTATAGAATAGGCCCATATGACTTGAAAACTATAAAGCTCTCCAGAGTCCAGAGTTCAAATCCCTGCGAGGTCATGAATTTTTCACAATATCTTTTTTCGTTAATTAAAATTGTCTTGATTTTGAAGTCCTATTTCTATATTTAAAACATTTGAATTGGATCACAATTACTTCTTATTAATAGTTTATAGGAGAATAATTCTATTCATAAATGGAAAAAGTACATTTATATAATGTATAAACGATTCAATTGAAACTTTTTAGCACAAAATGATATAGTGGTGATGATGTGTATCTATGTCGGGTAATGTATCAAGAGATAGGAGAGATCTAGGTATGGTCGACCATGTTTACGTACGGTTAATAGCCAAGTTAGGGATGACCTTATCACGCGATCCATCACTTACTATTATCGCCATTAATCATTGGTTTCAGTGGCTGAATCCCGCGCTCTCTCAGTAAGCCGGATTCTTTGTACCACAGAATACACTCCCACAAATCTAAAGGAATAGCTTTCTCGCCATTCACATTTCTCTAAATAAATACCTACTTTAAAATATTACTCCATATCCAGTATGATTAAAAATTATTTATAGTTGTATGTAATAAAATATATAAATACAAATACACAATTTATTTTTTATTAGATATAATTAGAACATCAGGTATCTTCCTTCAAAAAAGTCTTTAATTTTTTATATTTAACAGTGTATTTTAATTTTGTTCATGTTAAACCACGATAATAAATTTTTAAATAATCTACTTAGAACATGAAAATAACATCTGATAATCCCAATCCTTTTTTTGTGGCATTTAAGAGTTTTGTAGTTTTCACATCATACGGGCCTATTCTACAACAAAGTAGTTAATTTTTAACAACTGGTTAAAAAAATTATCCAGTAGATTTGACAACTAAAAATCCAATTTTTTGTTAGCAACATACATAACCAGTTGTTAAAAATTAACCACTGGGTTACAAAACAGAATGAATCAAATGGTATTGGTAATGATGGAAACGAGATTAGGGCGTGGTTACCAGCAGATCTCAAACAGTTTTGTGAACAAGGCAATCTCATCATGTTAACCTAAATTTGTACAATCTTATAATGAATTATTCCGTTCTTAAGCTAAAACACTTCTCCATTTTACGATTATTCCTAAGGGTGTGAATATGTTGGAGCTGCGATAAAAGCTATAAGAGCGACGATAAGAACAGCGATACAAGCGAATCATTTCTGGCTTTATTTGGTGTGTTTATAGTGGAGCTGTGATGATAGCACAGTTCTACCTGTCAAATGAGGTGAGAATGTCAGCGTAAAAAAACGTCAATAGGCTGCATAATCCGATTAATACGGAACAACATGAATATGGGGAATTCCATCATTTATATAATGGCTTGAGGAAATATTCACAATTTCTTTTTTGAGTATATGCGAATGACAATAAAAACATTTGATTATATTTTAAATTAATATTACAAGCAACATGAATATAATAAACGGATACCATTGATTAAAACATTATGAATGGTATAGCTAAAAAATAGGTACTCTTTAATATCATGGCTATATTACACCTTGTTCGGTGTAGCAATCTGCTTCATACGCTAATATTAGTAATTATGATAATATTTTCATATAGTGCGACACTTGAAGCTGGGGTGAAGAGCGTACCAACCAAAGATGTCACTTTTGTGCATTTTCTTTTTACTAAAACTCAATTAATCAAAAATTAATAAATAAATATTAATGTAAATGAAGAGGCAATTAAAATATTTATTTATACCGATAAATATTTCATTTTGTATAATATTTACGAAATATATATATATATATATAAAATAAATATCGAGATATCGTGGCATCACTAGTCTTGCCTCGATGACAGCGTAGAAATATATTCAAATCGTTCTCGACGCTCTTATCGCTGCTCAGCTCCTAAGCGTAGCTTTGCGCGCTACTTCTATGTAAACACCTAAATTTAAATCCATACATTCATTCGCACTGCTTCGCTAGTATTGCCGCTCTTATCGTTTATCAAAGCTCCAACACGGCCTAAGATTATACTTACCTAAAAACAAAAATGATAGTAAGAAAATGTAAATAACACTAGTAAATCATATATATATATATATATATATATATATATATATATATATATATATATATATAACAATGACATTGACACATCTAAAATGTCAAAATTAAACCTAAATTCAGATATTTCATATATTTTTTGTCCAAGATGAAATATACACTTTTCGAATTTCGCGACATTTAACGTAAACAGGCCGAGCGAAGGGTACCTTCTCTAATTTCGCCTGAATTTGGGTTCCGAACGATCCTGCAAAAAAAATCAAGTACCACTTCTTCCAAATGCCATATTTAAATTTCATATAATTATCCTTCTCTAAATGTATTATTTAGACATAAATGAAGGAAACCATAATAATAATAATAATAATAATAATAATAATAATAATAATAATAATAATAATAATAATAATAATAACAATAATATAATAATAATATATTTATTCGTCATGTATATTGTACAGAGCCAACTGATGACATGTTACAAATTCAAATATTATTGGATTATCTAATATAAATATACATAAATATGTACAGATACAGACATAAAGTTTAATCAGTAAATGAGGAACACTGACTTGAGAAAGATTTATACTGAGGTCTGAAGTATTTAAATATGCTTGGACTGAATAAAAACAGTGAGTTTCTAAGAAACTCTTAATTTTTCTTTTAAATAATGTGAACTCAAGTCTGGTTATTTCGTTAGGTAAATGATTATACAAATCAACATTAATGGAATTTCTCACTGAAATTTCACGTGTAAGACGTATTTTTCTAAGATGATCTTTAACTCTGGTATTATACCTGCAAACATCGCTATTCCTTATAAAAGATTCTTTATTTTTATGTATAAATAGTAGCGACTCCAAAATATAAATACAGGGCAAAGGTAAAATTTTTAGATTTTGGAAAATTTTGCGACAATGTTCTCTAGGACCAACATTAACTATCACCCTTACAACTTTCTTTTGAAATTTAAAAACTTTGGTACTGTTTGTACAGTTACCCCGAATAACAGCACAATGCAACTGACTTTCAAATAAAGCCATGTAAGTAGTTCTAAGGTAGCTTAAAGAAAGTACATTTTTTAAATTTCGAAAAATGAAAATAATAGTCGCAAGTTTGCAACACAGTTTGTTAACAGGAGTGGTCCAAGTCAAGTTAGGATCTATATAACTGCCCAATATTGTAACAGGTTCACCCTGTGCAATATTTCGATTAGAACTAATGATAATATTTTGAGTTTTATTATTATTTAACATTAATTTATTTATATTGAACCAATCTATGGCTTTTTCAAAAGTAATTTTCGATAACTGAACCAGTTCTTCAGGTGAAGAATGAAAGGTTAGTAGGGTTGTGTCGTTGGCATATAATATATATAATATATACATTTTATTGGATTTACGAGGGGAGTTTCTTATGTTATCTACCTAGCTATGAAAACAATATGCTATCGCGACAATTTTCTTATGTCAAGTTACTGTGACATTTTCATGTCTACAAAGACACAATTAAGAACTTGAAACCGGCTATACGCGAAAAAAAGACCCCACAATTATGCTCAGAAAATGCTGCTTTTGCACAACAACTGCAGGGTGCATAAAGCACGAATTGTTCAAGCAGTAGTCAATGAATGCGGCTTTGACGAATTACAACATCCACCTTACAGCCCTGACCACGTCTGACTATTATTTCTCTCCAAAACTCAAAAAACATTTGAGAGAGAGTCGCTTTTTATCGAATGATGACTTGGAAAAAGCAGTGGAGTCGTATTTTGCAGAATTACCAAAAGATTTTTTTGCAGGCGTAGCTTTATTAGAAAAACGTTGGAATAAGTGTTAACAGTTCTTACGTTGAAAAATAAAATTTTATTTGTTTTCTAACTCGTTGTTTTCATAGCTAGGTAGATAACATAAAAAAACTCCCCTCGTAAATAAGTACACAGGTCATTAATGTATAATGTAAAGAGTATCGGTCCTAAAACGGATCCCTGCGGTACTCCGTGCAATATATATCTACATTGAGAAATAGAACCATGATATAAAACACACTGTTTACGATCCATTAAATAAGAGCTAAAGAAATTGAGAGTAATGCCTCTAATACCATATGCACTCAATTTTTTAATTAAGATATCATGTGAGACACTGTCAAAAGCTTTTGACAGGTCGCACAAAGTAATTGCTGTATGTTCCTCATTTTCAATATTGTTAACAACATTTTTTATGAGTTCAGACAAGGCAAGTTGAGTGGACTAAGATTTCCTAAAACCAAACTGTTGAAGATTTAAAACATTATTTTTATTTAGATAGGATGATAATCTGTTTTTTACATTTGTTTACATAAGTAAAACAGAGACAAATATATAAATATTTTGCGATTCAGAAATCTTGCTCATTATGCATTTATTTGTAATTTTGTGTTAATTCCACGGCTAATTTTACAAATGAGCAAGATTTATAAAATATCAAATTCGATCGAGCCGTAAGCGACGTCTATGGTTCTCGAGTGGCGGAAATACTATTCCTTACGGCTGATAGTGCAAGCTCGGTTTTAACTAAAACGCTGTTTTAAGAAATGTCACATTTCATTATTTAATAATAAAAATAGATAATATCAAATGTCAAAAATATTATTTTTAAGCAGAACATAGTTTGTATTCAAATATTTTTAAAAAAAACTGTTCTTTAAACATAGGGGTGAAATTAAATAGTGACATTTGAATTTGACATTTCTTAAAACAGCGTTTTAGTTAAAACCGTGCTCGCACTACCAGCCTACGAGTTTTAGACTATACTTCCTATAACACGATTAAAAAATATATTTCTGGGCTCAACATTTTTGTTAAAAGTAATAAAATGTTATTAGTATGTTACAAAAGCAATAATAAATAAATAAATTAAATAAATAATACAAATTAATAAATAAATAAATAATAAATGTTGACTACAATTGAACGAGGATGTAATGAAATCCTGAAAAATATTATTCGCCACTTTATTGAGTTTATGCCTTGGCGTATGGTAACGGTAATTAATGTTGTAAACCGGATTGGTATTCTAAGGCTGTGTCTGATGTTGCACTTTTATCACCCTAATATCTAAATCCTAAATTTCTGTGCCCTAAATCTAGTGATTATTTAGGATTTTAGGAATTAGATTTTAGGGTTTTACAGGAGCACACTATGCCTTGAAGTTGACGCGCACTAATTAAACAAATCGTGTTCGTTGCTATAATTTGTACAAAACGTCAAATTTGCTGTAAAAGAATAGCTTCTTAGCATTGATTAAATAGTATATATAGACTAGCGAAAACTCGGCTACGCCGAGTATTCCCTAGGGCTCCGCAGATAGTGTATTATAATAGTTTTACGTACGTCTAATCCGTCTAGGAACAATTTAAACGCAAAGTGCTAACACTAAGAGTCTTTCAAAATATTTTTTTACCGCTCACCCAAACAGACCACGCAACCTGCCCACCCAAACTGCTCACGCAACGTGCCCACGCAAAATACCCATCCAAATGGCCCACGCAACTTGCCCACCCAAAATTCGCACGTAACCTGCCCACCCAATCTGCATGGCAGCCCGCGACGATACCTTTTATTTGATACCAAATACGACATGATTTTGACAACTTTAAGCAAAAAACAAAAGCCGATCGAGCTGTCAAATTTTTGACATTTCTGCATGGTAGCCCTCGACGATACCTCTCATTTGATACCAAACACGACATGGTTCTGACAACTTTATGTAAAAAACAAAAGTTGATGGAGATGTCAACTTTTTGGCAGCCCTTGACGATACCTCTCATTTGATACCAAACACGACATGATTCTAACAACTTTATGTAAAAAACAAAAGCCGATGAGCTGTTAAATTTATGACATTTGTGCATGGCAGTCCTTGACAAAACCTCTCATTCGATACCAAACACGACATGATTCTAACAACTTTATGCAAAAAACAAAAGCCGATCGAGCTGTCAAATTTTTGACATTTCTGCATGACAGCCCTTGACAATACCTTTCATTTGATACCAAACTCGACATGATTTTGACATCCTTAAGCAAAAAAACAAAAGCCGATCGAGCTGTCAAATTTTTGACATTTCTGCAAGACAGCCCTCGACGCTACCTCTCATTAAATACCAAACTCGACATGATTCTAACAACTTTATGCAAAAAAACAAAAGCCAATCGGGCTGTCTTATTTTTGACATTTCTTCATAGCAGCCCTTGACGATACCTCTCATTTGATACCAAATTCGACATAGTTCTGACAACTTTAAGCAACAAACAAAAGCCGATCGAGCTGTCAAATTTTTGACATTTCTGCATGGCAGCCCTTGATGATACCTCTCATTCGATACCAAACACGACATGTTTCTGACAATTTTAAGCAAAAAACAAATGCCGATCGAGCTGTCAAATTCTTGACATTGGAATATTTGTTTTTACTTAGTTACTTATGGGATGTGTGGCAACACTTTGGAAATGCGCATGAATCACGGACATGAACCTTCAAAAATTATAATTTTAAATATAATGTTTTAGGCTTTTTAAACTACTATGGAATAACCGCCCATTGCCATAATGTATGTTTATGAATTTAACTTTTTTCAAAATGTCCTTATTTTATAAATAATTCCATTTAAATGTTCTGATTGACATGTGAAAGAAACGTTCTTCGTCCTAAATTTTTCAAAGAAGACTAAATTTATGATTTCAAATTGTTTCAAAAAGCCAAAATACGACCTTTAAAAATGTTTTACCCAAAAACTATGCACCGTACAGAAAAATAACCTATTACCAGGAAATCAAGTTGAGTTATTCTCTACGTCCCAGAAAAATTTTCATTAAAATGAATCGCACCGTTTAAGCTGTAGAGGCGAACAAAATTTTCGCGATCGTCATGATGAATTCAATATAGAAATATATATATATATATATATATATATATATATATATATATATATATATATATATATATAAAATAAAAAAGTTTTTCCTCTTTAGAACTCGATCCGTGGACATACGGTATATATATACAGTGTGAACACTGAAAACCGTGACATAGGCGATTAACATGGGAAAACAGTTTTTTTCAAATATTATCTGTCCCGCAAGAGTATAGTGGGAGTTTTTGATATGGTTAAAAAGATTATTTAATTTGGCATCGAAGAGTATCTAAATAATCCTAATTTAATGCATTATTATTGAAATATTTACGAAAGTATAATGCTACTTGACAGTTATTACTTATAACTTACTAAAAACAGTAATCATGGAAACGTATTCGGTAGCTGACTTGGTTAAATCGAGGGTCCATGATATTTTTTCACGAGTTCAAATCCCGCCCGGTTCAAGTTAATATTTTTATTATTTTTATATTTATTTTGTACAGTGTATTATTAAATAAATTACAAAATTAAAACGTAAATAATTTGGTACATTAAGTATTTTATTGAATTTACTATACTATTTCTTTGTTATATCACTGCTAATATTATTAAGCAAAAAACAAAAAGTAATCACTAATAAATAAACCTTCACACAGGTTTGTCAGAAGTGTTTTATTGTCATTTTTCGATACATTCTTTCTGTTAACTTTATCAATCCAATGGATTTTTCATTAGAAGAAAGAATTAGTATAATTAAATTTTACCATCAAAGGATGAGTTTACGAGAAATTCGAGATTTTTTTGCTGGAATATATCCTGAAAGACAAATTGTATCCCATGAACGAATTAGACGAATAATTTTAAAATTTCAAAACACAGGTTGCGTTAATGACGACCATAAAACTAAACCTGACCCCGTTAAAAACCCGACTCAGAATTGGACGTAGTGGCATTGGTAGAAAACAACCAACAATTGAGTTCTAGGGTAATTGCTGAAGAAACTCAATGTAGTCAGACCCAAGTAATGAATATCTTAAAAAAATATAAGTATAAAAGTTACAAAATTCAGAATCATCAGACCTTTACGATGCTAGATAGAATCAGAATTACCGACAGGTTATAAAAGAGGAAGACATCAGGTTAGGGGGAGTATTTTTTCGTCAGATAGTGGCGTGAAGTGGTTGGTCGGTGCTCTGGGACTATCAGCGAATCTGTGCCGTGTTCGTGTTATTATTCTTAGTTCTATTTTTGTGAAATAGTGTTATTGGGAATTTAAGATGAATAAAGAAGTTGAAGGTGAAACTGAAGTAATTAATGAAATCCTCGAGCCTCCTGCTCCGACATCAGAAGTGGGATTACCACAAAATGTAGAAGTTGCAAATGAAAACACATCATGGCACAGAGTAATAGCGGAACAGAACAAGAGTATGATGCAATTAATACAAGCAATGAGCCGACCAAATGTAAGTAGTTTGAATCCAATTATCCTACCGTCTTTCAATCCTGATAGGGAAGAATCAGATGCACGTGCGTGGTGTGCTACTGCGAGTTTGTGTATGTCTGAGAATCCGTTATTTGGAAGTGCGCTTATGATAGCATTAAGTAAAGCATTAATAGGCTCAGCTTCGACTTGGCTGTCCCGAGTATCATTTGAAGGGATGAGTTGGTCACAATTTAAAGAATTATTCATCGCACAATATGAATGTAATGAAACTGGAGCGGCATCCTTAATTCGCTTCCTAAATAGCAAACCAAAAGAAGGAGAGTCTTATGTGTCTTTTGCTAGCCAATTGTTACCATCATTTATGACACGTTGGCAAGGTTTAAGTGTAGAACAGATAAGTGTATCACTAGTGATGGCACATATTTCTCAGTTCGATTACCGACTGCAACGCGTAGCTCATACCACTGAAATTATGGACCGAAATAAAATGCAGCAGGAGTTAAAAGTATTTTCAACATTGAAACGAAAAGCCGTATCGCCAGAAGACCATGGGAAGGTAAAACGACCCAGACCCATTTTATCATCTAATAGATGTTTTCACTGCAACAAGATTGGACACAAACAAAAAGACTGCCGGCTTCGAAAGCTAACAACAGAGAGTCTAGAAAAGAACACTCAAAGGAATAATTCCGGGACGAAGGCTGTTATTTGCTACAACTGCAATAAACCCGGTCATTATGCCTCAGGTTGTAAAGAGCTTATTGCAAGGACTTCTAAACGAGTAGATGTATGTACGGTACGGACACCGACTGGAAAACTACAGCACAATGGTAAGATTTTTGAATATTGTTAAGATTCAGGAGCTGAATGTTCTCTAATTAAAGAAAGTTTCACAAGTAAATTTTCTGGTAAAAGAATTTATAATATTATCTCCTTAGTTGGTATAGCTCAAACTGCAATTGAAAGTACAGAGCAATTATTAGCTACTGTTGTAATCGACAATAATACTTTAGAAATTCTTTTTCATGTCTTGCCCAATGACTATTTAAAAAGCAATATTATGATTGGTCGAGAAATACTTGAGCACGGGTTTTCCGTTCAAATGACGAGTAACACGGTTGTCCTCTGCAAAAAAAAAATGTGGATATTTGTGAAAATCTTACTTTGTTAATCTGGCAAAATGGAATAGATACCGATGTAACCTTATCTGATAAAGAACAACTAATTTCAAT
The DNA here is from genome assembly GCA_943142095.1 of Ophonus ardosiacus. Lineage (NCBI taxonomy): Eukaryota > Metazoa > Arthropoda > Insecta > Coleoptera > Carabidae > Ophonus > Ophonus ardosiacus. The sequence continues at coordinate 55,030,696 of OW964823.1, forward strand.
TCTTAATCGATTTGAAAATTCTTTCGTAGAAGGAATACCTAAAACTCGTGTAATTACTGGCCAATTAGAAATACGTCTGATTGACCCTAATCGCACAGTACAACGAAGACCATATAGGCTAAGTGAAAGTGAAAAAGAAATCGTGAGATCAAAAATTAGCGAATTACTAAAAGCCAAAATTATACGTCCAAGTAGTTCCCCGTTTTCTAGTCCCATTATTTTAGTCAAAAAGAAGGATGGTAGTGACCGCATGTGCGTAGATTACCGAGAACTAAACTCTAACACTGTGCCAGATAGATTTCCTCTACCTCTAATTTCCGATCAAATTGCTAGATTACGTGGAGCCCGGTTTTTCACAAGTTTAAACATGGCGAGCGGGTTTCATCAAATACCAGTAAATCCAAATTCTATTGAGCTCTCAGCCTTTGTGACACCTGACGGGCAATACGAATTTTTAACAATGCCGTTTGGTCTACGGAATGCGCCGGCTGTGTATCAGAGAGCGATATTTAAAGCATTAAATGAATTAGTCTATTCTTATGTCATAGTATACATGGATGACGTTTTGATTGTTGCCGAAACAGTTACTGAAGCACTAGAAAGACTGCAAGTAGTGCTAGGTATTTTAACGAAATTTGGGTTCTCTCTAAACTTAAAAAAATGTACTTTTCTAAAGCGAAAAATTGAATATTTAGGCTATGTTATTAGCGGTGGTGAAATAAGACCTAACCCCAGAAAAATAGAATTTTTGAGTTGTTTGCCACCACCCGTTTCAATCGTCCAATTACGACAGTTTATCGGTTTGGCATCATATTTTCGACAGTTTGTCCCAGGATTTTCGAAAATCACGGGACCATTATATAATATAACCAGTAATAAATCTAAATTTGCTTGGAACTCTGATTACGAAAAAATTCGACAAAAGATGATTGCAATTTTAACAAACAAACCAGTATTGATGATATTTGATCCTACCTACCCAACCGAGCTGCACACGGATGCGAGTTCCGTAGGTTATGGAGCTATTCTCATGCAAAGAATAGATAAAAAATTGCACGTTATAGAGTATTTTAGCAAGAGAACTACTAAGGTAGAATCAAAATATCATTCCTACGAATTGGAAACTCTGGCGGTAGTGAATGCAATTAAACATTTCCGGCATTATTTACAAGGACGCAAATTCACAGTAGTTACAGATTGTAACTCACTTAAATCCTCACGAAATAAAATAGATTTAACACCTAGAGTACACCGGTCGTGGGCATTTTTACAGGCCTACGACTTCGAAATTCTTTATAAACCGGGCACAAACATGTACCATGCTGATTTCTTTTCTAGAAATCTTTTACCGGAGAAAACTAAAATTTTGACGAATAGAGTAGAGCAAAAACAAATCGAATCCATTACTATAACTTCGGATTGGATACTTACAGAACAGCAACGCGACACCGATATTTTAAAGTTAATTAGTCAAATCCAAAATAATGAAATCGAAAACGAAAATTTAAAAACCTATGAAATTCGCTCCGGGATATTATATCGAAATATTCAAAGACATGGCAAAACTCGAAGTTTGATTGTTATACCTCGAGCTTTCAGGTGGTCTGTTATAAATAATGTCCACGAATCAATTTTCCATTTGGGATGGGAGAAAACTTTGGATAAAATTTACGAATATTACTGGTTTGAGAAAATGAACAAATACGTACGGAAATTTGTTGATAATTGCTTAACTTGCAAAGTTTCTAAAAATAATTCCGGTAAGGTACAAGCAGAAATGCATCCAATTCCTAAGATAGCTATTCCGTGGCATACTATCCATATTGATATTACTGGAAAATTAAGCGGTAAAAACGATGTTAAAGAATACGTGATTGTAATGGTAGATGCGTTTACGTTTTATTACATCACACCACCAAAATTAATACAGAAAACTGTATTAAAGCTGTTAGAATTGCTGTTTCGTTGTTCGGAACACCCACTAGAATTATAGCTGATCAAGGTCGGTGTTTCATTGGAAAGGATTTTAGAGAATTTTGTAACAAAAGTAATATCAAACTACATTTAATTGCAACCGGGACCAGTAGAGCAAATGGACAAGTTGAACGAATTATGAGCGTGCTAAAATCCATGCTAACTGCAGTAGAAAGCAACAAAGATAGTACATGGCAAAATTCCTTAGGAGATATCCAGCTAGCAATAAATTGTACTGTCAATAAAGTAACTAAAGCAAGTCCCTTAGAGCTCTTCATTAGAAAATCAGCTAGACCTCTGAGTCTGTTAGGTGATGATTCAGATGAACCAATTGACTTGACTCAAGTACGAAATGAAGCAACGAAAAATATAGCCAAAAATTCTGGGTATGATAAAAGCAGATTTGATAAAACAAAAGCTAGTATCAAGCGTTTCAATATAGGTGATTTTGTTTTGATTAAGAACGAAGAAAGAAATCAAACAAAACTCGATCCGAAGTATAGAGGTCCACTCAAAGTGCAAGAGATACTTGAAGGAGATCGCTATTTATTGGTATCCTTAAAAGGCAAGCGTACCTACAAATATGCACACGAAAAATTGAAATCTATGCCTGAGGGCTATGTATGTGATACAGAGACGGGAGACGAAATTGAGCCAACGGAATCATCCTCTAAAGGTAAAGAGCGCAAAAAAAAATCAGTTGTTGATGTCAGGTCGCTGACACAGTTGTGATATCAGAGTGCTGATACAGTTGTTGATGTCAGGTCGCTGACACAGTTGTGATATCAGAGTGCTGATACAGTTGTTGATGTCAGGTCGCTGACACAGTTGTGATATCAGAATGCTGATACAGTTGTTGATGTCTGACACGGTTGTGCTATCAGAGTTCTGATAATAATAATAATAATAATAATAATAATAATAATAATAATAATAAAAAATGCATATAAACTAGTTGAACTGTTTTGTCAGAAAAGGCCGAGCAATTTGAGGCACAAGTTATTTTGTTTTCTTTTACAGATACGTCACACGAGGACGTGTGATTTTGTCAGGATGGTCGTGTCAGAGCGGACAGGTTCGTTAGCACGTTTTAGGTCATAGTAGGCAATTAATTATTATAAATAATGATTTTATGCAAGACCTTTACGATGCTAGATAGAATCAGAATTACCGACAGGTTATAAAAGAGGAAGACATCAGGTTAGGGGGAGTATTTTTTCGTCAGATAGTGGCGTGAAGTGGTTGGTCGGTGCTCTGGGACTATCAGCGAATCTGTGCCGTGTTCGTGTTATTATTCTTAGTTCTATTTTTGTGAAATAGTGTTATTGGGAATTTAAGATGAATAAAGAAGTTGAAGGTGAAACTGAAGTAATTAATGAAATCCTCGATCCTCCTGCTCCGACATATATATATATATATATATATATATATATATATATATATATATATATATATATATATACTAGCTGTACCCGTTGCAAATATTTGCAACAAAATTATTGAATATAAGTACAGAAAATATATAATTATTATATATTTTCTGTACTTATATTCAATGTTTGGTACTCTTCAACACTTTTTTAACCACCGGTGCTTTGTTGGGCACATAGGAATAGGGAGATTATTTAATACAACACTGGTAATAATAAGTAAATTATTTAGGGTAGGTTTGTTAATGCAAGGTTACAGTCTATGTACCAGTTTATAAACTTATAGTTAACTGTATATTGAGAACTGAAACTGTCTTGACAGATAAAAATATAGGTCTTGTAACACAGGCACTTGAAGGGTTTTATTGCTCGGTAATTATTTGATGAGGAACTTTGGAAATTATTGTACAAATTTTACAACAAACTCCAGCAATATTATATTTTCTAACAGCTAAACATACTTATTAAAAATATGCAATTGACGTAGAATATAATAATAATAATTAATAATAATAATAATAATTCATAATAATAATAATAATAATAATTAATAATAATAATAATAATAATAATAAATAATAATAATAATAAAATAATAATAATGAAATAATAATAATAATTAATAATAATAATAATAATAAGTAATAATAATAAGTAATAATAATAATAAGTAATAATAATAATAAATAATAAATAATAAATAATAAATAATAAATAATAAATAATAAATAATAAATAATAAATAATAAATAATAAATAATAAATAATAAATAAATAATAAATAATAAATAATAAATAATAAATAATAAATAATAAATAATAAATAATAAATAATAAATAATAAATAATAAATAATAAATAATAAATAATAATAATAATTAATAATAATAACAATAATTAATAATAATAATAATAATAATAATAATAATAATTATAATAATAATAATAAATAATAATAATAAATAATAATTATAATAATAATAATAAGTAATAATAATAATAAATAATAATAAATAAATAATAATAATAATAATTATAATAATAATAATAATAATAAAGAAGAGGTATTTTAGACTTACGCGAACAATACACCAACCAAATTAGAAACCTAAAAAAATTCTTTTACGAAAAGAAATACAAGTCTAAAATACATGAAGAAGCAGTCAGAACTGATCGAGAACACACACCATTAAATCTGAACAACAAAGAGGAGATGGAGGCAGCGAAAGGATCCACGAAAGAAGAAAAAATTGATAATTGGCAAAGAAAAGAAATACATGGAAGATACCCCCAAAAATTGAAAAATAGAAACATAGACGAGAAAGGCTCCCACGCTTGGATGAAGCACAGTGGCTTATTTAAAGAAACTGAGGGTTTTCTGATATCTATACAGGATGAGGTAGTACCAACCTTAAACTACAGAAAATACGTAATTAAGGACAACAGTGTTAAAGACGACAAATGTAGAATATGTCATAAGAAAAAAGAAGACCTAGATCACATTATAAGTGCATGCGAAATATTAGCCTTTAAAGAATACACTAAGCGACATGATAATGTTGCGAAGATGATACATCAGAACCTATGCTTGCAACACAACCTCCTAGAGAAAGAAGTGCCTTATTACAACTATAAACCTAATCCGGTAATGGAAAACAATAAAATTAAAATATACTGGAATCGTTCACTAATAACTGATCATTATATACAGAGTAACAGACCAGATATAGTATATAACATAAAGGAAGACAAAATAACCTACCTAATTGATATAGCAGTACCAGCCGCCCATAATATTGAAAAGACACAGTCAAAAAAGATTCAAAAATACCTGGATCTGGCCGAAGAACTGAAAACAATATGGAGTCAAGAAAAAGTCCAAATAATCCCCATTGTAATAGGAGCAACATGTGAAATCCCCTTCAAGCTATATGAAGGATTGAAAACACTAAACATCCCGGAGAAACTACACATACCTTTACAAAAAAGCGTAGCCCTAGACACCTGCAACATCGTCAGGAAAGTGATGAATAGAACGACAATAGTAGATTCCACTCCAATAGTAGAAGAACACAGCGAGAATGATGAATAATATGACCGCCATCAGTTGATACATACATAATACACATAAAATATAAAATAACATAAAATAAAAGTTAGATACTTACCTCTACTAAAAACCACTGTATATATACTTGCCTTTTCTGGCCGTTATATACAAAATACCTGTAATTACGGTGAAATAAAAAAAAATTATAATAATAATATTAATAATTAATAATAATAATAAGTAATAATAAATAATAATAATAATAAAAATAATAATATTAATAATAACAAATAATAATAAATAATAAAGAGTAATAAATAATAAGTAATAATTATTAATAATAATATTTAATAATAATAATAATTAATAATAATAGTAATAATAATAATAATAATATATAATAATAATAAATAATAATAATAAAAAATAATAATAATAAATAATAATAATAAATAATAATAATATTAATAATTATTATAACAATAATAATAATAATTATAATAATGATAATTATAATAATAATAATTATTATTATAATAATAATAAGTAATAATAATAATAAGTAATAATAATAATAAGTAATAATGATAATAATAATAATAACAATAATAATAATAACAATAATAATAACAATAATAATTAATAATTAATAATAATAATAATAATAATTAATAATAATAATAATTATAATAATAATTATAATAATAATAATAATTATAATAATAATAATTATAATTATAATTATAATTATAATAATCATAATTATAATTATAATAATAATAATTATAATTATAATATTTATAATTATAATAATAATAATAATTATAATAATAATATTAATAATAATAACAATAATAATAATATTAATAATAATAATAAGTATAATTATAATATTTATAATTATAATAATAATAATAATTATAATTATAATAATAATAATAATACTAATAATAATAATAATAATAATAATAATACTAATAATAATAATAATAACAATAATAATAATAATAATAATAATAATAACAATAATAATAATAATAATAATAATAATAAAATTGGCTACTTCCGTAGTACTGCAAATCCGATATCTATCACTATATACGTAATGTTATGTTGAAAACATATATTTAAATATATAAATTTTATTTATAAAAAATTATTTGTATTTTAGTAAATTCAGAAAGAATTTTTTTTGTGACGTCATTATATAGAACTGGAGAATGAAAGCATCCTAGAAACTATGTTTAAAAATGTAAAGTATAGATGGCATTACGTGCGAGAAACTTTTAATTTGAATTTGACATTAGTTTATTTTTCTCTCTCTCTCTCTGGGCTCTCAAATATATTAATCACTTCACAAATAAACACATAGGTAGATACATGTAATTTAAAATATCGATACCAAAAAGACAAACTAAAATACTAATCTCCAAACTATTGTTTCAAACAGGAGATCTATATTACCCGTACAAACAAACGGGTCCGTGAAATTAGCGACCACTTTTAAGCACAAACAATGAAACATATACCAGAGGTTTGTGCTTCGTTTGTGCCTGTTTGTGATCTATAAACAAAACCAGCGAACCCAAAGATTAAAAAGTAATAAACATTTTAAAAGTGGTCGCTGGCTTCACGCAATTATGCAAGAAATATGAACAATTTAAAAGTGGTCGCTGACTTCACGCCCAGCGACCACATATAAAGCACAAACGTCGAGTTATGTATCAAACGTTTGTGCTTCGTTTGTGCTTTCAGAATATATGACTGAAAATACAGCGAACCCAATTATACAAGAAATATGAACAATTTAAAATTGGTCGCTGACTTCACGCCCAGCGACCACATATAAAGCACAAACGTCGTGTTTTGTATCAAACGTGTGTCGCACATTTCATGCTTAGAAAGTGATAAATATAAACCACTAAACTTTAGGGGATATAACTAAAGAAAAAACCCCCTTAAACTTAACAATAATTTTAAAAACTTTATATATATATATATATATATATATATATATATATATATTTATTCCGAGAACTAAGTTCTCATCATCAGTAGAAACTACAAAGTAAAAACAGAGAAGTTAAGATTACTCAGCATGTAAACCAAGCCAGAGGTCAAAACAGCTCTGCTGAGTAATCTTAAGTTCTCTGTTTTTACTTTGTAGTTTCTACTGATGATGAGAACTTAGTTCTCGAAATACGTATATAGTTTTTAAAATTATTGTTAAGGTTAATTGGTTTTTTCTTTAGTTATAATTTTATCTTAAGACTCCATTTTAGTTTTTAATAATTTAGGGGTTATAATTTGGAAAATTTAGAGCTGCACTTTTTTGTTCAAGGATGAGTTCCAGGTCAAATACCTATAGGTATACATTCTTTTTACCTACCGTCACCTTAACATAAGGAGTTATTCTCTTTGGTCAAAAAATTCGATGGTGAGTTTTTATGAATGAGCTCATATTGGGGTCCCTAGTACACGAATTTACTATTTTTTGATAACTTATCTCTCTCTCTCTCTCTCTCTCTCTCTCTCTCTGTGTGTGTGTGTGTGTGTGTGTGTGTGTGTGTGTGTGTGTGTGTGTGTTTGTGTGTACGCGCACGCGCATGTATTTGGCTAACGTTTCATTTCATTTTATCCACTCTTTATTTGTTACCAAAATCATAAATAAGAATTTTTATATACCTAACTTGGGAACTGATGGGTTCTCCATACCAACTTTCATCCCCTATTTCATCCCTTCAAGTTCTATTTTAGCAACAAAAGGTAGCCTATGTCCTTCTGTAGGGTCCAATCTATCTCTATACCAAAATTCATTAAAATTTATTCAGCGGCTTAGGCGTGAAAACGTAACAGACAGACAGACAGACAGAGAGAGTTACTTTCGCATTTATTATATCAGTATAGATATGGACTACAGTGTGTATTCATTTTTTTTGTTTGTTTGATATAAGAATTTATACATGTGACGTCACATCAATTTTTTCAAACTTTGGGGGACTATAACTCGGTTATTAATAAAAAAATTCTCACCGGGTTTTCAACAATAGTCTTAGTTTTATTTATACTCTCAGATGAAATTATATATATATATATATATATATATATATATATATATATATATATATATATATATATATATATATATAATATAAAATGGTGAAATCCTTCATTCTCAATTTGAAAATGCTGATACATATTAAAATTTTGAACTTCCCTTAACTTCTTTCGGTACTTCCATTATTCAAATGTGTATATGGAATAATCTGATGTGGCTAGCACATCACCTTCCTTCAGTTCTACGTAAATATATAAATAACATGCTGAGTGAGCCAACCTGCTTTGTACACAGATTTCGGCAATATTTATACCGGACGGGCGTTTACGAGGTGTCACCTCACGGGCACACATTGCTGACTGGTTCCCCAAATTCACGACCAGACACTCCATTCATATTGTACAAATTCCATGCAAAAAATTGATTTTAAAAGATTCTATATTTCCAGCAAAATTTTAATACATGTTATGTAAATTGCACTTGACACTAACATCTGTTAGTCAGAATTATCCACGAATTATCTTGATATAAAAGCTGTTTCTCAGGTTAAAGCATAGCTGACTGATTTATGAAATTTAATTTCTTTATAATTTTTTTAATTCTGTATCCATTGAAAATAAAGGATAAAATGAAATGAAACGTTGGCCACATAAACGCGCAAGCGCGTACACACAAGCACACAGTCACACACACACACACACACACACACACACACACACAACACACACACACACACACACACACACACACACACACACAGAGAGAGAGAGAGAGAAAGAGAGAGATAGGTTATCAATAAAATAGTGAATTCCTGTACTAGAGACCCCAATATGAGCTCATTCATACTCACCATCGAATTTTTTGACCAAAGAGAATAACTCCTTATGTTAAGGTGACGGTAAGTAAAAAGAATGCATACCTATTTGACCTGGAACTCATCCTTGAACAAAAAAGTGCAGCTCTAAATTTTCCAAATTATATCCTTTAAATTATTAAAAACTAAAATGGAGTCTTAAGGAAAAATTATAAATAAAGAAAAAAACCCCTTAACCTTAACAATAATTTTAAAAACTATATACATATTTCGAGAACTAAGTTCTGATCATCAGTAGAAACTACAAAGTAAAAACAGAGAAATTAAGATTACTCAGCAGAGCTGTTTTGACCTCTGGCATGGTTTACATGCTGAGTAATCTTAACTTCTCTGCTTTTACTTTGTAGTTTCTACTGATGATGAGAACTTAGTTCTCGGAATATATATATATATATATATATATATATATATATATATATATATATATATATATATAGTGTGTGCTAATTAAAAATCTGGCCATAGGCGTTCAACATGGGAAAACAGTTTTTCTTTGCGCAAAAGTCCCTAATTAATTTTGGACAAAATGTTTCAAATAAATGTTATAAATGTTGTAGATAATTATATTCTACGCCTAAATCAGTAAACAGTAAATTTTGCACGTTTGGTAACTTGTAAAATCTAATTTGAAATTGTATAAAAATATTGCTCATTTCTAGCGATACCCATGAAATTACAAAGAAATGCGTATTGTTTGAACTGTCAGAAATTCAGTTTTCATTTAAAAGTTGCAGATAATTTAATTCTGCACCTAAGTTACTACACAGGTATTATTTTTAAAATCCAACACTTAAATAACTGTTTAGTGATTTAGGCGTAGAATATTAATATCTACATTTATTTGAAACATTTTTGTCTAAAATTAATTGGGGACTTTTGCGCAAATAAAAACTGTTTTCCCATGTTAAACGCCTATGGCCAGGTTTTTAATTAACACAATGTATATATATAAAAGAAAATATACATACATAGTATATATATATATATATATATATATATATATATATATATATATATATATATATATATTGTGCCAACGCCAATTACTCGCCTCGGAAGTCGGTGGATGACGTCATCATTATGCTCCTTTAATCCTGGGTATGAACGCTCGGGCGCCATTTTTACAGCGGTACAAAAAGGAGCGTGACTTCGGATAGCCTAGTGGAGGTGAGGGCGCAGGGTTGGTTGATATCAACAGAAAAAGGCGTGTAGTTTAAATAAATATATTGTAACATACGAAGATATGTAAAACAAAGACATACAGTTTATAAATAAACAAATACATCACCCTTCTTTGCAGAACTGTGACCAGAGTTACCACGGTAAGCAGGGGCGGATTAATAGTTTTGCCGCCCATAGGCACCCAGAAAATTGCCGCCTTTTTCAGAAATTTGCCGCCTTTTTATAATATTAAAGTGCATTTTTAACAGTACAGTAACGTAATTTTCAAATATTAACCAAAGATTATATACTTTTCGCATGTTTTATTTTTGTTGAAATATAACAGGGGCTTAAATAATTTTAAGGCTAAAGTTTAGAATACTCAACCCTCAATAATTTTATTTTGATGGTTATATATAATTGCAAAACCATTTAAACACTACATTTCACATAAATTAGGGCGCGGAAAGCAATATTTGTAGTGATTTTGGCATTTTTTCTGAAAAAAGTTAAGTTCCTAGAAAATGAATGTAACTATCCGAGTTATGTCAAATTAAGTTCTGTGCGTTAAGTCACAGTTACATTAAAGTATTTTTTGAGAATTTGTAAGAGAAGAAAACATAATATTCACAAGTACAGCCTTTGGAATAGGTAAAATCTGATTTTATTATATATATAATATCTGCCTCCGCACTTTAATTTTGTGTTTACTTATTTTAGCTAGAAGATGATATTACAACACAAAAATGGAATTTCTAGAGGGGTTCGTATTCAAGAATCTTGGCAAATAATAATTACATTGTAATTATCGGTAGCATAATAATAACGGGGTTCATAAAATAAAGTCTGAAATATGAGTTCAATTACTTGCACATTTGTTGAAAATAGAGCACATATTCCATTACTTAAGTACCAGAAAAATAGACGATAATTACAAATTGACTGGATTAATAATAATATGCCTACAAAAAAGTTTTATCTGAATTTGGTTCAGAGATCAGGGATATAATTGTTTTCGTCACTTCTTTTGATCGAATTATACATTTCTGATTAAAAAAAATTGCCGCCCCCGAAAATTTGCCGCCGTAGGCACGTGCCTACTGTGCCTATGCGTAAATCCGCCACTGACGGTAAGTATTGAAATTTACTACTTTAGAAAAACTAACAATTTCTCTAGCGGGTAATCAGCGGCGCGATGTACACGGCGGACTCAGCCTTTACACAAGGCGGATTTTTCTAACGGACGGCGGCTGACACACAGCACTCAACTTCTCGGCGGTTCGAAGGAGCCTTTTTCAGGACTCTCTTCTCGCTAGAGGCGTTTAGGAGGACCTATTCAGAATCCTAGCCTGCACGACTCTGAGAACGGGCGAAGCCCGCTCTGGCTTCGCGGAGCTCTGCAGCGTCTTATAAACCCAAACTAACGGTACTTCTCATTAAAATTGCGGCGGGGATGATTTTACTTAGTACAGGAGGTCGCTACTGTCTCAAGTGATAAATAATATTTTTATAAAATTTACACAAATTCTCTGGTCACTTTTCTTTACCCTGATTCCATTTTACAACATCAAACAATTTACAAATATTGTTTCAAATAAAACACAATTTCATTCACATGTGCGGTGCGCCATGCACGGGCATGTTGTGAATCACGACTCGTCAACATTTACAAGGTTACTACTGTCAAAATATTCTAGAAGTAAACAAACACACTAATGCAATCAAATGTGTAAACGAGAGTTACATTGTTTCACAACACTACGATAAGTTAAATTACAAATATCCACAAGGCTATTTTTACATAAAATACATTTACTTGTAGCTGAAACAATGATAGTGCGGTTATGAACAACATGTGATTATTGTCTTTTCACATCATGACGGTCGGATATTGTCTTTTACAGGTACGTATTTCATTAAATATTTTACCAATATTACAAATACATCTTACTTTTCAGATTAAACAATACATAAACAATAAATAAGCAACGTATATTGTCAAAAACACGTTACTAAACAATCTAAATGTGACGGTGCTACTACAGATTTACATGAAAGAAGTCCGATCAAGGCCATCTACGAATTGCATCTAAGAATTAAGATTTTATGCTGTTAAATTTATTTGTGTCGTTTACATAGTTTTTATGAGGTATACAAGATATTATGTACTCTCATAAAAACTAAGTAAAAGACACTACTTGACAGCAAAAAATCTTAATTCATACATACAATTCGTAGATGGCCTTGATCGGAATTTTACTGTATATATATATAGTATTTAAAATTATTGTTTACGGAGGTTTTTTTAGTTATATCCCCTAAAGTTTAGTGCTTTATATTTATCATATCTTCTGAAAGCACAAACGAAGCACAAACGTTTGATACATAACTCGACGTTTGTGCTTTATATGTGGTCGCTGGGCGTGAAGTCAGCGACCACTTTTAAATTGTTCATATTTCTTGTATAATTGGGTTCGCTGTATTTTCAGTCATATACCGGTAGTTTATTTTATCAGTAAACATAGGGTATATCATTGCCATTGTTACGGTATGAATGTTTGACAGCAATGTATTGAAGCGTTTATTTTATGAGTAAACATAGGCGTTTAACATGGGAAGCAATTTTTGGTAAATACAAAGATCTGGCAATAAATCAAGCCATGCTATTTAACATGATAATTCGCGATGCCAGTTTAGAAGGCAGCGCCGCTAGTGACTAAATAGTGAACTTCTTTGGTGGGTGTTGAGATCTGTCAATCTCGTGTTTGTTTTGTCATATTTTTGTGTAATTTTGCTTTATTTTTTAATTTTTATATAAACATAGGTTTATAATAATAATATGATAACAACTACGATGTTATTGAATATCCAATGAAACTGAAATGATATAAAAATATCAAAATGAAATTATTACATAACCTTGTAAGTAAATACCTACCATAAAAGTTCCAATATCAATACTAGATAAATGAAAACGATGCTTATATACAAAAGTATTGTATATTCTTATCGCAATACACTTAAATTGATAACAATAACACAAATATAAGAGAGATTACGCAAAAATATTACAAAGTAAACAAGAGATTGACAGATGTCAATACCCTCCAAGCAAGTTCACTAGCGGCGCTGACGTCTAAACTTGCATCGCGAATAGTACATTACATCTTGTATATTATTTAATATTAATTACTTTAATAAAATTGCAAAAATTATAATAAATTGTAAAAGTTGTCAAATAAATTAATTGTTTCACTTTTTTATTATGCAATATCAAAAGATTTGTAAATGTCTCTGTAGTGCAGTGGTTTTAACAGTTGCGTCTAAAATTTTTGGTTGGGGTTCGATTCCCCGTTGAGACAATTATTTTATTTTTTTTTTTACATAAAAATTGTTGAACTTTTAAAAATCAGTTTATATTTTCATATTACAATTATTTAAAAATAATAATAACATTTTAATAAATAAATAGAAAATAATTGAGAATAATTGATTACAATAATCAAAATATTGATACAATAACAATGCATTGTATTTCCTCTGATATTAATAAAAATAACTGAAATGTAATAAATTTGTGTAGGTATTATGTTTTTACTTTATTTATCAAAATAAAAAATACAATGCATTGTTATTACATCAATATTTTGATTATTGTAATCAATTATTCTCAATTATATTCTCTTTATTTATTACAATGTTATTATTATTTTTTTTGCGCGATTGATCTTTTTTTATCAACTTACCATACCATGCTTGATTACAACAAAGAAATGCTTGATTACAATAAATACACACAGTGTCAGTATTTTATTTTTCACATAATTGGTTTTACGATAACTACAATTATTTTACAAATATTATTTATGTATGTTAATACTAAATGTACAATTAGAACAATTATTAATACTAATGCCACTGGTTTGCGCGTTATTAGCATTATTCACAGAAAATGTTTCGGAAGTCAAAAAATTAATGTTTTGCACTGCTATTCCACCATCGTCGTGTAGAATTTTTTCAGCGAATTCTATTTTGTTCTGAAGAGAATCCTCCACGTAGTTTTCCGCTACTGTGGAAGAACGCCACCCACTATGTCTTTTTAAGCCAAGAACATTCACTCCTTTATTAGCTAAAAGTGTTGCTGAAGTGCGCCGAAACGAGTGGCCAGTGTAACTATCCGGATTTTGCAAATTGAGATATTTCGCAATTTTTGACGGCCAACTCCCGATTGTAGCTTTCCCCACAATTTGAACAGTACATTTTCCTCTGCGATAGTTCAAAAATAAATTATCCGATTTCACGTTGCTTGGTCGAAGTTTGATATATTTACGAAAAATGTCTAGGTAGTGTATTTTTTCATCTTGTTTGTTAATAACTGTAAATGTCCGTTGAATGTTAGTTTTTGTATTTGGTATTTTTACAATAATGAGTCCTTCACGTTCTTCTATATCTTTGATAGTCATATTGTATAATTCTTCTCTCCTACATGCACCGGATACTCCTAATATCATTCCCACCTAAAAATACACAAAAAAATAATATAACTATTGCCTACATTTTACAAGTGATCTAAACATACCTTATGAATTAAAAAATCCTGGTCTGGTGCTTCATTCAAATATTTTATCATGTCTTCCTTAGTGAAAATACTAGATTTCTTAGGTCTATATCCAACATTTTTTCTTTTAAGATAAGCAATAAGAATACCAAATTTTGAAATATCAATAGATTCATAAAGAAAAATTGTGCTCTTTAACATTGAATACTCAGCCCATAAGCTTCCAGGTGCTTTTAGTTGCTTAGATCTCTGAACCATATATGCTAGCATAATTTTTTCGTTTATAACAGCGTTCTTTGCACTGCACCATTCTTTGAAAATTTTGTAAGTATTTTCATATCGCAGTTTGGATTTTTCTGGTATTACTGCCGAACATTCGATATTCCACGATTCTTCTATATTTAAATTGTCACTCTCAGAATCACTCATTTTAATTATATTTCTGTGTTGGATAGTTTAAATTAAGTTTAAATAACACCTTGACTTTTTGACATTCAAAAGCGTAAACCAGGGTAAACAAACAATGAAACAATAACAAAACAATAAAGTCATAGCATACTGCAAAGCTACCTACTATATTCAGTTTCAATAATACTTATAATGAAAAAAATTAAAAATGAAATAAAAAATAATTTTTTTAGCAAACTCCAATCGCGCAAAAAATGTTATAAGCATCACGAACGTTAAAGAATTACCGATCTCAGACAAAATTGTCTTCGATTGGTAAACTGTCCTTACCGTTCTTGATACTTAATATACTATAAATGATTGTAATATGGAAATATAAACTGATTTTTAAGTTCAACAATTTTTATGAAAAAAAAATAAAATAATTGTCCCAACGGGGAATCGAACCCCAACCAAAAATTTTAGACGCAACTGTTAAAACCACTGCACCCCCGAGACATTTACTAATCTTCCGATATTGCATAATAATAAGTGAAACAATTATTTATTTGACAATTTTTGTAATTTATTAGAATTTTTGCAATACTATTAAAGTAGTTAATATTAAATAATTTACAAGATGTAATTTAATATTATCATGTTCAATAGCATGGCTTGATTTATTGCCAGCCCTTTGTATTTACTAAAAACTGCTTCCCATGTTAAACGCCTATGTTTACTCATAAAATAAACGCTTCAATACATAGCTGTCAAACATTCATACCGTAACTATGGCAATGATATACCCTATGTTTACTGATAAAATAAACTCTAGGTATTCTGAGAGCACAAACGAAGCACAAACGTTTGAGACATAACTCTACGTTTGTGCTTTATATGTGGTCGCTGGGCGTGAAGTCAGCGACCACTTTTAAATTGTTCATAATTCTTGTATAATTGGGTTCGCTGTATTTTCAGTCAAATCTTCTGAAAGCACAAACGAAGCACAAACGTTTGATACATAACTCGACGTTTGTGCTTTATATGTGGTCGCTGGGCGTAAAGTCAGCGACCACTTTTAAAATGTTTATTACTTTTTAATCTTTGGGTTCGCTGGTTTTGTTTATAGATCACAAACAGACACAAACGAAGCACAAACCTCTGGTATATGTTTCATTGTTTGTGCCTAAAAGTGGTCGCTAACTTCACGGACCCCAAACAAACGCTATGGCTTTACGACCATTCATTGATGCGGCGTAATTCTACGACATACATGGCGGGAATTAAAAAAATCAAATTTCATTTTTTTTTCTGGCTAATTAATAAAAATTTTGTCAAAAGAAAAAATATGGGTAGCAAGTTTTTACCTGCTCTTCAAAAATATTAAATAAAAAAAGGTACGCAAGTAGCCCATTCTATAGGAACCACAGTAGGTATTTATTTAATGAACCCGTTTTTGATTTGAAGATTTGATGCTAGTGGTAAATTCGACATATCATCTGATTTTTTTTTTCACTGTTATAAATTTAAAAGAGAAAGGTTATGAATTAGTGTTGCAAATGCAATCATTCTTACTTCATTTCATTCCATTTTATAATGCATATAATTTATTCTCACCAACAAATATTGTTATTGTCGTAATCAATGTGTTTCATTTATGATTTCAAGTTCAATTATTGTAGTAATAATGAATATTTTATTGTACAGAAAAATTTTATACATTATTGTAATCTATGAGGTATTAACGTGTTTCTATTTTGCAAATTAATATCTTTATTCGGTTTAAAACAATATGAATAACCATTGCATGCCTATACCTTTTACAGTATGATTTTACACTTTTGAAATTCTATTTCAGGTTAACAAAATATGATTTCACATTAACGAAACTTGGTTTCACACAAAGCAAACCTGAATTCACAGTAACGAAAACTAATTTATCACTCATACTAATTTTGCAAACAGAATTCACACTTGTAAAAACCAGTTTCAACTTAATGAAAACAGATTTTACATGGGAAACTTAAATGGGCACCGCCAAGAAAGAGCAAGAAGGAGCAGTTGCCGCCTCTAGGGGAGGCAAAAAATAAAGCAAATCTATTGCCTCTAACATAAATTAAAATATCTTTCTGAACTTATAAAATATTAAATAAATAACGAATAATATTTTTAAGAAATTTTACTGAAGATTAGATTACAACAATGAAAGAATGTGATTATTGCAATAATGAGAGAACTTGATTAAAACAATGATAAAACGTGATTACAACAAAGATAAAAGTTGATTACAACAATGTTAGCTACGCTAGAAGCGAGAATAAGTAACCCGAGGGTTTGAAATCTGTTTTCGGTTAGTTGAAATTAGTTTTCATTAGTGTGAATTCAGTTTTCCTTTACGTGATATTAGTTTTCGTTAATGTGAAATCATATTTCGTTAAGTACTGTGAATTGTGAATTCACTTTTCATTTGTGTGGAATCAGTTTTCTTTAATATGAATTCATATTTTATTAATGTGAAATCATTTTTCAAAAGTGTGAAAACATACTGTAAAAGGCAACATTGAGGGGTAGCGTTTAAGAGCGGGAAAATAGGAACATCCAATTTATTGATTATAACATACCCTTTTGTAATTAACGATTTCGTTTTTTAAAAATCTATAAATTTACACCTGTCTTTTGTCCACTTTTAAATAGGTAATAATGCTGTACTTTAGGTAAGAAATATATAATTCAATAAATTTTTAAACTTTAGGTTAAAAAAAATATTATATTGTATAGGGCGACCAAGCAATATGTGCCCCTGGTTTCGACTTGGGAGGTGTGGTCTATCATTAAGTGTACATTCGGAAACAGAAGTTTTCTATACAAATTTTAGCGGTTCATGTATAAAATGCATTTATTTAGAACACAAATGAAATACATAAACATTTCTTTAAATGTCGTTTATTATATACACATTATACCTTCTCCATAAATATAATTAATTTATTAGTATGCATACCGCCGCCGCCACTATACTTCTACTTTTATTCTGTATGTACTTACGCGTTCGCGGCAAAATTCTCAAATGTTATTGGTTGAATATTACGTCAGCGCGTGCCTTCCGCGTCAAGGTCAGGGGCACATATTGCTTGGTCGGACAATAATACAAAATATGTCTCCCTAATACACTGGCGAGCAAAAAATTGAGGTCAATTATTAATTATTATGTATTTTTCTAATTTTCTGTTTTAAGCTTATATTTGTAAATTGAAAACCATTATACTGTATTTTATAGGCTAAATTAATAATTCAATATTGAAACGCAAAGCATGTTTTTTGGTTTTATAATTTATTATGAAAAAACAATAAATTTACATTTCAAACGTAGTTTAACTTTTTGTTGTTAGGAGTTATGTGGAACGAAAGAAATTTAAAAAAACTTAGTTGTAATATTGCCTATTTCCTCCTCTTGCGTTAATTTGAATTAAGTTAAGGATCATATTCTGGTCAATATTATCCCACTACTGCAATTGCAACGCTCTAAGCTCATGGGCAGTTCTTGGAGCTGATGTATGCTTTCGGATACGCCGTCCCAACTCATCCCAGACATGTTCGATGGGATTCATGTCCGGACTGAGGGCTGGCCAATCAAACCGTCTAATTCCCACTTCATCCAGATATTCTCTGACAACTCTGGCTGCGTGAGGTCTAGCATTATTTTTCATGAAAATGCTACGCTCGCTCATAGAGATCAAGAAAGGCATAGCATGGTCTTATAGAACCTCCGTAATGTACCTGTGAGCTGTCAGGGAGCCATTCTGTATGAAAACCAACTCTGTGCGTGCTTGTGAAGAGATTCCTGCCAAAACCATAACCGACCCACCGCCAAATGGAAGTCGCTCGTCAATACAAACTTGAGTGTATCTTTCTCCGGGTCTTCTCCATACTCGTCCACGTCCGTCTGATCCATTGAGGCAAGAACGCGACTCATCGGAAAAAGTATCCTGCCCCAGTCCTCACCATTCCATGCCGCGTGATTTCGGGCAAAAACCAATCTTACAATTCGATGCCGGCGTTGCAATGGTGGACCTGTAGCCATCCTTCTACAAGACAATCCAGCATCATGAAGCCTTCTTCTAACGGTCCATTCACTAACATTTACATCTTGAACTTGTTGGAGTTGATTTTGTAGCAAACTTGCGGACACCAAAAATCAGTCATCTCTTCGGCTGGTGATTCTTTTACGCCCGGATCCTGGTGTTCTGGTTATCAAGCCAGTCTCCTCATAGCGCTGAAACACCTTTTGTACAGCACAAAGGCTCCAACCAACAATTCTTGCAGTTTCACGTTGTCCTCGGCCATCTTGTATCAACGCTACAATTCTTGCCGCAGCAATAGGATTTGCAGGCATTGTGAACTGCTAAATACACAATACGAGTACTACACCGTGTAACTGATAGATTTTACAAAGAGAAATCAACGCTATACCGAAAAGAGACACCGAAATGCGAATTTTCAATTACCGCGAATGCACGCTATTTCATAAAATTTATAAAAAGAGTGACATTACATGACAGATAACAAAAGAAAACCGATGATATTTCTCAAAAAATAAATTATTAAGATCCTTCTATGATTTACAATTTACAAACATGAGCTTAAAACAAAACATTCCAAAAAATTATCATAATTAATAATTGACCTCAATATTTTGCTCGCCAGTGTAGTTTTGCTCAATATTATTAAATTACTTACTAAATTTGAATTAATGAATTAACTATTATATTTACTAATTTTTGGAGCAAAAATTCCTTCTTATATTTTCACTTGTAATTTGACATATTTATCTGTCATTTAAGGTTAACTTTTGACTGTTGAATGATAAAAACTTTGCATGTTTCAAGATATTTACCTGTTAAATTATTTAACTTTGCATTGATAAATCAGCCCTAAATAACACAAAATATTATTCTTGTAGCAATTTTCACAAATTGTATGTATTTTACATCATTCTCTTTATCTGCTGCATGTTGTTCAGTGCTGCCATCTATCGCTTGACAGCGGTACTTAATAAAACATCTTTAAGGCCTTTGTAACAGCCACGTGTGTGAATTCAAAATTTGTGTAATTCAGTATTTTCATAGAATGAACTCCGTGACTGTTGCAAATTGCTGACATGCGGCTGGCGATCTTCCGCTCAGTGTTTTGCAGAATATTGGAAAAAGCGGAATATTACCAGCAAAAGTGTCAACGTTGTCAATTGAACTAGCCTAGGAAATGTTCGTATCCACGGACGAGAGGGATTCTCAGCCCGATCGTGGAGGCGAACAGTCATACGAAATTTTGTTCAATTTAATACATATTCTATATTTCTTTGCTTTATATTATTTTGGTGTGTAACATTGTTTTTCTAAATTTTAATTATAATTATTATTTTTTTAAAATATTTAATTATTTGTGAAACAACCCCGTCAACCCCTTCCAGAGTCAGCACAGGTCAGCGTAGTGACACAGGTAAGTATAACTTTCATTTATATTCTTACTGTGGCTGTCTGAGCTTTAATTCAGTACGTCAACGGAGGGTGATTTTCACTACACCCTACGCACCCGCCCGTTACACCTTATAAAAATAGCCGGAATTGAAAATCTTAACATTTTGTGCACATCTACATGCTAATAGCTTTCATTTAAAAAACGAATCATCAAAATCGGTTCGGTAGAAGTCTATAACTAAGGCCCCAAAGAAAAACCTTACATATATATATATATATATAGATAGATAGATAGATAGATAGATAGTGAATTAAATTATTTAGTATAAAAGATTGGCAATGCTATAGTCAAACCGCATAACACATTTTTATTCTGTAAGAATGAGAGCCATCTGTGTGGCGGATGTCTACTATACATGTGTTTAATTCGCTACTAGATAGCAGCCTGATAGAACTCATCGGCGGGCGGGCCTCAGGCGGAGCCAACTACTTTGTTCGTCATTTCTTCAGAGAAATTTAATTTAATTATACATTTATTTTTAATACATACACATTACATATTCCATAACATTTTAAATATTTCTAATAAAAATTCACTTGTCATTGAATCGAAAAACAATTTAATATGAATTTACAGCGGTTATATCCATATATGCATTTGAAGGTTTGGACCACACTGCTTCACCAAATTAAAATGTTACTTTTAACATAAATACATATATGATAAATAGCTATTCTTTTTTAAATAAAGTGCTTACCAAGCGTTATTGAAACAGGTTTCATTAAAATGGAACCTTAGTAGTTAAAATCACACCCGATCACTTGACATACATAGAGTTATTAATGTTTAAATTTCGGGAAGTTTATTTTAATAATAATAATAATAGTAATAATAATAATAATGATAATAATAATAATAATAATAATAATAAAAAATGATTATAAATCTAAGCAATCTTTTCAATATCTTCTTTGACCACCAATATGTCATTAAAGAAAAAGTAACAATTAGAAAAAGATTATATTTATTTAAAAACTATTGACCTAAAGATTTATTACATTTTTCAATAATTCAATCATTATTATTTGTTCTACAAATATTTATTTTCCTTTTACAAGATTTTATTGTAATATCTACAATTTCTATTTTAAAGTTTTTATAAATTTTATTTTAATGAATGTTTTTTTAATAAAAATTTTATGCTCGAAGCATCCATCACTTTTATTTAACCAGTTACTGGAATGTAAATTTATGCACCGTACACAATTTTTTAATAATTTTCTGGTTATATTGTTCGAATATAAATGTTGCTTTGTAAATTCCCTATAAAATTTCAATAATTCTGACACAATCTTTACCATCTCTTCATTCGGTCTGCAAAGATATTGTATATCATTCACTTTGTCATAATCTTTTAGAACTAAATATATTTCCTTTTCACCAAGAAAAGGTCATTTTTCTTTAAAATTTTATTACAATTTTCGCAATTATATTATTCATTACAACGAAAAACCAAATATTCAGTAAAGTACACCACAGCACATTCCTCATATAAATTATTTGGCTTTTGAATTTGAGATTCATTGTTATTATTTTTACTGTCTTCAACAATTTCAGTTATTTCACATAAATTTTCTTGAAGCGGTGTAATGTATTCTGATATTTCTGTATCAATAATTTCATCTTCATCTATTTCACAGTTGCCCCTTCAAATTATAGTTTTAAAATTCTTATGTTCTTAGTTCTTTGCAATGTTTGCCTAAATTATTTTGCTGTTGGATTTGGATTGTATCCGCTTTTATTTCTAATGATTGAAAAATGATTTTCCAGACAATCATGTTGAAGTCTATTTGTTAATAAAAATAAATAGGTCTCGTCTTTATAAACAATACAAATATAAAGTAGATAGTAATTTTATATATTTTTTTCTATTTCGGTGTACTTTAAGCACGTCATTAAGAAGATCTATAAGCACATTGTTTGATACAATGTATCAAAATACACAAACTGTCACAATGTGAAATTTCAATTATTAGCGGGAAGCTTGCTCACTATTGGTATCTTTTTTATTTGAAGAGGTACGAGGTTGGTTAAATGAGCAAAATTGTGCCATTTTATATTAGAAAATTGGTCATGTAGACAAAATAAAAATTGTGTCAGCGGTTCCCAAAATTTGGGACAGAATATATATTTTTTAAATGGAACTATATAATTTTTATTATCTTATTGGAAAGAGTATTTTTTTCTCTTTCCAATAAGGTAATGTTGTTTATGTACAATTTTTTCAAATAAACGAGTTATTTACGGTTAAAAATTTAAATTTTGTAAACTATTTTATTAGTTTTTTAGTGAAGTAAGCCATGGAAACAATTGATTTTTTGTTTGATTGACGTTTAATAATTTCTCCCGTAAAGTTCTCTGTGTTTAATAATGTTTAATAACTTTACAAATGAAGAAAAGTTAGATATGATCGTGCTATATGGAAAGTTATATCTAGACACCAGTTACGTAGAACGGTAGGCTCTCTTTCCAAAAGAGTTTAAATGTGCGAAAGAAATAATGGCTTTCAATTTGAATATTTTCTTTGTTTTGTTATTACTGTAAAATAAATTAATAAAATAATAATTTTATAAAAGACAATTGTTTCCATAGTTTACTTGACCTAAACTAATAAAAGATAATTTTTATCTTTAAACGTAAATAACTCGTTTATTTGAAAAAATTGTACATAAACAACATTACTTTATTGGAAAGAGAAAAAATACTCTTTCCAATAAGATAATAAAAAATATATAGTTCCATTTAAAAAATATATATTCTGTCCCAAATTTTGGGAACCGCTGACATAATTTTTATTTTGCCTACATGACCAATTTTCTAATATAAAATGGCACAATTTTGCTAATTTAACCAACCTCGTATCTCTTCAAATAAAAAAGTTACCAATAGTGAGCAAGCTTATTGAGACACCCTGTATAAAAGATATGTTTCATAAGACCTGGTCACGTACGAGTCGAAGTTTACAAAACGAACCACGGGGCGAGTTTGGCAAAGGACGAGAATGCCTTATGATGCCTTTTTTTTATTTTAATTCTTTTTTACTTGAAAACATAAAATTGTAAGAATTATAAAATTTTACTTTATATACTTATGTACCTATCTGTAAATCCACAGTTGGAATTTGAAAATTTCCCAAAAAAGTAATTTGTCCAAAAATAAAATTAACATGAGATATTTTGATATGTATTTATTTGATAAAATAGCTTAATTTATTTCATGCATAAATAGTACATAATAAAAGGGTAAAAAATTAAGAATACCTATACAAATTTTGATAAGTTAATTCTTAGTCAAAAATATTTTTTTCATAATTCACAAAATTCTTGAAGTTCATTTTTAGTGTCCGTAAAAATAATAATAATTAATTTATTTGTTATTCAAAAACAGTTACGTGATTATTAAATATCTAATTATTTTTTATTAACAATTTCGTGTCTCCGACTTCACACGAATACATCCGAACATAATTACCGCCAGTCTTATCGAATGTTAGTATGGCCAAATAATAAAATTATTAAAGGTGGCAGCATAATACGTCGTTGTACAGTGTGCTACGTAAATGCCCGTAAGGTTGCCAATCTATATACATTATTTAATCAATGTTCTTAGCTTCTATTTTATGAAATATAATATTAACATTTATTCTCAAGCATTATATTGAATTGAATTGTATAATTCATTTTTGTTGTTCTAAAGTGTTGCCATATAAACCAATGGATATCACTAGTGTGCCATTCGAAGTTGTATTATGTGAAGATCTAAATCCTAAATACCAAGTGCCAAAATGCGACATCGGACACAGCCTAAGTCTTACGTCTGTGAAGTTGCTCAGCCTATATCGAATGCCCACTTGTAGTGTATGTAGGCGGTTAGTTTTTCGTTAGGCGAGATAAGTTTTGCACCCGATTACGTAAGTTTCGCAAGGCATGTTTAACTTTATAAAAAAAAAAAAAAATTGGGGCCTGCCCAAACGCGTATAATAAAATAATTCAGTAGAAATATGTTTCTTTACAGTTAGTTTCGAACTGGTTCAGGTCAAAAAAAAAAAAAAACAAATATAGACATTCTAACTTCTTATTTCTGCAACCCAACGCAATAATTGAAAGTTTAAAGTTATTAACATACACGTCTTGACTTGTTGTCGTTAGTTTTGATATAATCGACGTTAGTTTTGGAACGCATTAGCTTGAAGATTCATGTACAATTTTTGGACAAGCCTGGAACCTGCTTTTTAAAATTAATAATTAAAACTCACAGCCAGTGACAACCGCGGTTGTACTTATGCTGAGTTTAGTTTTGACAAAATTGGCGTTAGTTGATGGTACATTCGTTCGTACTGGCATACCTCTAGAATACGAGTAACGCAGCTGAGCAGGCCAGAAACCTGTCATTTTTAATTACGTATCGCTTGGGGCATTCTGTATTCGAGGACTGCTTCTATTTGGCACTCAATAACTTCCTTTATTTTTGCACGGGTCAAAGATAAATTATCGCGGAGAATAGATGTTTCTTGGCCCAATGGTGCTGTTCGTGCTTTCATAAGCGAGATAGCTCCAGAAATATAGAAAACATATTTTGAAATTTGGTTCCTTTGAATGCAAAAACATTTTGATTATAGCGGAAAATATTACGAGAAATGAAATGTTGTGTCTTATTACATCATGTTCAAATTTAAGAGAACCAGACCAAGCGTATATTTTTGCAAAAACAATACGTACTTATATAAAAGCAAACTGGAATTGACAGAAATATTTTTGTTACACATATGAATGCATGCACACGTCGGACATACATTATTTATTCGTATATTACAGTAAAAATTCAGTGCCTTTATTACAGTCCACTATATTATAATTGGGTATGAGAGTATTATTATACTAGAATAAACTGAAAGAAAATTGGACGTACTTGAAGAAGTGTAATTAATGACATTTATAAACTTCGTTGTACGAAAGATGATTAAATAATTTTCACAGCGCAGAGTTCTTAGTTCTTCTAATACAATATTTGAAATTTCAGACAAGAAAATTACAGTGTGCAAAAGTAATTTTAATTCCATCACAACTGAAACAATGTCGTAAGTAAAACAATAGTCAAGTCGGTCGCCTTTCAAACGCAAATATCTTAGATGATAACGAATTCACGCCCATCTGAAAATAATGTAGAATCCATCACTACAGTCATACACAAAAGAAAATTCTGCTTACACAGGCATAGTGTTCATCGGATATTGTTCTAATAAACAAACTGATCAAATTTTCTTTATTCTTTGCGATAAGTTTTTAGGTAGGACTCAGATAACTCAGCCCTTCATTAAAAAATCCTCACGGAGGGACTGGCCTCACGTTTCTGAAAATTTATGTGCGCCGGTATCAAATCCATATCGGGAATTAACTTACTAACTTACAATTAATTTCAGATTTAAACTCTTGCTTAGACAGCGACAGAGCGAGGATTTTCTTTTATGGATTAGGTAATAGAGAGACCAGTGGTTCTGAAAATTTTAAACTTCGAGGACACATAGCATTTTTTTTGTAATATTTATTCCATAGTATCTAATAGAGATATAGGGATCGTGCTAAAATTTGCATATTAAGATCTCTGTAAATAAGTACATTTTAAGGTCCCTAGAACCTGATTTTCACAAATTTTTACTATTATATCTGTGGGTATGAGTGTACGTAAGTAAGTGTGTATATGTATGCGAATATTATCGTTATCGTATTATTCAGAAAAAATTTAAACAATGTAAGTATATCTATTGTAATATAGGAATGTCATAAGATTTTGATGTAAATGGGATAATCGGAAGTAGCACTTTCCTTGCAACTCAGAAATATACCTCTAAATGTATTTTTTTTTCATTTTTTTCGCGTTCGATCCCGACGCCTGGTAAATGCCCGCACGGTACAAATATATCGTCATCATTACCGATGTCTACATGTGTTGTAGATACTGGCACACCCAGAAATGGGTAATATGCCGTGATGATATATTTATTTATTTATTTATGTAATTATAAAAATTACAGAGTATTAAATTTCATACATGAATGCGCCAGTAATTTCTTTTTATCTATTTGTTGTTCCAATAAATAGAGAAATCTGTAATACAAAATTTTTGATTACATTTTATTGTTTTTTCTCGAAAATCCCCAAATTAAGTACCACTTTCGGTTTATCTTATGTAGTCAAAATCTAATGTTGTTTCAAACTACATTGGAGTTTTTAGTACTAAATTTGTGAAGTTTTGGATCATATTTTAATATTATTTTTTTTCAGGAATATTTGTTTAGAGATTTCAGTAACGTACCATTTCCGGTTTATCAATTTTAGAAAAAACCTAATACGGCGTTATCATTAATACAAAAGTCTTATATACCAAATTTTAAAAGTTTTCTTAGACAATAGAGGGAGAACGTTGGAACGTACCTACGTCTGTAGGTACCTACAGGAAATTTTAAATCGTTCATCCACGGACAGCCGATGATAAAATGAGTTTCTGTGTAAGGCCGTAATATACTCGTTCCTAACCATCCACGGTTTTGCAAGAGTAAAAAAATCTGTTCTGGCCAGCACAATACCTCTCGCCATTTTCATATTAGGCTATACAAGTATTGTATTTAACATTTATGGTAGACACAAAAAATTCTAATTACATATACCTACACTTTATTTTTCAATTAATTCTATGAACAAGTATCCTCCTACTCCTCTAAATATTCGAGATTCTTCCAATTCATTGACGAGATTGGCGTTATTTCTGAATGGTATATGATGAATTAAATGTATAGTAAGCGCGTGTTCAGTTGATACTGATACTGTACATAGTTTACCTTATAAATGAATCCCCTTTCTTTTTATAAAAATTTTAGACGTTCACGTAGTCTTATCCTCATTATAACAACAGCATATTATATTACTATTACATTTCGACTTGTTCGTGTACGAATTCTATATCTATCTATAATTTTAGATATTTAATTAATGATAAAATAAGAAATAGAAAATGTACTTCCCAGAAAAAGCCTTGAGTAATGTCTGGTTTTTTGATACTGACATTTATGTCAATTACAAACATTTTATTTTTTCAACTGGTTCCATAGGCTGATTTGATTCATTATACAATGGGTTATTTTATATATTTATAATTCAGTCTATTTCTAAATTTCTAAACCTATAGAAGATATAATAAAAATGTTCAATGGTTGGAATTTAATATTTGTAATAACATAAATTTCCAGAAAATAATATGTACAAGATTTTTTTAAAGAAACTTTTACTTCTGGTTGTCCAACTGTTATCAAAATCTAATCAGCTATTCCCAGGAATGTCAGATTGAGGAAACTGCAGTTAAATATTTTAAAGTCTTATAGTATTTGAGAAACCGTGGTTCCAATCCAACATCCGCACGTCCACAAACACGGATATCATCGTAAAAATGTTATAATCAGATTATAGGGACCGTAAAAAGTGCTTATCCACTAATATCTGGATATGCGATTTTATCATGATTCCAATGCCTCTCTTAGCGAGAGGTAAACAGGGAGGTAAGAAATGAGTTGGACCGTAACGTTTCTCCCACTTTTTGACAGCCGATCACATCCAACAATTTGAAATTTCAGCTCGAAAATCGGCAAGTTTCATAGGCGTTTCATTTACTCGTTGGCTTAGGCATCGTTGGTAAAGAAGCAAGGAATTTACTATAGTCATATCAAGCATATGATAAAAAAGCCTCATATACCACTTTTTGGATTTAATTTTGATTTTATAACGCCCAATGAGGCTATCCATGAGATCGACTTCTCCCGTATGTTTGTTGTAATCTTTGCTTCGTTTTTCTGTCATACCTCTCAATTTGTCCTGTAGGTAACTCGCCAGAATATGTTGATAATAAACATACGGTTTTGTTGTCCTTCCAAGCAACTGTCGATATTTTTACTCCTTTAAAATCACACACGTATTCCACGGACGATCCATGGGCCATTTTCTTGGCAGAATTTTCCGACGGCAATTTACAGTTTGGGATGGCGATTATGCTTTTCGGTACTCAACGGATTTATTCCCTTATTAGCTAAATATTGCAATAAAGGCAACGACGTATAATAATTGTCAAAATAGATAACAAAATTTTGAGCTTTAGGAATAATTCGTGACAATCTTGCAACGACGTTGGAGCTTGCCCATAGATCTGGTTCTTCCAAAACTCTAAGCTTCTTATCATTTTCCACACCCGTATATATTTCAAAGTCACCACATAAAATGAAGAGCTTGTAACCCCATTTATGCGGCTTCGCAGGCATATACTGCTTCATTTAATATCTAGCTTTGGAGGCGCACATTTGTTCATCCACGGAAAGCTTTTCTTCTAATGGAATGCTACGAAATTTATTATTTAGGTGATCAACTATTGGTCGTAACTTATGTAGCGTAGCCGATCTCGATCTGGATTGTTTTGATCCAAATTGGTATTATCTTTAAAGTGGATGCATTTTCGTATAAATTCAAATCTTTTTTCACTCATAACGTTCTTTATTTGAGGATAGCCTAAGGAATGAGACCAATAACTACGGCAGTGAGGCATTTGAACCAAAGGTATATAGACGCAGATACCCAGATATTGATTTATATCTACGTCAATTAGTCTAGCAGGTTTACTTGGATTTCTTTGTGTTGAATACAGATTGGATTCAGAAACTATTCTGTCTATTAGTGAATCACCAAAAAAATATTTGAAGAAATCATAAGGTGTAGATAACTCTAAAAGAGCATTGGATAGTTTGTTACTTACATTGAACGGCTTGGCAGTCTCATCGATGATTATTTTTTTTTCTTTTCCTAACTACTTTCTTACTCTTAAAGTAATAGACTCTTAAGTGACATCAATATCCTTTGAAGTAGCTCCCAGCGGCTGAGTTACATCAATATTCTTTGAAGTAGCTTTCAGTTGCTGGTCAGAGTGATAGTCGTTGGCAACAACTCTATCTTCGAATTCAATGGGCAAGTCTTCAATGTTCAACTGATCAGAATTATCATCTGAACTTGCATTTTCAGGACTTTCTTCAGATTCACTTGCGTCTAAGTCATCGTCACTATTCCAGAAATTAGCTGCAATTTCTTCCAATTCCCGATCAGTCAAAGGTCTTCTGGTATTCATAGTTACTCTGCAAAAAACGCTATGTATCAGATTTGATACAACCACAATAATGATAGAATAGCCAGAAGAAAATAATAAAATATATAACTTCCTCTTACCTTTAAATTTGATGTAACTTCAATCCAAAATAGAATTATATCAGTAGTTTATCACAAATAATAATAATAATCTAGGGACACATTGATACGCTGTCAATATGAGTGAAACGGTGCCAACTATCTAACCAAGTTTAGCTGCGAGTGAATGTTAGTGGCGATAATGAACCTTATTGCCATATATATTACGATGTATCTAATATGCTACAGAGCGAAGGTACGGTCTTAGTGTTGTTAAATTATATAGATGTAGCTAAAAAAACGTGTTGTAGCAGTATAGGGTTAAATAAATGTTGTTAAGAATAATTAAATTTTGCATGTATTTTCATAATCTCATTTTATTTCGCACGTTTCGTAACTGGGAAAATTAAATTTAAATTTTTATAAAAGCGAGTTCATTAGTGTTCACCATGATATTTCTTCGAGTGAATAATTCTGTGTCGAATAATGATGACTCAAACAGACCGTTTACCCATTATATTTAAACAATAATGATGAGCTGTGAACATATAATATAAGTCAAATAATTTGAAATTTGTAGCCTTTAGCCTACACTATTCAGTACTCAACTTTCATAAAATATGAAATTAGTTTCATTTTTGGCTTTATTTCAACTACGTCTGAAGTTTTACACCCTTTCTGCAAAATTTGGTTTGACACATATATCTTTTTCATGTAAAACTTTTATATAATTATATTTTCGGTACCTAGCCTTTGAACATGTTTCAAATTTCAATTTCATATATGATGGAAAAGAGACTTTTTATTTACCATTATTTTGTAACAATGTATTAAAAAATCATGGTTTTGTTTTCGTTTAATTCCCAATTAAATATTAGTGCGTTTATATATCAAAAGTTAAAACAATAAGAAATACAGAGAAGTAGAGTTCATTTTACAAATTAATATTAATTTATTATTTATTTTTCTTAATTACTATTTGATTAGTTTGCGTGAAGAATGTTTGTTAGGGTATAGAAAGAAGAATAAATGGGTAAAGCAAGTGGCGAGAGAAAGTAAAAGCGATTTGATGATTTTTTGAGTGAAGGATTGACAATACAAATAAACGATTGTTTTGTTTGCGTGTAAAGAAACTGCGGGGTGGAAGTGGTCAAGTTGTGAAAACTGTGAGTAATGCGAATGGAGAGTTATTGTGGAATGAATTAGATGTAAGAAATAGATGGTGCGAGCATTTTAAAGGTTTGTACGGAGGTGAGATTGAGAGGGATAATAGTAGCGAAGCTGCGAGTGAAAATAATAATAAAAATGATTATCATATAGATCGGCTACATAAGTTACGACCAATAGTTGATCACCTTAATAATAAATTTCGTAGCATGCCATTTAAAGAAAAGCTTTCCGTGGATGAACAAATGTGCGCCTCCAAGGCTAGATATTAAATGAAGCAGTATATGTCTGCGAAGCCGCATAAATGGGGTTACAAGCTCTTCATTTTATGTGGTGTTAGTGGTTTTTCATATAACTTTGAAATATATACGGGTGTTGAAAATGATAAGAAGCTTAGAGTTTTGGAAGAACCAGATCTATGGTCAAGATCCAACGTCGTTGCAAGATTGTCACGAATTATTCCTAAAGCTCAAAATTTTGTTATCTATTTTGACAATTATTATACGTCGTTGCCTTTATTGCAATATTTAGCTAATAGGGGAATATATTCGTTAAGTACCGTAAGGCGTAATCGCATCCCAAACTGTAACTTGCCGTCGGAAGATTCTGCCAAGAAAATGGCCGTGTGTGATTTTGAAGGAGTAAAAATATTGTCAGTTGCTTAGAAGGACAACAAAACCGTATGTTTATTATCAACATATTCTGGCGAGTTACCTAAAGGACAAATTGAGAGGTATGACAGAAAAACAAAACAAAGAGTGAACATCGATTGTCCCAGTGTAATTCAAGATTACAATGAACATATGGGAGAAGTCGATCTCATGGATAGCCTTATTGGGCGTTATAAAATCAAAATTAAATCCAAAAAGTGGTATATGAGGCTTTTTTTATCATATGCTTGATATGACTATTGTAAATTCCTGGCTTCTTTATCAACGATGCCTAAGCCAACGAGAAAATGAAAAGCCTATGAAGTTTGCCGATTTTCGAGCTGAAATTGCAAATTGTTTGTGCAATGTTGGATGTAATTGGCTATCAAAAAGAGGAAGACCATCAGAATTAGAAAAGGAAATTGTTGAAAAAAAAGAAAAGGTCAGCAACAACAAGCCACGTCCCACCAAAGGAAATAAGGCTCGATGGTCAATCGCATTGGCCTTTATATAAAAATGTTAGACAAAGATGCAAGATGCCTAATTGCACTTCTTTCTCATGTATACAGTGCTCCAAATGTGGACTGTATTTTTGTCTTAATAAAAACAATAACTGGTTCTATAAATTCACACTACTTAGTTATTATAAACCTATATATTAATGGAAATTTAAACGCTATGTATCATATATGCTACAATCTTTTTTTTCGAAAAATAAATATTTTTTTTATTAACTAGATTTTTTAAAATTATTTTTAGTCGTAATTATACAACCCAACACATCCATAAATAATTTTTTGCATGAATATAAAAAATCACGCATCATAGGGTTAAAGAATTATTGTCTAAAATTATTAGCTCACTTTTTCGCAGGGAAAAACTGTTTTCCCATGTTAAACGCTCATGACCCGCTTTTCGTGTTAAACGCGGGATGTATTGCGTTTAACCTTATTCATCCAAAAATAGCATCCGTCGAAAAGTACTTGATATTTGATGTTAAAGCAGCCAAAATATAACTTTTTGAAAAAGAGAGCTGAAACGTTTTAGTGACCTTAAGGAGATGCGTGAACTTGGCAAGCAAATTTAAGCACTAACGAAACGAAATGTATGATCGGATAGTGCTTCGTTAGTGCTCTTTAGTGCCCTTAAAAAAAATATTCTAGAAATCACTGTTACATCATAAATAACGTTCAATTTATTTCCTGTCAACTTCACGCCAGCAAACAGTTTTTAA
Source organism: Ophonus ardosiacus (assembly GCA_943142095.1). Taxonomy (NCBI): domain Eukaryota; kingdom Metazoa; phylum Arthropoda; class Insecta; order Coleoptera; family Carabidae; genus Ophonus; species Ophonus ardosiacus. The sequence goes on from OW964823.1 coordinate 55,063,986, forward strand.
AATAAATTAATTAATTTGGGGTCATTGGTTAGTGCTTCGTTAGTGCTCTTTAATGCTCCTAAAAAGTTTATTGCAAAAATTACTATGACGTCAAAAATAACGTTGAATTATTTGTTTGCCAACTTCACGCCAGCAAACAGTTTTTAAAATAAATTACCTAATTTGGGGTCATTGGTTAGTGCTTCGTTAGTGCTCTTTAATGCCCCTAAAAAGTTTATTGCAAAAATTACTATGGCGTCAAAAATAACGTTCAATTATTTGTTTGCCAACTTCACGCCAGCAAACAGTTTTTAAAATAAATTACCTAATTTGGGGTCATTGGTTAGTGCTTCGTTAGTGCTCTTTAATTCCCCTAAAATATTTATTGCAAAAATTACTATGACATCAAAAATAACGTTCAATTATTTGTTTGCCAAGTTCACATCAGCAAAGAGTTTTTAAAATAAATTAATTAATTTGGGGTCATTGGTTAGTGCTCCGTTAGTGCTCTTTAATGCCCCTAAAAAATTTATTGCAAAAATTACAATGACGTCAAAAATAACGTTCACATCAGCAAACAACTTTTAAAATAAATTAATGAACTTGGGGTCGTTAGTTAGTGCTCTTTAATGACCCTAAACGAATTATTGAAAAAATCACTTAAGTAATTTTTAAAATAAATTAATGAACTTATATTTACATCTTTTTTAGTGTATTTTACTACTATTAAAAAATATATATCTTATTTTCTTTTAGAATATGAGCAAAAAATGGGTAAAATATTTAAGAAGATGCTTCAAACGGAAAATAATCGACAAGACGAATTTTTAATAAAAAATTCTGATGAAGCCAGCATAATACCTCCATCCATTTTTTTTTTTTATTAATTATATACATACCTACTTACCTTATTTACAAATGATGGCAATTGCATTAAATTCTTTTGCATAAAATATGGTGTTTTTTTTTTCAAGGTGCACATAGGAGATTAACATGGGAAATCGGTTTTTTGCAGACTGTTGCCTCCCGTTTTAACTTAGAACGATGGTTATGGTCTCAATTTTATCTATCAGAATAGGCTAATTGACATTGTCAAGAGACATTAATCTATTCTGACAGATAAAATGTCAAGCATTTGTTTATCTTTTTGTTCAGATTGGGCATGACTATTGCTATTAATAGGAAAATGAATATACTTTAAAACTAATTTATGGGCCTAAAATATTGGATAATTTCCATGTATTTGGTATTTTTGGATAGGGAATTTTTTTATCTTTCTATATCTTTATATAACATTACGTTCTTGAATATCTCGAAAACAATGCATCGTAACAAGGAAGGTATAGGGATCGTGCTAAAAATCGCATATAGAGATTTTAGTGAATAAGCACGTTTTGATGTCCCCAGAATCCAATTTTAACATTTTTACAATGATGTCTGTAGGTATGTAGGTGTGCCTGTTTGTGTGTGTGTGTGGATCTTGTGGACACGATTACTCAAATACAATCAATCAGAAAAATTTGAAATTTTGTATACCCATTCTATACTAATGTGGGAAGAGGTCATTAATTTTTACTGTATGTATATCGGATAACCGGAAGTATCATTTATACAAGCTTTTAACAGTTTCTCTTGTAAAAAATTCATTGAATATAAATTTTTAGCAACTTTTACTAATAACAATTGAATATAATGGTACAATCTTCAATTCTACTATAATAACATTTAGTAAATAACTCTAAATAACTTTAAATATGAATATATAATATAATTTATTTTCTTATATCATCTTGCCTATGTGTCAAACAAACACATAATTTTAATAACAATTTTGGCATATTTAAACAAATGTCACTGACAGGAAGCAATTACATTAAAATTAATAATGAAACCGTGTTAAGAAGAATATAATAGTAAAATATTTAACTCTAATGAAATTAAGTGGAGAGGAAATTGATTTCGCCTTCTCAAGGTTCAATGTAAAACTTAGTTTTTATTTGATATTTGGACGTTTCGAGGGACCCAAGGCCCTCATCATCAGCAGAATTAAAAATTTATTTTAAATTAACAGTTTGCTTAAACATTGACTCAAGGGTCAATTTTAGAGATATTTTTGCATACAAGATTCCCAACTGCTATAGCCACTTCACCTCCAAACTATTTACTTGAGGGATTAAAACTTGATCGTGTCCGATGTAGTACTTAATTTGGAGCTCTAACAGATTTTTGAGGAAAAACAATAAAACATAATCCAAAATTTCGTATTACAGACTTTTCTATTTATTGGACAACAAATTAGATTTTATTTACAAACGATCAACTGGAAGTTATACTTTACTTAAAGCTCACTGCTATTTTAAACATGGAATTGGCGAGAGGTCATGTGCTGGCCATATCAGATTTTTTATATTACATATTAATTTTGGACTTTAATATATTGTAATTATACTAATGTAATGATTGATTATAAATTATTTTATTAAAAAAGTGAAATTTAAAATTATGTTGTGAGGTCACATTCCTAGTTCCATTGACTTCATGTTCTTGGCTTGGGGCGTATTTGAATGTTTGACCTTATGTACAGGGGCGTAGCAAGAAGCGAATGGACCCATGTCCAAACCAAAAGAAGTTACTAAATCTACAACTTTTAATAGGCCCTAATTATTATTGAGTGGCATAGCTAAATTGTATTCTTTCCGAAAATAGCACAGTTTAGAGCAGTTGATGTATGCTTTAGCCAAATCTTCTCTTGTCCATTCTTGTTCTAAGTTGGCGCATGTGAGCAAGTGGGCCATTGTTTGTTCTTGACTACAATGACATAAAGTGGTTCTACTTGGTACCCCCACGTGTCTTCCTACTTGCATATTAACGTATAAAAAAATCTTGGAAATCACCATTAGAAAGATATGAAAATTTATTTGTAGTTTAGGTATTTTATAAATTAATAAACGCAATTTAAATATTAAACTTGGCTTAAATTGACAATATTGCATCAAAATGAACTGTCAAATGAATTATAATATATTGTTGTCAAAATTTCAATTTGCATTTCTTTGTTTAACCCTAGCTTAAAATTTAAGCTTTGCTGGTGCAACTGGGCATGAAAACACTAATATTTGGACATTAATTTGAGATAATTAAAACTGTGTAACCAAGTAGTTTTCTTTATTTTTAAAGCATAAAATTCGGGATTTATGAAATAGATTAATTTAGAAATTTATCCATAAAATATATAGACAGAGTATTAATGCAGAACTATAGAATATTTAACAATTATAAAATATTAATAATAAAAAATAAATGTCACTTCTCTAATTGACACCATGATCAAATGGGTTCATCTCATATTACGTTATAATAGAAATACACAGATAATTTAATACAACTAAATCTTTGTGTAAAAATGATAAAATTGGTGGTTAAGAGCATACCCGGTGGTTGAACGTTTATAATTTTCCAGTACGTTCAGACGTACGTTCCAAGGTTCCCCCCTACTTATTTTTCTTAATTTAATTTTATTAATTTTTTTTATTTTTAGTTTAATTTTATATATTTTTTAATTTATTTTATTTTAATTAGTTTTGCAGAAAATACCGTTTTACAAAAATCGATTTTACATCTACCAGATTAATTAAAATGACTTAATTTTTTTATTAAATGATAAACACAAAAATACTCTATTGAGTTCTACTTCTTTTAACAACCAAATATTCATCACAAATAAATTACACACCTAATTTCGCAACTATGTATTATATCAAAGTTTAATTTTTTACAAAGTGCACGTAATGAATTTCAAAAATTCAATTTTGGAACTCAATGGGGATCACTGAAATATATTAATTGACATTTATTTCACATTCGTGTCTCTTATAGTTTTTGAATAATGGCGTGTTTTCTTAACACGTATTTTGCCATAAGCGAATAAGCACCGGGTATGCTCTTAAATAAAAAATTCTCACCCTCGATGGCGATAGATAAAATTATGCTTCATATACCTACCTGTTGTCCTTATTAAATATGAGAATTTGATGAACCTTTTGACATAATAGATTGTTTAAATAACAGTATAATAATACTAATAATAATAATAATAATAATTACAAACAATACTTTTAATTTTTATTATAAAAATATGAAACGTACATAGCTAAGTAATAATAAAAAGAGAACAAAACAATTATCATGATAAATTTAAAACATTGTTATAATATAGGAATACATAGAGGGTGGTGACTCGAACTCCCGCAAATAGGAATTTAATAAGTAAAATCATCTTTACGTAATATCCTGCTTCCCTAATTATTTTAGGCAAAAAAGTTTCACATAAAATTGTAGACATTAAAATTCTGCATCTGAATCAGTAAGCAAAATTTACTTTACAGCTTTGTAACGGCAAAAATTATGTATGGTAATGTCGAAAATCACCTCAAAAATAACTATAGCTATGGAATTGAAAAAGTTAGAGTAACAAATGTTTAACCATCTATTTGTCAATTTACTTAAATACATAATTATTCACTTGAATGTAAATCAAAAATAAAAATAAATTATTCTAACTTAACAGATAAACCGTTTAACAATTGTTAAATTTTTGTTTTTATAATTTCATGGCTGTCGCTATTTTTGAGGTGATTTTCGACATTTTCATACATAATTTCTGCCGTTATAAAGCAAAATCAATTGTGCGTTATTGATTCAGATATAGAATTTTAAACCTTATCAATAGTGTTGCCGGAAGTCGAGACGAGACGAGACTTGGGGTCGGTCTTGTCTTGGTCTTGATTTGGTCTCGACTAGAGTGGTCTCGTCTTGGTCTTGTCGAGACGAGACTTGATGTCAGTCTCGTCTCGTCTCGAGTCTCGACAAGACTCTCGACTTTGACTCCATAAACAATTTTTGTATAATCGCATCTAATAGTACCTAAAATTCTAAGAACACCAGTACAATCGCGATTCAAATCTTCCAAATAATATTTGAGATATTTATTATTAAGTTTTCTATGAATATCATCAACTTGATAATTGAGCTCTTGAAATAATTAATATGAAAATATACGTATATATCGAGTGATGTTTCTCATTACTAAACATAAAATTATAATTTCAATTCCTTAGCTACAAAATTATTAGCAATAGTTAAACAGTTATATATATATATATATATATATATATATATATATATATATATATATATATATATATATGTTTAAAATGAAGCAGTAAGTAAATAGACAAAAATCTCCAAAAAAGTAACTTCTTTCGTTATTTTTTTATATTTTAATAAATAAATGTTAAATAGGCAGATAACAAAACTAGCCTTTCACGTATCCCCTGGTACGCGTACCACATGTTGAGAACCTCTGCTTTATTTCAAAAGTTTGCGCTTGACCCCCCTGAGAAAATTAAATACATTGTATAAATACCTAATTCATTCATATGAAAAAATTGAAAATAATAATCAACGTTCACTTAATGCCTTAAAGGAGATGTAAATATAAAAGTCGTAATGTACAAGCCCTTCTTAACAATTTCCTTTAAACTACGTATGCACAAATGTGTAAAACAAACTGTTTTTCCTAATCCCTAATATAACAATATAAAAAAAAAATTTGGTAAAAAATAAAACATTTCTTTTCTTGTAAAAATCCAATAATTTTTACAACGGTCTGTAATATAAATGCTGCATTATTACCAGACAATAACAACTACTTTTAGACATCTGCTAGTAATAAAAGTAGGTAGGTTTGCCCAACCCAAATCCAAACATTACAGATACAATACTTTAGTCAATCTAACAATTTTGCATCCTAAAAATATAAAACCATGTAATAAAGAAAAGTATAAACGGAAGATACAAGAATTAAATGAAACATAACATAGACAATTTTTATGAGAAATCTTTATTATGGTTTTATAATTGGAAAGAGAAACCTCTTGAGAAAGAAATACCATACGAAGAATTATTAGATATCTCCAAAAAATTCTATCCTTTTTTACTCCATGCCCTGATTTTATTTTTGACTCTACTTTCTACAACATGTAAAAGAAGTTTTAGTACATAAAAAAACTGTTGTGGCTATCACAAGACCTTCCGTCAATTTGATATATTTTATACAAATCCCCCCTCAAAAGTTCCCCAGAAAATATTCTATATATTTAATAAAATTGTAACACGAACATATACTATTTTTTATAAATTCCATACCGAAAGTTCCTTGGAAAAAATTCTATAAATCCAATAAAATTCTAACACGAACAATCATTATGTAAATTGTACTTGACATTGAAATCTGTCAATTACAATTTTTGTAAATATATCAGCTGTTTCTATGATTATAGTAAAACTGACTGATTTTTGTTAATCAATTTATAATTCGTTAAACCGTAAAACTGTTATTATTAAAGTTTCTTAGTTACTAATTTTTTACTAATTTTATAAATTTAAGCACATGTATTATAATTAATTTATGTTTTTCAAATAAGAGTTTTATTTTTTTTTTGTTAGAGAATTGTGTTTATTTAACTACCTACAGTTTTTATTAAATATACCATTATTATTCTAAATACGTTTATTATAATTTACTTAAGTTTTTGGAATAAGTGAATTTTTTTGGCAAATAAATAACATATAAAAAAATATATGACTAACTATATTTTTATTCGCCCCCCCCCCCCCCTCCCGAGAAAAAATCCTGACTACGCCCATGAATAGGAAGTACATCTGTTGAAAATGTAGAATTTGGTTGTTTTAAACTGGGAATTTCCCTAAAATCTTTGTCTGCATTTTCGTAAAATTCTAAGAATCACAATAAATTCTTTAAAAATAAAAGAAAAATACTGTATATTTTATATTTGTAGGGAACGTTACTTTTGTTACAATAAATTAATTGTTAACGTTGAAAATGCAGCACAGATGTAATTTTTGTATGCTATTTGAAAATTGGAAATATATTTCAAGATGTAGTCAGTATTTCATATACCCAGTCGTACCAATATATTAATTGATAATTAAATAAAAATTAAATTAAAATCAACATATTTATACGTGCAAAACATGTACATTATAAAATAAAGGTTAATTTTAATTTAATTAAAATATTAATGCATTAAAATAGCATAAGAATTCTACTTCTTTCATTTCATCCCACCTTCATTGTAATTTAAATTCATTTAAAACTTATATATGGATTATTTAGAAGAATATGGAATACATCATATTTACTTAAATTAATGTTTCTGGAACACAACTATGAAGGTAGAAAATTGCAAAATTTGAAAAATTAATATCTTTCTTATTTATTCGAATTTTCAAACAGTATTTACAGCAATACTCTCAGTTTTTGAAGCACTTTTAGAATATATGTTTAAAAAAATACCTTTGATCTGAAGTCGAGAGTCTTGTCGAGACTTCAAGACTTTCTCGATGCTGGTCTCGTCTCGTCTCGACTTTTCTAGTCGAGACCAAATGATGGTCTCGTCTCGACAAGACCAAGACGAGACGAGACCAAGACCAAGACTGGTCTTGGTCTTGTGGCAACACTACTTATCAATTTAATTTGAAGCTTTTTCATCTAAAATAAATAGAGAAGCAGGAAATTATAAAAATTTTATTTTAGATCCTATGTTCGGGTCTTCGAGTATAATATATAATACAAAAATACTAAATAGTGTATAGTATAACATGCGGATTGACTTGAGTCGAATTACTAAAATGTAATACTTTATTTTTTAAATCATCAAATAATTCCCAGCTGGAATCCATACGTCGGTAATATGCTGTATAGTGACCCGCAGCACTAATACTTTTTGAAAATGGTGGTATGTAATTAGATAATCCTCTTAATATAAATGTTTTGTCAAATATTTTAATCCATATAGGAATTTCGGATAATAAAATTTGACCACAATCGTTTGTTTCAATAATAATGTGATCAGAAATTTCAGTTTCATATACTATACTATTATCACAGGTTTTATTATTTGTCTTATTGACACAATTTGTGTGTTTAGTCATACCAGATAAAATAGCTTCTGAAATGTTCTTATAAGATGTTTTCAATATGTCAATATTAATTGGCAATATATCAATATTTCGATTCACAATAGGCCGTGAACAATAGTCATTTGAACAGAATGATTTTTCAGTTGCAGACGGATAATTATTGAATAATTTATTAATTATAGTTACAACATTTGCTGTGCAATCAATCTTTACTGTTCCGTCTACTAGGATATGTTTCTCGAAACAATCTAATTTTACTAAAATATCACCTCGTAATCTATAAGCTTGTTGTTTTGGACCAGAACTTAAAAAATATTTTATAAAAGTAATTATGGCTGTATTTTTATCTATTTCAAACTTATTTTTATATAAAACACTGTCAGCAAACGCAGCTACAAACATTTGCAAAATACAATCAAATGCACAAGTTTGTGAAAATATAAATTTATTTTTATTTATTATTATTGGTCGGTATCTAATATTTCCGTTGCTTAATATGCCTATGTTAATTTTATTACCATCATTAACATACAGAATTTCTGGGCAGGGGTTCTTGTGCGCCGACTTCTTTCCTTTTGCTAAAACACATTACGATATTTATTAAATAAATATTTATGAAAAATTTTTATAAACGAACGTGAAGCTGTCAAAATTTTAAAAAAATTTTTCACAGGGAAACCGCTCAAAAGCAGCTGTAGACACGTGTTTTGCTCTTACAATTTGTTGATTTTCTATTCACTATTTCCAGTTAATGTCCATCTGTTAACATGCTATGCTGTACTGATTAGCTCTAATAAAAGCGAAACAAGTGTTTAGAGCTGCTTTTGAGCGGTTTCCCTGTGAAATTTTTTTTTTTAAATAAATATTTATGTTTTGCAAATTTGAAACTATGTTGGTTTGGCTTTGGAATACTCACCTACCCAACATTCAGTATGCATACCTAAAAAAAATAACACAAAAACGTTAATTTTCCTAAAAAAAGAAAATTTATTTAATTATTTACTGAAGGTAACTTACTTTCATCCGCCTCTAATTGTATTTCGGATATTGTTGAATTATTTTCAGACTTTTTTTGTAATTTATTATTAGTGTCAGATTCTACATCTATTAGAAATATTTCTTTTATATTTATTTTATCTGAATCCTCGTTATTATCATTGTTAGAATCTATTTTTTCTTTTGTACTATTTTTTGCAATTGTGGTGTGAGTACGAGCATTCTTTGGATACTATGATAATGAGTCAAAAATAATTTATCAATTTTCATGGGAAGATTGACCAATTTAAGCGTTCTGCTTTTTAAGTCATTAAAGTAACTTTCTACTATATTCGATGATTCTGTTCTTGCTCCATAGTTAAACTTGTGTACAAGAACTGCTGACCACAATAAAAATGAATTCATGAATCTTTCTAAATTAGTAGCAAATTCAGGTGAAAAATAATTCTCATCATCCGTAATCATGCTGCACTTCTGTAAACTTCTCTCTTTAATATTCATAAACCAATAGTTAAATGATGTTGAGTATGTGTTTGAAATTTCATTAAGAGGATTATTGGTTTCAAAATTATCTGACGAATCTGTTGTTTCTAGTTCAAAGTCTATTTCTACTAAATCACATCCGGATATCAACAGTTTCAAGTGTTTTTTGTGAATATTACATTCAGTATTTTCCCCAGTGTATTCGCTGTAACATACAATTAATAAAGATTCTAAAATTTTTCCAGCTTCTTCTAGAGAAGTGGATCTAATAAGTAAGCTCATTGCTTTCATGTAAAAATTTTTTTTAGGCGATCTGCAGCCACTTAATCCGGGCCAGCGACTAATCAACCGCATCACATGCGCATAATCCACTCTTATATATGTTGCTGGTAAATCGTTTGATTGTCCTATTAAAATATTGTAGCATAATTCTAAATAATTGTTCAAATACATATTGTTCATTGCCCAACATGTAGCACTTAACAAGGCTAATGAATGGTAACAGACTATAATTTTTGGTTTATGTGCTCCTGATTTTAGCCAAAAATTTAACCAGCATGATATTGTTACCGTATCGTGAGCCTCTGAGAGCATTTGACAAACTGGTATTTGCAATTTGGGGTTATTGAAATGTACAACGGCACTATATAAGAATATATGTCCAGAAATATTGTTGGATGGGCTATTTATTTTTCTAACTATGGAACCAGTTGCATCTATAGCCAGTTTACTTATATTTGATATACAGTATGAGTTATATATTTGCATTTGCTCTGGTGTCCAGTAATGTAATACAAATTTATCGTAAGATATATTATGAATGCTATGTAAATATGGTTGAGTATATTTTAAAATTAATAAACTTTGGATTGGATATTTGCTTAATTTATGTGTGACACTACTTGCTTCTGACTTACACTTTCTCAATGTTTGTAATGAATACAACGTTCTTGGTTCCGGTTGTCCCAATTTCATTTTAGTATAAGCTTCCTGTCTTCGCCAATTTACTGCCAACTGGCCCGCATTTAAAATATTTCCCAATGCAGAACGTTTTTTACCCGTTAAATGACGTTTCGATTTGTTACTATGTTTCGATTCATCCAAATTAGACACTTTACATGTTAAAATTATTTCATTTTCCTCTTTGATTTCATCGCCCACAGCATCTAACTCTGCCATACATTCCTTGCAATGGGCAGAAAATTTTAAATAATGTACACCATTAGGCGATATGGAATGATTTTTAAAAGACCATATACACTTATAACCTAGCGATTCTATCTCTTCATTTATAACATCTGTCCATCCAGGTTGTAGACAATATCTCCCTTGACTATATTACTTGGTTTTATTTCATTCCATTTAATAGATGTAATTTTAAAATTAAAAACTGTAGTAACTTCATCTGAATTAGATTCACTCATTTCAACATTTTTGTCACATATTTGTTTTTCTAAGCCTAATGCGTCCCAACAATTTAATTTATTCTGTTTAACAAAAGTATACACTGCCTTTGGTGAAATCATATTACAAAATTCAGTACTTATTTGATACCATATTTTAGCAGAACTTTTGTTTATTGATTCTTTTATCTCCGTTGAATTTTCTATTATTTTATTCAAAAGAAGTTTGTAGGATATTTTCGATTGCCGTGGCATCTGTATTATAAATATAAATTTAAATAAATAAATATTATTCTCATTCTGTACAATAAATAAAACACACAGGAGCAATTTTATCCAGTGTATCATTTTTAAATGGGCTATCATTGCAATCTTGATAACTATAAGAGCTACAAAAGTCTAAATGAGTAAACAATTTCTATTTTACAAACTAATGTACTGAACAGAAAAATAATTTGTCCTACAACAAAATAGTGAGCGAAAAGTAAATACGTTACATGGCAACATGCACATTCGGTTAATTTACTTGTCAACACTAGTAACATTTGAAGATGCCTGTTTACTCACTCACACTCAATATTATTAGAAATAGCACTAACATTTTGGATTTTTGATTATATGAAAAATATTGTATGCAACTCGTGTGTAAATAGTATTTTTTATCTCGTGCTGAGCCTCACGCACTTGACCAAAAAATGACTATTTTACGCACTTATTAACTATTTTCTACTAGTAGGATCACAAAATGTGGTTCTATCATGGAAGCATTTAAGACAGTTTTTATTAAAATTTAACCCGGCAGCGGGCAGGTGAAAAAAAATTACAAATTTGGGCAGGTGGGGTGTGACAAACCCCAATTTAATTTTAATTTTATGAAACATCCGGTAATTTTTTTTTAGTTATTGTTAAATTTGTTGGTGTTTTAGAAGTTCCTGGTTCAATGTAAATAAGAAACAATAAAATTATTTCATTATTTATGTAAAAAAAAAAAATAGAACTTATAAACACTCACTGAAAATATTCTTTGGCATTATATTATAAAAACAAAGAAATATATAAATATTACAAACAAAAATAAATAACATTCTTAAACTTGAAAAGTGAACCTATGATCTAAAAAGGCATTTACTAAGTTGCTTTTAGGTACAGAGAAGTTATGAAGATTCAAATATGCTGCACTTTCCACAGTAAAATTTCGCGTGCTCTACATATATAAATATGTTTGGCGTAACTTGCCGAGGTATTTTCTTTTTCTATCTCTCGCCCTAAGAGATTCTATGCAGCGACCTTGCTTTGAATTAAATTTTTTGTGCGGTGGTTATTCATTGTTATCATCACAAATTTTATTTATTGACTTTCTCTTCAGTATCTATTTCTTTCCACCTGGCCAACAAATGCGCCTGATCTTTTTCAAAATATGATATACTACACTTAGAAAAACTAAATAAAATTCAGTAATATATAAAAGATATATAAAATGTACCTTGAAATTTCAAAATAAGTATATTCGTATCTGTAAACTTCAGAGAATTTTTGTTACGTTTATGGACAGGTGGGGTTTAATACACCCCACGTCACTTTAATTTGACTCTTTCTGCAATTTAGTTTGAGACTGAATCCTGTTGCGTATTGACAGACCAATATATTTGCGGAAGGTAGATGGCTAGATGATTGTGTACGGCCGTTATTGCAAAAATGGCGACAATTATAAAGTGACTGGGGTGTACCACACCCCACCTGCCCGCTGCCGGGTTAAGCATGTTATTTCTCATGAGTTTTTACACATGCATGTGAATTTTGAAAAAGGTTTACCATCCGTGAGCTGAGATATCTAACGTCAGATCAAGTGACAGTTTATACATAAGTGTAAAAAAGTCCAGTTACCAGCTTCTTTTATAGCAATTATCTCGAAAGTTGGAAAATTTTCAATGAAATTTTCGCATTTATTAAAATAGTTTTAGTAAATAAGCACGTTTCAAGGTGCCTAGAATCCGATTATAACATTTTTACGATGGTGTCCGTGTGTGTGTGTGTGTGTGTGTGTGTGTGTGTGTGTGTGTGTGTGTGTGTGTGTGTGGATGTTGGAACGACGGTTTCTCAAGTACCTACTGTAATACTTTAATACTTAAGACATGTTTAACTACGGTTTCGTCAATCTGGCATTAATGGGAAGAGTTGATCAGATTTTGGTAATAATTGTACAGCCGGAAGTAACAGTTTCTTTAAAAAAATCTTCTAAAAATTATTTTTGGAAAAGAATATAAAATTCTACATCTGATACATTTAAATTTTTTATAATATCTTCTTTAGATTTAAAGATAAAGAAAATATAATACGTAAAATAATCTGTTCTAATATATCAGACTGGCCAAGCTACACCAAGAAAATTAGTTGCTAAATTCAAATGTTTACATTGATATACATTGTTGATTAAATAAATAAAAATGTGTTTTATTTAATTTATTTGAACAACTTGTAACTAGGCGACGTCTATCAATATATTGTAAAACTAATGTAGTTATCTGTGATAGATAGTTACTTGTCAATTGTTACTTGTCAAATGTAGTTCTGTTTTTCTATGTTCATTATAAGGACGATATAATTATTGTAACTTGAAATAATAGTTCATTAAACGAGTTAATTGAACGTGTTGTTATTCCGTCTTCCAATAATCCTCAAAAGGTTATGGGCCCAGGCATCTTTCGGAAATAACATAATATTAATTTCAAGTGAGAAAGAAAAACACGTGCGTGAACGAGCAGGAAATCATGGCTGATGAAAACATCGCAAGGAACGTTATCAAATTCGACGGGAGTAATTTTCAGCTCTGGAAGTTCCAGATGAAAACCGTTTTTAACGTATTTGGTATAACCGATGTTGTACTTGGAACAGTGGGTGAAAGATAATGCACGTGCCATGTGCTTAATTTCATCTTCCGTGGATTACACGCAGCTGGAATACCTAATAACGTGTGCCAATGCATGTGAAATGTGGGAGAAACTATGTTTAATTCATGAGCAAAAATCTGAGACAAATAAGTTGACGCTCATGAAGAAATTTCACAGTTACACAATGGGTATAAATGATTCAGTGGTACACCATGTATCCAGAATTTTAAATATGGCGAGTCAACTGCGGGACATAGGGGAAGAGGTGTCAGATCTTGCGATTATGGCGAAAATATTGGGCAGTCTTCCTACGAAATATCATTCACTAGCAACGGCATGGGATAATGTATCTGCAGCAGATCAAACAGTTATGCGACTCCAGGAGCGGCTCATCGCTGAAGAACGTCGATTGCAAGAGATGGATGAGGCTACCAGTGCCTTGGCAGCAATAAGTATGGGCGAGGCAACAAAACGCGAAAAAGATAAGAAGCAAAAATTTGAGAAAAAGGAAGCGAAACAAAAAGGCAAGCCAAAATGTTATGTGTGCGGAAAACCTGGCCATTATGCTAAAAATTGCTGGCACAGGAAAAAAGACAAAGACAGAAAGCAAAATAGCGAATCAGCGCAAGCATTCGTAGCGGTCGATAAAGAAGGAAGCACTCATACTAGCAATGACTTAGATAGCGAACAGCAGTTACGAGAGAAGATGACATATGACACAGTGAAAAGAGGAATTTTAACAGCTAACAGTGCAGATATCTGGGTTACTGACAGCGGTGCGTCACGACACATTTCGTACAGGCGAGAATGGTTTTGCGAAATGAAGGAATGTCACGACATGTTCATCTCACTTGGAGATAACTCGACTTGTGAAGTTCGTGGAATCGGCATAATTAAAATTAAAAGGTATGTCAATGGAAAATGGGAAGAGGGACGCATTGAAGAGGTATTGTTTGCACCAAAACTTAGGAAAAATCTCTTCTCAGTTGGTGTATGTACATCGAAAAGATATGAAGTTATCTTCAATGAAGGTGAAGTTAAAATAAAACAAAATGGAGTAACTATAGCTAACGGTGTCAAACACGAAAATGAACTGTATCGAATGTTATTTATTGTAAATACTGACTGTGAGGTAAATGCCGTCACAACAAATAAACTTCAAAATTGGCATGAGCGATTAGGACATGTAAATGTCAAAACAATCATCAACCTTTCTAAAACCGGGTTGATAGGTGAAGTCAAGGTGAGTGAAGCAGAGAAATTCTTTTGTGAAGCATGTCAACTAGGCAAATCGCATAGAAGTTCTTTTCCAAGAAAAGCAATTGACCGTAAATGTCAACTTGGCGACATGGTGCACGGTGATGTATGCGGCCCGATGCAAGTTGAGTCACTTGGTGGAGCTAAATATTTTTTATTGTTAAAAGACGACGCGACATCATTTAGGTATGTTTACTTTCTTAAAAACAAATCTGATGTGTTCGATCGTTTCAAAGAGTATGCTTCAATGGTAGAAACCAAAGTAGGACATCCCATCCGAGTTTTAAGAGTTGATAGAGGAACCGAGTTTATAAACAACAATATGAAATCATTCTTATCAAACAAAGGCACAACTCTGGAAATGACGGCTCCCTATTCTCCACATCAAAACGGTAAAGTAGAGCGTGACAACCGAACTATTGTTGAGAGTGCTCGTACCATGCTTCATGCGAAAAATTTACCCTTAATGCTATGGGCTGAGGCTGTAAACACGGCAGTTTACATTATAAATCGTGTGACACCAAGTGAGAAAACGAAGAAGACACCTTACGAGACATGGACTGGAAGAAAACCACAGTTAAAACACATGAAGACTTTTGGATCAGAAGCCTATGTTCACACACCTGATCTATTTAGACAGAAGCTGGACAAGAAGTCGAAGAAGATGATTATGGTGGGCTATCAAGGAGAGTCCACTAACTACCGACTATTCGATCCAGTAAGAAGAAAGATTGTCGAGTCAAGAGACGTAACATTTAATGAAGAGAACTCCGACAACATGACCCTAAATCATCCGAAATTGGAAGTATATCTTCCATTGTTTGAAGATACTAAAGCAGATGATCTACAACATGTGGGTCAAGAAAGCGAAAGAGAAGAGCATCCAAACAATATCGAAGATGATCAACAAGACAATTTACCAACTCAACAACGTAGACTCCGTGACAGGTCGTTGATACGTCGACCCGTCAGATACGATGCAAATCTGGCAGAATTGCAAGAACCTGCAACCATCGAAGAAGCAATTTCTCGACCAGATGGTGACAAATGGAAGCAGGCAATCTGTGAAGAATTTCAAGCTCACGAAGACAATAAAACCTGGGATATTGTACCCAATAATGGTGAGAAACTTATTGATTCCAGGTGGGTCTTCAAAATTCAAATGAAGGGTGCAACTACGAGGTACAAGGCGAGACTCTGCGCACGAGGATTCAGCCAACGACCAGGGCTCGACTATCGAGAGACGTTTTCTCCTGTGGTGAGGTATGACTCCGTAAGAACATTGCTGGCTACAGTAGCAAGCAAAAATTATGAAATGCTGCAATTCGACATCAAGACGGCATTTCTGTATGGTAAGCTGGAAGAGGATGTATATATGTCTATTCCTGATGGTCTTAGAAAAAGGTATGACGATACTAAGTACGTCTGTAAATTAAATAAAGCCTTGTACGGTTTAAAACAAGCACCTAGGTGCTGGAACAAAACTTTCACAAATTTTCTTTGTAAATACAAGTTGAAAGAGTCAGATGCTGATAAATGTATTTTTTATAATAATCAAGGTGATGAACTGTTGTTAGCTCTTTTTGTAGATGATGGACTAATCGCGGGCAGAAGCAGGAGGACCCTAGATGCTATTTTGGAAGAAATGGGAAAGGTTTTCACCACAAAAGTGATGGAAATTGAATGCTTCTGCGGCATGGAAATTTCGCGAGACAGGGTACAGAGAAAACTATTTGTTCATCAAAAATCATACGCGGAGAGAATTATAAAACGCTTCAACCTTGAGGAAGCGAAACCATTGTCAGTACCAGCTGATCCAAACGTACATTTGGAAGCAGCAAAAGATGGAAACAAGGATGTAAAGTTTCCATTCCGTGAAGCAGTCGGGTCCCTTCTGTTTCTGGCCGCGGTGAGTAGACCTGATATAAGTTTTGCTGTAAATTCAGTTAGTAGATTTTTAAACCATTATGACAGTTCACACTGTCAAGCTGTAAAACGAATTTTAAAATATATTTTAGGCACTATAGATTATGGCATACTGTACAGTGGAAACACAAATGAAAATTGTAATTTGATAGGGTATAGTGACTCAGATTATGCTGGAGATACTGTTACTCGTCGCTCAACTACAGGGTATATTTTTACACTGTCAGGAGGACCTATTACATGGTCATCACAGCGACAGAGAATGGTAAATCTAAGTACAACAGAATCTGAGTACGTAGCAGCAAGTATGGCTGTTAAAGAAGCGATGTGGCTTCAAAAATTGTTAAGTGATATCGAACAACAATATGTTGGTCCAGTAGAGATTAGAATCGATAACCAGAGTGCAATTAAACTCATAAAAAACCCAGAGTTCCATAAAAGGACAAAACATGTTGATGTTAGATATCATTTTATTAGAGAACGCTATGAGAATAATCAAATTAATGTTGTGTATGTACCTAGTGAACAGCAATATGCTGATATTTTTACCAAAGCACTTACTAAAAACAAGTTTGCTAAGTTACGAGAAATGATAGGTGTAGTTTGTAAAAATTAGTACAAATTGTTCAAATAGGGGGAGTGTTGATTAAATAAATAAAAATGTGTTTTATTTAATTTATTTGAACAACTTGTAACTAGGCGACGTCTATCAATATATTGTAAAACTAATGTAGTTATCTGTGATAGATAGTTACTTGTCAATTGTTACTTGTCAAATGTAGTTCTGTTTTTCTATGTTCATTATAAGGACGATATAATTATTGTAACTTGAAATAATAGTTCATTAAACGAGTTAATTGAACGTGTTGTTATTCCGTCTTCCAATAATCCTCAAAATACATACATATAAATGTCACTGTCAAAAATGAGTGGTAGCTCAAATACATTTAATTAATCAAATAAATAGCTACAAATACATTGAATATAATTTTTCAGCAACTTTTATTGATAAAAATTAAACATAATGGTACAATATCCAATTCTACGATAATAGCATTTAGTAAATACGGATTTGAAAAGACTGTGTCAAGATGCGAGTACTATTTTGATTTTTGTAAAGTGTTTCTATTAGTTTTGTCAATATTTGTGAAATTTATTTTGCTAGTATGATATATTTGTTAAATGTAAAATAAAAATTGTTATGAGTGAATGTAAAAATATTTGAACATAATGATTGCTTTATTTACACTGCATGGTTAAATACCCAGCGGGAGGTTATGGGCTGGCCACGTCAGATTTTTTATATTTGTTTCGCATATCTTTGTGAAAAATCTTTCATTTCATTATGGATTTTAATGAACAGCGTGACAAATTTGGTCTTGAAGCTTATTTTCGTTCTGGCGAACGTAAAGAAGACGGTTCCTGGGATTATAAGTATGACAGCTGCATGGAACAGTTTAGACTTAGATATCCTAAAGTGGAAATAGCCCGTGAAACATTTGTGCAACACATACGGCGAATTGTTAATCGATATAGAAGAACTGGTACTGTACGTAAGGGAAAGTCTGCAGCAAGACCAAGTGCCAGTTGCATAAAGCGTTGTTAGATGATCATTGGTTAACTACACATTGTAACCATGGATACATATCAAAAATACATTGGAAAATAAGCCTGGTCAAAGTTAACAACGTGATTAAAGTTAACAATGTTTTATGCAACTGGGCCCAAACCTTCTAACTGGAGATGCATTGCAAAATATTCAGGAGAGGATGGATGCCAGTACAAACAAATCCTTGCGTAAATTATATGCTCAAACTGGATATTCATATGGGTCCTGTCGTACAGCGTGCAAGAAATTATTACATATGCATCCTTATTAAGTTTCTGTTGTACATGAATTATTATTACCAGCAGATTTTAACTGACGCCAGCAATACTGTCAATGGTTTAATGTAAATTTAAATAACAACAATATTTTAGATTTAACTTTCTTTTCGAATGAGGCTTGGTTTCACCTTAGTGGATATATTAATTCACAGAATTTTCGAACATGGTCCACAGAAAACCATCACACTTTTGATGAAACTTCTTTGCATCCTCAAAAAATTGGTGTCTGGTGTGCTATGTCGCGAAGAAGAATAATTGGACCAATCCCTTTTGAGGAAACAATTAACGCTCGAAATTACCAGACATTAATTTTACAACCATTTATAAACGAGTTGCATGATGATGGCTACAAACTGGTTACTTTCAACAGGACGGCGCTACAGCTCATACAGCTCGAACTACACTTCAGTTTCTAGAACAGTTATTTGATAACCGTATAATTAATAGAGATCGTTGGCCTCCACGATCACCCGACTATACACCTATGGATTATTATCTGTTTGGTTATCTTAAATCAGAAATAAGTAAATTACGTTTACATACAGTAGAAGAAGTTATAGAGTCTATAATATTAACTATCCAAAATATAGCATCTCAGACGTTAGAAAATGTATTCGAAAATTTGAAACGAAAAGTAAATTTATGCCTAGAAGCTAATGGAGAGCATTTTGAACAATTATTATAAATTTCAAATACTGTCATCGGTACATGTACGTGAAGTTAGCGACGCGTCGCTCAGCGACGAAGCATTGTGGTCTTACCGTGCAATAAAGTTGTGCTTTATAGAATTAATACAGCTCTTGAAAAGGGGTAGTGGGGTGGTTTAGGTTAGGTTATATAGCTTGTTAATATTAAAACACATACATGTACCTACTTATCATAACGAGATATGTAAAAAAAATTGTAGCTCAACTGGGGGGTGATTTAAATACATCCAGAGGTAAGCGAGCAAAATCACCGTGGCAGTGTTATAGCAGAGGGTAATTTAATTTCAAAACAAAGAAACAAAAACTAGACAATTTAAACCGACGCCAAATATTTCGAATTTTTAATGGGACAAAAGTAATCGCTGTGGTGCACTCTTCACGCCAGCAATGAGTGCCCGTGAGGTGACGCCTGGTAAGCACCCGCACGGTACAAATGTGTCATCATCATTACCGATATCTGCGATAAAGCAGGTTGTGGCACACTCAGAAATGGGTAATATGCCGTGATGATATATTATTTTATTTTATTTATTTATAGTATAGAAAATTTAAAAAAATATTCTAACAGTCAGACAAGATGGGGGCGATTTACAGCCCACCTGAGGCTAACTGGGCAAAACCACTATGGTAGGGTTATAGTAGAGAGTAGTTTATTTACCTACAGAAAGAAATTCTGAGTAGACAATGTAAAACAAATTCTATAGATATTTAAATAATTTTCGGACAACATGGGGGTGATTTACAAGCTTCCTAAGGGTAAGTGAGCAAAACCACTATGCTGGGCTTATAGTAGAGAGTATTTTATTTTCATAAAGAAACAAATTGTGAGTAGACAATCTAAAATAAATGCTATAGAAATTTAAACAATTTTATTCGAACAGTTGGACAACATGGGGGATATTTACAACCTTTCTGAGGATAAATGAGCTAAACCACTATAGTAAGGTTATAGCAGAGGGTTGTTTATTTACATAAAGAAAGAAATTGTGAGTAGACAATGCAAAACAAATTCTGCAGAAAATTAAACAACTTTATTCTAATAGTCGGACGACTTGGGGTTGATTTACAACCTTCCTGAGGGTAAGTGAGCAAAAAAACTATAGTGAAGTTATAGCAGAGGGTTGTTTATTTACATAAAGAAAGAAATTGTGAGTAGACAATGCAAAACAAATTCTGTAGAAAATTAAACAACTTTATTCTAATAGTCGGACGACTTGGGGTTGATTTACAACCTTCCTGAGGGTAAGTGAGCAAAACCACTATGATGAAGTTATAGGAGAGGGTTGTTTATTTACATAAAGAAAGAAATTGTGAGTAGACAATGCAAAACAAATTCTGCAGAAAATTAAACAACTTTATTCTAATAGTCGGACGACTTGGGGTTGATTTACTACCTTCCTGAGGGTAAGGGAGCAAAACCACTATGGTGAAGTTATAGGAGAGGGCTGTTTATTTACATAAAAAAAGAAATTGTGAGTAGACAATGCAAAACAAATTCTGCAGAAAATTAAACAACTTTATTCTAATAGTCGGACGACTTGGGGTTGATTTACAACCTTCCTGAGGGTAAGTGAGCAAAACCACTATGATGAAGTTATAGGAGAGGGTTGTTTATTTACATAAAGAAAGAAATTGTGAGTAGACAATGCAAAACAAATTCTGCAGAAAATTAAACAACTTTATTCTAATAGTCGGACGACTTGGGTTTGATTTACAACCTTCTTGAGGGTAAGTGAGCAAAACAACTATAGTGAAGTTATAGCAGAGGGTTGTTTATTTACATAAAGAAAGAAATTGTGAGTAGACAATGCAAAACAAATTCTGCAGAAAATTAAACAACTTTATTCTAATAGTCGGACGACTTGGGGTTGATTTACAACCTTCCTGAGGGTAAGTGAGCAAAACCACTATGATGAAGTTATAGGAGAGGGTTGTTTATTTACATAAAGAAAGAAATTGTGAGTAGACAATGCAAAACAAATTCTGCAGAAAATTAAACAACTTTATTCTAATAGTCGGACGACTTGGGGTTGATTTACTACCTTCCTGAGGGTAAGGGAGCAAAACCACTATGGTGAAGTTATAGGAGAGGGTTGTTTATTTACATAAAAAAAGAAATTGTGAGTAGACAATGCAAAACAAATTCTGCAGAAAATTAAACAACTTTATTCTAATAGTCGGACGACTTGGGGTTGATTTACAACCTTCCTGAGGGTAAGTGAGCAAAACCACTATGATGAAGTTATAGGAGAGGGTTGTTTATTTACATAAAGAAAGAAATTGTGAGTAGACAATGCAAAACAAATTCTGCAGAAAATTAAACAACTTTATTCTAATAATCGGAAAATTTGGGAGTGATTTACAACCTTCCTGAGGGTAAGTGAGCAAAACCAATATGGTACAGTTATAGGAGAGGGTTGTTTATTTACATAAAAAAAGAAATTGTGAGTAGACAATACAAAACAAATTCTGCAGAAAATTAAACAACTTTATTCTAATAATCGGAAAATTTGGGGGTGATTTACAACCTTCCTGAGGGTAAGTGAGCAAAACCAATATGGTACAGTTATAGGAGAGGGTTGTTTATTTACATAAAGAAAGAAATTGTGAGTAGACAATACAAAACAAATTCTGCAGAAAATTAAACAACTTTATTCTAATAATCGGAAAATTTGGGGGTGATTTACAACCTTCCTGAGGGTAAGTGAGCAAAACCAATATGGTACAGTTACATAGGAGAGGGTTGTTTATTTACATAAAGAAAGAAATTGTGAGTAGACAATACAAAACAAATTCTGCAGAAAATTAAACAACTTTATTCTAATAATCGGAAAATTTGGGGGTGATTTACAACCTTCCTGAGGGTAAGTGAGCAAAACCTAGTATGGTACAGTTATAGGAGAGGGTTGTTTATTTACATAAAGAAAGAAATTGTGAGTAGACAATACAAAACAAATTCTGCAGAAAATTAAACAACTTTATTCTAATTATCGGAAAATTTGGGGGTGATTTACAACCTTCCTGAGAATAAGTGAGCAAAACCAATATGGTACAGTTATAGGAGAGGGTTGTTTATTTACATAAAGACAGAAATTATTAGTAGACAATGTAAAACATGTTCTACAGAAATTTAAACAATTTTATTTTAACAGTCGAACAACATGGGGGTGAATTACGACCTTCCTGAGGGTAAATGGGCTAAACCACTATGGAGAGGTTATGGTAGAGGGTAATTTATTGACATAAAGAAAAAATTGTTAGTAGACAATCCAAAACAAATTCTACAGAAAAGTATAAAATTTTATTCTAATAGTACACATATACATATATCCTGAGTCTGAGGGTAAAGGAACAACTTATAAATGGCAATCGAGTTTAAACACAAAACCTACATACAAGCCCTACATTTTTAAATATTTATTTTAAAAAAAAAATTATTTTAGTTCTTGCAATTTTGAATCATAGTTTCTATAGTCAGTATATGGAAGATTAAATGCCCAAGATCTTTTGATATTGGTTGTACGATTTAAGTGAAATAGCACGTAGTTGTTTTTACGGTGGACGGAAGTATGGAAACATGTTAATATGTGTTTCATCGTCTTACTTTCAGTTGAGTTTTGCCATTTATTTAGTGAGTTGATGTTAAGATGGGTAAAAATAAATATTTTTCGGACGACTTACGAGAAAAGGTAGTACAGCTGCATAAGGATTGTGTGAAATAGTAATATTTCAAGAAAGACCAGTAAAAGTGACGTATCAAAGGTATTAAAAAAATCTCAGTATGGAAATATTGAAACTGTATATGTCGGTCGTCCAAGGAAACCAATCCTAGAATTAATAAAATCATTCCGGGTTTATCCGTAAGTGATCTTACTTTATCATCTATTAATCTTTGTTCAAAAATTCGGGAACAATTTGATGTAGATTTGAGTGATCGCACTGTGATACGATGGCTGTGTGATATATGATTACTAGGAAAAGTAGCCGTTAAGAAACCTTTATTATAATTTGTTTTGCATTGTCTACTCACAATTTCTTTCTTTATGTAAATAAACAACCCTCTCCTATAACTTCATCATAGTGGTTTTGCTCCCTTACCCTCAGGAAGGTAGTAAATCAACCCCAAGTCGTCCGACTATTAGAATAAAGTTGTTTAATTTTCTGCAGAATTTGTTTTGCATTGTCTACTCACAATTTCTTTCTTTATGTAAATAAACAACCCTCTGCTATAACTTCACTATAGTTGTTTTGCTCACTTACCCTCAAGAAGGTTGTAAATCAACCCCAAGTCGTCCGACTATTAGAATAAAGTTGTTTAATTTTCTGCAGAATTTGTTTTGCATTGTCTACTCACAATTTCTTTCTTTATGTAAATAAACAACCCTCTCCTATAACTTCATCATAGTGGTTTTGCTCACTTACCCTCAGGAAGGTAGTAAATCAACCCCAAGTCGTCCGACTATTAGAATAAAGTTGTTTAATTTTCTGCAGAATTTGTTTTGCATTGTCTACTCACAATTTCTTTCTTTATGTAAATAAACAACCCTCTCCTATAACTTCATCATAGTGGTTTTGCTCACTTACCCTCAGGAAGGTTGTAAATCAACCCCAAGTCGTCCGACTATTAGAATAAAGTTGTTTAATTTTCTGCAGAATTTGTTTTGCATTGTCTACTCACAATTTCTTTCTTTATGTAAATAAACAACCCTCTGCTATAACCTTACTATAGTGGTTTAGCTCATTTATCCTCAGAAAGGATGTAAATATCCCCCATGTTGTCCAACTCTTTGAATAAAATTGTTTAAATTTCTAAAGCATTTATTTTAGATTGTCTACTCACAATTTGTTTCTTTATGAAAATAAAATACTCTCTACTATAAGCCCAGCATAGTGGTTTTGCTCACTTACCCTCAGGAAGGTTGTAAATCAACCCCAAGTCGTCCGACTATTAGAATAAAGTTGTTTAATTTTCTGCAGAATTTGTTTTGCATTGTCTACTCACAATTTCTTTCTTTATGTAAATAAACAACCCTCTCCTATAACTTCATCATAGTGGTTTTGCTCACTTACCCTCAGGAAGGTTGTAAATCAACCCCAAGTCGTCCGACTATTAGAATAAAGTTGTTTAATTTTCTGCAGAATTTGTTTTGCATTGTCTACTCACAATTTCTTTCTTTATGTAAATAAACAACCCTCTCCTATAACTTCATTATAGTGGTTTTGCTCACTTACCCTCAGGAAGGTTGTAAATCAACCCCAAGTCGTCCGACTATTAGAATAAAGTTGTTTAATTTTCTGCAGAATTTGTTTTGCATTGTCTACTCACAATTTCTTTTTTTATGTAAATAAACAACCCTCTCCTATAACTTCACCATAGTGGTTTTGCTCCCTTACCCTCAGGAAGGTAGTAAATCAACCCCAAGTCGTCCGACTATTAGAATAAAGTTGTTTAATTTTCTGCAGAATTTGTTTTGCATTGTCTACTCACAATTTCTTTCTTTATGTAAATAAACAACCCTCTCCTATAACTTCATCATAGTGGTTTTGCTCACTTACCCTCAGGAAGGTAGTAAATCAACCCCAAGTCGTCCGACTATTAGAATAAAGTTGTTTAATTTTCTGCAGAATTTGTTTTGCATTGTCTACTCACAATTTCTTTCTTTATGTAAATAAACAACCCTCTCCTATAACTTCATCATAGTGGTTTTGCTCACTTACCTTCAGGAAGGTTGTAAATCAACCCCAAGTCGTCCGACTATTAGAATAAAGTTGTTTAATTTTCTGCAGAATTTGTTTTGCATTGTCTACTCACAATTTCTTTCTTTATGTAAATAAACAACCCTCTCCTATAACTTCATCATAGTAGTTTTGCTCACTTACCCTCAGGAAGGTTGTAAATCAACCCCAAGTCGTCCGACTATTAGAATAAAGTTGTTTAATTTTCTGCAGAATTTGTTTTGCATTGTCTACTCACAATTTCTTTTTTTATGTAAATAAACAACCCTCTCCTATAACTTCACCATAGTGGTTTTGCTCCCTTACCCTCAGGAAGGTAGTAAATCAACCCCAAGTCGTCCGACTATTAGAATAAAGTTGTTTAATTTTCTGCAGAATTTGTTTTGCATTGTCTACTCACAATTTCTTTCTTTATGTAAATAAACAACCTTCTCCCATAACTTCATCATAGTGGTTTTGCTCACTTGCCCTCAGGAAGGTTGTAAATCAACCCCAAATCGTCCGACTATTAGAATAAAGTTGTTTAATTTTCTACAGAATTTGTTTTGCATTGTCTACTCACAATTTCTTTCTTTATGTAAATAAACAACCCTCTGCTATAACTTCACTATAGTTGTTTTGCTCACTTACTCTCAGGAAGGTTGTAAATCAACCCCAAGTCGTCCGACTATTAGAATAAAGTTGTTTAATTTTCTGCAGAATTTGTTTTGCATTGTCTACTCACAATTTCTTTCTTTATGTAAATAAACAACCTTCTCCCATAACTTCATCATAGTGGTTTTGCTCACTTGCCCTCAGGAAGGTTGTAAATCAACCCCAAATCGTCCGACTATTAGAATAAAGTTGTTTAATTTTCTACAGAATTTGTTTTGCATTGTCTACTCACAATTTCTTTCTTTATGTAAATAAACAACCCTCTGCTATAACCTTACTATAGTGGTTTAGCTCATTTATCCTCAGAAAGGTTGTAAATATCCCCCATGTTGTCCAACTGTTCGAATAAAATTGTTTAAATTTCTATAGCATTTATTTTAGATTGTCTACTCACAATTTGTTTCTTTATGAAAATAAAATACTCTCTACTATAAGAACAGCATAGTGGTTTTGCTCACTTACCCTTAGGAAGCTTGTAAATCACCCCCATGTTGTCCGAAAATTATTTAAATATCTATAGAATTTGTTTTACATTGTCTACTCAGAATTTCTTTCTGTAGGTAAATAAACTACCCTCTACTATAACCCTACCATAGTGGTTTTGCCCAGTTAGCCTCAGGTAGGCTGTAAATCGCCCCCATCTTGTCTGACTGTTAGAATATTTTTTTAAATTTTCTATACTATAAATAAATAAAATAAAATAATATATCATCACGGCATATTACCCATTTCTGAGTGTGCCACAACCTGCTTTATCGCAGATATCGGTAATGATGATGACACATTTGTACCGTGCGGGTGCTTACCAGGCGTCACCTCACGGGCACTCATTGCTGGCGTGAAGAGTGCACCACAGCGATTACTTTTGTCCCATTAAAAATTCGAAATATTTGGCGTCGGTTTAAATTGTCTAATTTTTGTTTCTTTGTTTTGAAATTAAATTACCCTCTGCTATAACACTGCCACGGTGATTTTGCTCGCTTACCTCTGGATGTATTTAAATCACCCCCCAGTTGAGCTACAATTTTTTTTTTACATATCTCGTTATGATAAGTAGGTACATGTATGTGTTTTAATATAAACAAGCCATATAGCCTACCCTTCACCCCCCACCCCCCTTTTCAACAGCTCTATTAATACTATAACACGTGTTATTCCGTTAATTCTATAAAGCACAACTTTATTGCACGGTAGGGCCACAACGTTTCGTCGCTGAGCGACGCATCGCTAACTTCACATACGTCATCGGTACTATTTTCATTTTTTAAATTTTAATAAATAGTTCGTTTCCAGAGTATTAATGTGTTTTAATTATTAATATGGTCTAGAATTTAATAGATTTAAGTAAAAATAATTAAAATTTTAAAAATTTAATTCGTTTTAATAAAAGATTTCAATTTATCTCAAAAGTTGTCGCCATGTACTATATTTCTAAAAAACATCGAAAGGTACGCCCATGGAAATAGTAATGCTGTCGTAGTAAGTGAGCGGCAAATGTTAAATTCTAATAGAGTGGCACGCCTCAGCCATTTTTGATCACTCTGTATATAAAAAAGTAATATAATTTAAATTATAGGTAGAACAAATGCAAATCACAGAAACCATTACACTGTTGCAAAGAAGAAAAAAGTAGTAATTTTTTCAGATAAAAAATAATAAGTATTCTATTAAAAAAATAAAATGCCCGTGCACAAACTTTACTAACTATTAAATCAATTTCTGAAGAAGATCTCTTTCGCTTAATTAGAAATAACCAGACCGCTAAATTTACTGAAAGTAACCGTGTGAAGATGATTATTTATACTTTTAATTTAATAGTATATTACTGAGAATTCAAGTTGGAACTCATTCGCTTATTTAGAAAGGCCAGATCCGTAAAATTCACCAGGAGTAAAGTAACCTTCTGAAGATGTTTTCTTGTATCAATTCAGTAGTACATTATAGAGAATCTTAAGAGCAACGTAGATACCAAGTTTGAATTCTGTCGTTTATTTAAAAACGCCTGGTCCGCAAAATTCACCAGGAGTAAAGTAACCTTCTGAAGATGTTTTCTTGTGTCAATTCAGTAGTATATTATAGATAATCGTAAGGGCAACGTAGGTACCAAGTTTGAATTCTTTCGTTTATTCAAAAAGGCCTGGTCCGCAAAATTCACCAGGAGTAAAGTAACCTTCTGAAGATGTTTTCTTGTATCAATTCAGTAGTAGATAATAGAGAATCTTAAGAGCAACGTAGATACCAAGTTTGAATTTTTTCGTTTATTTAAAAAGGCCTGGTCCGCAAAATTCACCAGGAGTAAAGTAACCTTCTGAAGATGTTTTCTTGTATCAATTCAGTAGTACATTATAGAGAATCTTAAGAGCAACGTAGATACCAAGTTTGAATTCTTTCGTTTATTTAAAAAGGCCTGGTCCGCAAAATTCACCAGGTGTAAAGTGACCTTCTGAAGAAGTTTTCTTGTATCAATTCAGTAGTATATTATAGAGAATCTTAAGAGCAACGTAGATACCAAGTTTGAATTCTTTCGTTTATTTAAAAAGGCCTGGTCCGCAAAATTCACCAGGAGTAAAGTAACCTTCTGAAGATGTTTTCTTGTGTCAATTCAGTAGTATATTATAGAGAATCGTAAGAGCAACGTAGATACCAAGTTTGGACGCTTTCGCTTATTTAAAAAGGCCTGGTCCGCTTTTTATTTTGTGGTCCGCAAATTAGGTAGCACCCCGTAGTAGGACGTCTTTGTAAGGTGTAGGAACCACCATACGATAAATTTTGCACCCATGATGGAATGCAAAATTTATTTATTGTTGTAATATAAGTATATTCGCCAAGACCTGATTATTTGTTCTTATATTTGAATGCTATCCAAGCTGCAATATATTTAAGCGAATCATTTGCTATTTCAGAAATATTATCTGCATCTATAATATTTACACAATTATTTGTTTCTGTACTGCTGTTAGTAGAGGTAAGGTTTTCTATTTCGGTCCATTCATAATTTTTATTTTTTATTTCCGGTAAAATATCAGATGTTTTTAGAATATGTGCGAGGACAAATTCGTCTGAATTTTCATTATTATGACTTATAGTGTTTGTATTAGTTTTTATTAATCCAGGATTTTTTCCTAGTACAATTAATCTAATTCGATACGTTGCATTTAAAGGTGACGAATGATCGTCAAATCCTCCCTTTAAACGTATCTGCGAGAAAAAGTTTTCCAAACAATCTTGATTTAGCTTATCTGAAAGTATATAACTGATGTTAAATTTTGATTTTAAATCTAAAAATAAACCTTGAAGTGATTTTACTGACATTATAATCTGAATTTTATTTTTACCAATACACTTCATCGTTGAAATAATGTCGTACGTCTTGTTTAATTTAATATTTTGTTCTTCGATCAGTAATTCATATGCTTTTTTGATCGGTATTGAATGTTGTGGTACATAGCTATTCATTATATCAAACCAACTATTAATTAAATCTATAAATTCACTACAATTAACTGCTTGCATATTGTTGGGCAAATAATATTTTAATGCTACGGAAGTGGAATTTGTCAGTAATTCTGTAGCAAGACGGACCTTTTGCCTTTTCATTTTATTGCAAATTAAATGGTTTTCTGTTAATTTATACGTCGGATTTAATTCCTTATTAAATATTATTTCTTTTAAAGGATGTTTGGTAATAATTTTTCCATCACTTAATTCAAAACCCGTATCAAGCAACCAATTCCGCAATAATTTCAATAAATGAGGTGCATCAGGAAACATGTATATATTTTGTTCAATATTCGGATGTTGGAAAAAAGTCTTACTTTCATTCAAATCTAACGCAGACCATAATCCTGCATTTGCACCACCACAGTCGCTAACACATGCTACTGTGCAGTATGAAATCTTTTCTAATTCCCAAATAACCGACATTAAAATTTCCTTTGTCATTTTTTGATCGGAACCTATATAAACAGGTTGTTTCCAATTGCTGGTTAATCCTCGAGCCATTATGACTTGCATTTGGAAATGTGGCCCAATGATTTCATCTTCAGATTTATCATACTCGTAAATATATTTCACTTTCATTTTATCATATTGCAGAACAGTTAGGTTTTCTAGTGAATTTAATTTTTTTTTAAATAACTTCCATCATTAACAATATTTCTTAATCCCCTTCGCATGTTAATTTTACTGGCCCATGGTTTTAAAGATGATAACGATGGTAACGGATATTTCAGTGTAGCTCTCAAAAATATGTAACAGCGCTTACTAAAATATCTAATCGTAAATGCATTTGCTATATCTCGAACTTTCCAAAATACTTTCTTCTTCTTTTTTTAATATCATATCTAACTGCGACTCTGTAAGTATTTCTGATAGAAGAACTCTAATTTGTGTCTCATTTTCGATGGCATCTTTTAATTTTTTTTATTTTAATTGTTTCTTTAATTCATTAACTGATTTTGTATTTTCTATATTCTCGTTTTCATATACCACAATTTTCTGCTTCAGCTGTTTATTTCTGCCATTAATGCATTATACTTTGTCAAAAGATCAAGATCTTGCGTGCAGTTATTGTTCTCATTGTTATCTGCATTGTTAGAAGTTCCAATTTCTCCTTCAAGTTTCTCTTCTAAGTTATTTGATTTAGATTTTTTCAATAACTCTTGTACTAATTGCCGTTGTTCTCTTTTTTCTTTACGTTTCATGCGTAATGTATTTTTTGTTTGATTAACTGATAATTTTTTAAAATTTTGAGATGGTACTGTATTTGGTTTTAGTCTAATTTTCGGTTTCATTCCTAATAATTCTGCCTTTAAACCTCTTTCGAAATCTTTTGATTTAAAGTGATGTGCACAAACATATGCTGTATCTGGATTCCATTTTCCTCCTCTTCCTGTCGCATGGATCCATTGTTTTTTAATAACGGGATCTGTAGGAAAACGAAAATAATGCATATTTTGCCCTGCATTTTTACTTTTTTGTAAACTGTTGTAACATATTCCAACAGTACGTCAAATACCGGACATTATTTTACACGTATTCTAAAATCAAAATACAGAAATATAGTTATTTGATTAATTATTATTTAATAAACATAACATACCTGCGTAGTTTAATGATTAGAAACAAAAAATTCCACTTATATATTTAATAAATTATTTGAGTAAACGTGAAGATATAACTTAAATTAAATACAATAATATACCTTTCTTCACAAATTATATTATATTTTCAAAATGTACATTTCGATTGCATTGCAATCATCATCAGTTGTAGTACAATAATAGAATAAACATAATATTTATAAATATGTCAAAATTATTTCAAATTTTTTTTTTATGTCAAAGCCACAATATTTTTATCATACTAGAAGAAAGACTGCGTTTACCTCTAAGCTGATAAAAGCAATGCCATTGTCATTATAGACAAATCTGATTACAATCACCATGTTAAACTATTATTAGAAACTGGACCCTATACAAAATTAAACAAAAACTCCATCGTTGAGTATAACACTAAAATTAGCAAAACTCTGGAGAAGTGCCCCAACCTCATCACAAATGACCTTAAAAGAAGATTGAAATTGCCCAACCCAAATCTTACGAGACTTCACTGTTTACCGAAAATCCACAAACAAGGGAATAATTACAGACCCATTGTATCTAACATTAATTCTCCTACATATTTGCTTGCTAAATGGTTAGTAGATGAATTTAACAAATATAATTTTCCAAATTACTTTACTGTCAAAAATTCTAAAGACGTAACAAATATTTTAAAAAACATGAAACTAACGTTCCAATACCGGACACCTTAAAAATTTTAAAATCAGAATTAATTAAAAATTTAACCTAGAAAACTAATAGACAAGTACAAATACGGGGCTGTGAGTGACGTCACATACTCATGCGCCTTACCGCCGTTGACCAACAATACACCTAGTGAGCCGTCCTCTGTTAGAACACCACAGCACAGTAGTTATGTGCAAGTACGGGGTCATTGAATTTTCATTATTTCTTTCTCCGTTTATATAAATTCTCCTTGATCTTTTAGTGCCATTTATATGTTTATATAGTTCAGGTAGGATCACAATTAATTATTATCAACGTTTCTGTGACGGTCTAATGTTCACAATATTATTAACCGCATTGTTTCGCGCTAAGTATTAATCTATTCTGCTTAAGATGTGTATTCACTTACAGAATTTGTAAAATATTTTGTAGAAGATTCATTGCTTCAACGGGTAGGGACTCCGTTGCTCAGTTACTTAGAGCAGCAGACTAGTTATCTGGGGGTCTGGAGTTCAAATCCCTGCGGTGTCTTTGAATTTTTCATAATTTCTTTTTTTGTTTATTTAAATTCTCCTTTTCTTTAGGGCCATTTATATAATCGGACGATAATAAAGTATTTACTTTTAATAGGTTTTTTTTTTCAGCGTACTCGTAATATACTCTACATCTGAGATACAAAAATGGAAATGCAAATGAAGCTTGACGGTCAAAAATGATCATTACTAAGAAATTCTTCTTTTAGATGTATTGTACCAAAATTATTTTTCTATTTATATGTATGTTTCGGAATTAGAATGTCACATTCTAGTGCGCATATTTGATGTTGGAAGGAGCTTTATTCTTAAATGATTTTTGGTGATATTTTGTTATTTGAGATAGGCACGGCGGCAATAATTACACTAAATATGTAGGCAACGGCTAAAAACACAAGAACACAAATCATTGTCAACGTAATAATTCTACCAAATTTTTTTTTAAAAGGAAATTGTCAAATATTTTTATAAAGAAATTATGTAAAGCTTCAAAAGAGTAAATAGTATTAAACATATGACAGAAGCAATTCAAGCACTCGTTCGTTCGCACACTCGCCGCTGTGCGTTCGTGATTCGAATTTTAAACTTGTGCTAGAATACGTTACTTTCTGTAACTCCTTGTTTAGTATACCATTATAGAATCGATATTCGATATTCCATTTATGAATGAATCACTATCCGGGTACTTTTAATAGTTTATTTATAATATCGCACTGAGAACAATAGCTACTACATTCCCTGTGGCTATGTGCATGTCAATTAAAACTTGAAGTTACGCATCGCAAACACCGAATCTGTGAGTCAACAAACAATCGTTGCAAATAGTAAACGCAAGCAGCGAATATCGGCCCACTCTGCCTCTGCACAGTGGCGTAGCGAGGGGAGGACAAGGGGGTCTATCATGCCCCGGGGGCCCTCGCAGAGGGGCGCCAGACCGGGGCTTTAAATAATATTGAACTACTACTAATAATAAAAAAAATATAATTAACCGTAT
The DNA here is from genome assembly GCA_943142095.1 of Ophonus ardosiacus. NCBI lineage: Eukaryota > Metazoa > Arthropoda > Insecta > Coleoptera > Carabidae > Ophonus > Ophonus ardosiacus. Next base: position 55,097,222 of record OW964823.1, read on the forward strand.
GTCTGATTTTTCCTCTGACATAAACAAATTTCCGAATCTAGATTTTTTATGCCTAACTTGAGCCGGTGTTCCTATTTATTCCGAAAAACAGTATAGTATTTTGTAGAAGCGTAATTAGATAGACACTATTCGTAATATATTTAAAATATTTTAAGGTAGGTACAGGGGGGGTGGTCAAAAAGGTTTCGTGCCCCGGGCGCGAGTTATGCTCGCTACGCCACTGCCTCTGCAGAAAAGGCAACCAAATGCTCGTGTAGATGTCATTGATGATACTACGAAAATTAATTCTACAAATTCCTTCGAAACGAATTCATAAACATACCAGTCATTATTTCGCTCTCGAAGGGCGCGCTAACGAATGTGGCGCAGTAGTCAATGATCAAGTGTAGGACATTTAATTCATTTAAAGTTCCTCTGAACCGGAATTCCAAACACCCGGCTTCATTATTTCTCTCGACACGGCAAATTTTATTCATCCGGCATGTGAAATTGAGGTTCAGAAAACCAGCAGAATAATAATCGTGGAGGATACAAATTGTTTCATCAAAAATTCAGAAATTAAAAATAAGAAGAATCAAGGCTGTAATCAGAAAAATGCTGATTGTCTTTTTACTTAATCAATCAATGGCATATGTTACGTTTTCATAAGTAATTATTATTATTATTATTATTATTATTATTATTATTATTATTATTATTACCTTTCAAGTATTGCTCTGGAGTCACCGTGTATACAGGATGTTTCCTAAAAAAACCATACTTTTCGGGCGAACTAATGACTAGTGCAAAATGCTATATACAAAAAATAATCAGGAATAAGGGACTTATTTATTAGTAATATCAAACCGAAAATTCAGCTTGTGGTTTTCAAAGTGTAGAATAAAATTATATTTTTTTGAATGGTATACTATATAATTTTTTAGTCCAGTAAATAGAGAATTTTTACCTGATTTCAAAGATATGAATACTGTATAGGGTTATATAATAATTATTTCGGGAATATTGATATAAAAATTAGAAATAATGTAATAAAAATCGCTTCACTTTAAGTGTAACCTAGATAACAGTCATCAATACTTGTGTATTGCATAGTTACTTCTATATTGTAACATTATTTTTAAAATTAAATATCATACTTCTCGAAATAATTGTTATACAACCCATTATATGCAGCCCAATTCTGTGACCGAGTTTCTACGCAAACAGTAACCATTTGAGTTACTGTTGCTACAAACAAGCCCATTCGAATTTATTTTTCACTATTTGGTATTTTGTAATTCGAAAGTCTTTATGAAAATAGTAACTTGTTATTATTAAAGTCTAATCTAATTAACGAATTAATTATATTAAATACTGAGCAGTAATGTCCTTTGGTTATGTACGCATTATTTAATTTAATGAAATCACTAATTACATAAATTAGTTTACTGACAACATGCATTGGCTGCTTAGCCGATTTAAGTATAGAAACTGATGAAACGTGGTAGTTATGATGTATATTTCAGATAAAAATAAGCTATAAAATAACTTAATTATATTATTTAGTTGTAAAGTCCATCCTTTCCTAATTTAAGATAAATCAATATTAATTAATGAATAGTCAATATATGAAATTAATTTTAGTTATGATTACGATACTATATATTTTATTTGTTATAAGTAAAGAGCGGATTATATGCAGTAAAAATGTATCAAAATATGCATGCAATATGCACAAAAAAATCATCAAAATATGCACCATATATGCAAGAAAATCTGTAAATATGCATATTTGAATAAAAAAATATGCAAAAAATTGATCAGTGGGCTTTAAAAATGGTACTCATATTTTCTATAATCTTTATCCTCTTTCCATTTTTATATGCAGTCTTTTCTTGAAAACATTAGTTAGGTACATGAAAAGTTTAGTTATCTGTTTAGTCATGTGTTAAAAGTTTAACCATAGTAAGTTATTTTTCCTACGGACTTCGAGAAAAATAAGAAACTATTTTATAAGCATCGCTGACTATTAGGACGAACATACTGCCATCTGTCGTCAAAAATTATAATGAAAGGAAGGGGAAATAATGACAGAATATAGGCAAAATTATAGTGGCAAAACCCGTGGCGTATTAAGGTATTTTGACGCCAGAAGCCCTTCATTTTTTTGCGCCCTCCATACAACCTCCGCCTCTCGCCCAAAAGAATGAAAAAACAAATATTTGAAATTTTCTAGTAAGAAACCTATAATTATAACTAGTAATTAAATATAACAACTGTCATAAAAGAGTAATAACAATGATTCGAAAAATTCAGCATATTAATAATATTCAGCAAACATTGAAACTAAACTTTTATTTTTAATTAAAATAGTATGACAAAAATATAATTTTTCTTGTTTTGGCAATGGCAAAAATATTCAGTGTCGTCATTTTTTTTTAATTCCTATCATAATTTTGCGCCCCCTATAATTTTGGGCCAGAAGCCCGGGCTTCTGCGATAATACGCCACTGGGCAAAACTATTGTAGATAACAGCTTTACACTACTTGCAGTTTTGTGTGGAAAATATTCTTGCAAACGTCATACGTAAATAATACACCGTGAAAGTTTTAACGTCAAAAGCGAGTGGGATACAAATCTTGAAAGTGGGCTTCCGGTTTCTTAACTACATTTTCAAAAAGTTTATAGCGAACCGTATGTAGCGCCAAATTTAAAAACTAGAAAGTTTAATGTTATTTTGTTACATATTCATATTTTATGTATTTAAAATATATCATAATATCATAGTGTAATAAAAGTTGCTTTATAAGAAAAATTATTTAATTACATAAAAAAATGTATTTACACTTTATAGATGAATTATTTAAATTTGTCTCTTCGTACGGTTCAAAATAAAATTCTTCAAAATGCAATTGATATCTAAAGCCTATTTTCAAGATTTGTAATTCCCGCTGGATTTCAACGACATACTATTGTAGTCTAAGAATAAATCAAGAACGAATATTTTAAAAATGAAAAAGCAAAAGAATTTTTTGTCAAAATTAATTTTTATTTTTAAAAAGTATTAAAATATGCACTTATATGCACCAAATATGCATTTATGCAAAAATTAAAAAAATATGCAGTAAAATATAAATATATGCAAAATATGCATTTTTTTTATTTGTTATTTGGCATTAACTTGTAATGAAACGTGGACATATGAAAAGATTTTGTTGATATGCCTAATAAAAACAATATATGCAATTGCATTGAATCCGCTCTTTAGTTATAAGAGTAGTTTAAAGTGCTGAATATGTAAATTTTGAGTATTAGTTATTTGTCATTCATATGAACCTAAATTTCAGAGTTCATTTGCACTCATGCTTATATCATTTTATTTTAACCTTCTTTGTTCCAAGGGTAAGAACACCTTGTATTTGACTTTCAAAGTTCTTAGAATTGTTTTTCACTATTCTTTCAGACGTAATTCAGAATTTTACACTTTTTAAGTTCTTAGTCCATGCCCAATCTGCATTCGTTACATCCGTTCTTAGAATTGTTTATTTCAAATGACTTTTAGGGGACATACTTTGTTCCCTCGCTTAAAATCCTAAATCATCATTTTTACCCTACAACGTCTTTGGTAGCATAGACCCGCGGGTGTGAGACGACAAGTTGACAGAACTATGCTCCATATTTTGAATATAGTATGCTAAGTTAGTTGCATTAAGATCGTCAACTCATAAAGTTGTTTGAGACATTTGAACTAGACCTAGACGTAACATAGAGTCTCCACTCTATACTAAATGTAGATCTTCGTAAATATAATAAACCAGCACTATTTAATAATAACAAATCTTTGCTTGTTCGAACCTACAATTTCAGGTAGTTAATCGAAGAAGCCAGGAGACGCTATAAAGTGCCTAGCTAATTCTGGTAAGCGTGTTTACAACACTTTTACAAGAAATGAACTGTAGGTATAAGATAAAACTGTTTATAAGGGATAAAATATATCGTTTCGTCTTTTGTATAAAAAAAATATCATTACGACATAGTACCCATTGCTGTCGTGGAGAGTGCACCACAGTGCACACTTCGGCGTCGGTCGGTATCGAATCCGTGTCACTAGATTCGCGACCAGACATGAGTTTCGAACTATAGTTTCTAGATGTGTAGCGCTGTTTTATATATTCGTTATATCCACCTTAACAGTCACCACCCTGTATAACAGATTTAAAGTAGATAGCCGGTATAAAACAAACACTTAAACTATAATTAAATTATATTTATATAGATATGCAACATCCTTAATATCTTAATTATTACGCTGCTTGTAGCCTAAAAATAAAAATGAAACTACTTTTACATTTTACCGCATACATATTTACTTATACTCAGTTTTAATAGTCATGTCGTTTGTTTTCCTTGTTTACTCCTAATCGCTTATAACATAAAACCAATTACGCACATATGACCCATAGTAGTAAACATTAATAGAATTCTCACCTGTAAAATATGTGGAGCAGAATTACGTTACGGCAAATGTATACTATGTTAATAGAAAGTGGCGTATGATTTTAGGAATTATGAAGAAAATAGGTAAGTAATATTAATATTATTAATTCCATAGCGCTGCATTATTTGAGGCTATGGAACAAGGATAGCGAGAACGAGGAAGTCCTTGACGAAGAGAATGTATGACGAACAACTCGTCATGAGGGCCACATGCGGTCATGTCGCACACAGTCATGCAGGCCGTTAGTCACCCTCCTCCTGCATGCATACGCAGCAGAATATGTTCTGATTTATGGAGCAGTGTATCGGCTCTCGTATCAGCCAACCCTCCCAACTATGACATTGCATAATAATTACGCACCAGTTATGTAATATATGCGCTTTTAAATTATTATTACCAATTATTATAAACAAGAGATAAAATTATAAGTACCTACTAATTTTCACCTGCTCAATGATATCCTTTACAATTTTATATTACGTCTTTTATAGTTTGTTTGAGTTATTATCTAAAAACATGTCTGACGTTACCATATTGTACAAATAAGTTAAAATAAAAATTGAATAAATGTGTTAATATTCTTTAAATAGTTACGGGGTCCCGTGGCCGCATGCCAGAGTGTCTGGTCGCGAACCTGGGAAACCGGGTTCGATCCCGATCGACGCAAAATATTTCGATTTTTTAAATGACACAAAAGTGACCCATGTGGTGCAATCTCCACGCCAGCAAAGAGTGCCCCTGAGGTGACGCCTGATAAGCGCCCGCACGTTACAAATATCTCATCATCATTACCGATATCTGCAATAAAGCAGATTGTGGCACACTGAGAAATGGGAAATATGCCGTATCAAAATATCTAACGAAAAAACTGCTTCTACTTCTATTATTTTTACGTAGACAGAGAGTAAAAATAAAGTCTTAAAACTTTTGAATTTACCTATTAGGAGTATTAAAAATTTGTTTCACAAAATGACTTTTTTTCTAGCTCAATCACTTATTCTCTAGTCATTGAAAATAAGATAAGATATAATATGATAACTGAATGGTATCTTGTTTAATTCTGGTTGTCTTAAAAATAATCCTTTTTTGCAAGAGTCTTGTATTATTGTATTCCGAAAATTCATCTGTCATCAGTCGGTCTGGGTAACAGTGTCGTATCTCTGATACATCTATAGGGTAGTTTTAGTAATAATTTTCGGAATATACTTATACACATATATTCTGAAGCATACATAAATTACAAAATCTTTAATAATATAATAAAAGAAAATTAAACGTTTCAAATTTTAAAAATATTTTTGTGCTGCATCCCAAAAATCCTCTCTAATTAAGCTCTTACTGAGTATGCATTATATCAGAGGACGTATATTATTAGAATAGGTTGCACATATGTCGATATGTAGTCTCAACTTGTAGTATAGGTACTTGATTTTGCTGACTTTCACAGCAAGCAATTTCTTGGGATGTTAGGAACAGGTTGGAAGACAGAATCGTATTCGAATTTGGTTGAGTGAGCCAGTTTCTGATAAATGACCGAGAGTTTGATTCAGAGGCTGAAATCTTGTGAAATATGTCAAATGCTATTTTTAAATATATTAAAAGAGTTTCACCAAGTTTTATCATCATATTGTACTTTATTGTACTTTTATTATTATTAATGGCTGGCTAAACTAACGGCGTCCGTGATAGATGGCTCTAAATATAGTTACTTGCTTCTGCAGTCATCATATCTCTTTGGGATGTTTATCATCCGCTCCCTCAACCTTACTCAGTGCCTCCTAGAGGCATCAGTGTACCACACTAAAGACCTCCAATAACAAAACGCGTCGTAATTCTGGTTGAGTAAGCCAGTCTCTGATAAATGAACGAGAGGTTGACTCTGAAGTCTGATTTCTGAGACTGAAATCTTGTAAAACTTGCCAAGTGTTATTTTTAAATATTTTATTAGAACAGTTTTACCAAGTGTCGCCATCATATTGTACTTTACAGTACTTTTATTATTAATAATTTTTAAAACACTATACAGGGTGGTTGATTTTTCATTGTCCAGCTTATATCTTCTGAAATATTAAAGATACAAGAAAAAGTTATATAGAAAAGTTATTTGATACAACCTGGTCTATAATTTAGCATAAACAATTTTTTTCCAAGGCCTACCAATTTTCCAGAAAAATAATTAACTGATTGAAAATTCTAAATAAATTTCTCTTTACAATGATGTGCAACAAGTAAGGGTTTACCTTTAAATTATGTCTAATAAAGCAAATAGAAATACGACAAAAGTAGGCTGTGATATTCTATTGTTTATACCAGTAACATATGTCACAGATTGCTACTTGATATTTAAATAAAAGTATTAATAATTTTATAAATCATCAATGCTAGTAATTCTATTACTTGCTTTATTAGACATAATTTTATTCAAAGGAAAACAGAAGTTACAGGTATAAACAATAAAATATCATAGCCTACTTTTATCATATTTCTATTTGCTTTATAGGACATAATTTAGAGGTAAATCCTTACTTCTTACACATCATTGTAAAGAGAAATTTATTAAGAATCTTATTCTTTCAAAATATAGAGAGTGTCCCATTTAAAAAATTAAAGTTAAACATTTTTCCAAAAAATTGGTAGGCCTTGGAAGAAAATTGTTTATGCTTAATAATTATAGATCAAGTTGTATTAAACAACTTTTGTACATAACTTTTTTTTGTATCTTTAATATTTCAGAAGATATAAGCCGGACAATGAAAAATCAACCAGCCTGTATATGTACCGGTTTACCGATTAACCGGTAAAAATTATAAAATTCTTTCAAAAAAATACCGGTAAATATTCATTATTTACCGGTAAATCAGTAAACGGTAAACCCTTTTATCTTGTATGTGCTCTCAATATTAATTCGAAAATACATAATATTTTTATGAATTAAATTGTCTATCTCTCAATATATCTACTTACCCTACTCGTTATGAGTAAAGCTGCGTTCAGAACCAAATAATTTCAATTTCCAATTTGAATTTCTAATCTATAATTTTTACTTTGAATTTGTCGCATTCACAACAGCATGTAATTTCAATTTGACGCATGTACAAATTATCAAATTCTGCGTGCGTATTTTAGGTTTCTTATCACATTTCTGTACTCATTTGTTTCCATCGAGACTTTTGACAAAAGATTACTGAAGCTTGAGAGCTTCTTTGCGATTAATTTCTAAATGACCTCCAAATAATGACAGCTGAGCTTGACATTCGACGTTTGGAATTGGAAAGTTTGGACCTTGCAAGGTTCGAATTAGAAGCTGAAATTGGAAAATGAAATTATTATGTTGCGAACGCGTACATTCAGGTACATGTTCCAAGCTTTGACGCAAAGTAGAAATTCGAATTGGATATTGAAATTACTTGGTTGTGAACGCCGCTTAACTTGCAACGCGTAAGGCGCAACACGCGTACAGCGTACACTGAGTGTACAGGGATGTCTCATTTTCAATGTTTTTTTTCTTTTTTAGGGTATTTCGGGAAATATTACTGATAGAGCAAAATCGTATATACATTCCAGGGTCAACTTTTTGAGAAAAGTTTAATAGTGACCACAGGAATTTTCGATCTCTTTTGTTTCTGAGCTACAGGCAAAAACTTGTTTTTCGCTCATTTCGAAAATATCTCATAACTTATTTATTATGGTAGTTGGAGAAAAATTGTTTTAATAAATTTAATACAGTTTTTTAGGTAAAATAAAATGGCGTAATTAGATTTTTTAAAAACTTCATAATTCTCGAGATATAACACAAACTTATATTTTTTTAAATGGCAACCTATGTTGAAAATAGTCTCATCTTTTTGCTTATTTTATAAGCTTTTCAATGATATATAACAAATCTACATTCTTTTGTTTTACACATGAATAAAAGACAAATTATTAATTTTTTTGGGTAAAAAAAATATAAAAATTATTAAGAAACAAATGAAAAAAACTATTACAATTCATCATTTGTTTATTTCTAATATTATTTCCTTCAGTTTTACACATATTTTTAATTTATTCATTAATTTAACACAGGTTAAAAAAGAACTGACGTATTTTTAAGAAGAGAAAGTAAGAGGAAAATATATACAAATGGTATATGATTTCTTAGTGGCATGTAAATCAACAAATGTGGAATCAGAAAGAGGTTTTTCCGTGGCTGGCTCATTTTGCACAAAAATTAGGTCACAATTAGGCAGTGTTGTATAGTATTTGAAATATATGTAATTGAAATAAGTATTTGAATTAGATAAAGTATTTTAAGTAATTATTTGAAATACTTAAAAATAAAAGTATTTTATATTTTTAGTCCAAATACTTTTCACAAGTATTTTATATTTTAATACATTAAAATACTATTATTTGTATAAAATACTACTTTTCAATATTTGAAATACATTTTTTATTTGAAATACTTTTTTGTATTTAAAATACACAAGTATTTGAAATAAATTTATGTATTTGAAATAGAAACCCTTCGTCGTGTGTAGTCTGTTAGTAGTATAAAAATAGAATAATTCTCTAATTTTTTTTCTCAAATAAACACTTGCCTATGTTAATGTAGGAGTTTCTTTTTAATATTAATAAAATTACGCGATTAAGTTGAATATAAAAAACATTTTTACAATACCATAACATATTTATTTTCAAATAATTCAAAGTAAAAGTATTTGAAATACTTGAAAGTATTTGAAATATTGGTATATTTGAAATACTAAAAAAATAATTGTATTTTACCAAACATATGAAATACTTTTATTTAGTATTTTGTATTTTCTATTTGAAATACATTTTTTCAAGTATTTTATACAACACTGCAATTAGGGGATGACAGCCTCGATAAGTTATATTTTATGCGGGCATATTTTTGACGAACTGATAAATAAGATTTGTTTTAATAAATCTATAAGTATTATTTAATATTACCTATCTATGTTTGAAATATGTACCTATAAATATTTATATATATTTTTTTATGAATACATGAATAAATATTTTGCATTAATAATTACGGTTTTATTATTATCAATAATTGATATTAGTTGCAATTATGCAAAAAATAAAACCGATAAATTACCGGTAAACCGGTATTAATTTTTTTTACCGAATAACCGGTAATTTAAAAAATCGGTAAATTTGCAATCCCTAGTAGAAACTACAAAATAATAAGACAGAGACGTTAAGACTGCTCAGCATATAAACTATGCCATTTACATTGTTCAGTCTTACTTATCCAATTAGGTTAACTCTCTCCCTTATTCCTAGCAGTTTTGACCTTTGGCATGGTTTACATGTTGAGTAATGTTAACTTCTCTGTCTTATTATTTTGTAGTTTCTACTGATGATGAGAACGTAGTTCTCGAAATACGTATACAGATTTTTTTTAAATTATTGTTAAGGTTCATTTTAGTTGAAAAGGCACTGATTGATGTAGGAAGTACCTCTGGTTTTATTGCAATCATGTAGCAAACAAACTTAAACTTATCTTCTCAAATTAATAGCTTCTGTTCTGTTATTATAGATATAAAAGATCATAAACTTAAAGAAAAATTTCTAGTATTAAAAGATCTGTGCACATTTTAATTGGACATGATATTCTGAGGGAATATTCTTCACTAGAAGTACGTTTCGGAGGTTCGAGATCTCATCATATTCTATGTAGTATTTTCGGCGAAGCAAAAGTAAATCCTCCACAATCGTTTTCAAATCTGTGACCAAACTGCAAGCTAATAGCAGAAAAATAGGAATAATAGAAGAAAGTAACTCCCCATACAGACCACAGGTCCTTGTTACGCGCAACCAAAATCACAAAACAAGAATGGTAATTCACTAATTGCTTACTATAAATCTATATACTTTACTTGACGCTTATTCACTTCCTTCTCTAGAAAATTTAATCAAAATTTCGAAGAGTAAACTATTTAGTAAAATTTATTTAAAAATGCGTATCGCCAAATAGCTATTCCACTACAAAAAAAAACCATACACTGCGTTTGAATCTTGTGGAACTTTATTTCAATTTTGGAGGATTCCATTCGGCGTGACAACTGGGGTTGTCTCTATTCAAAGAGTTATTGATGATATTATTCGAAAAGAAAAATTAGAAAGGGTTCGCGTATATACTTATGTCGATGATATTACAGTATGTTAACTGAACTAAAAAGATCATGATCAAAAATTATCAAAATATTTACATGTATCTGAAAAACACAACCTCACATTAAAAAAATCTGTTGTGGCCAGCACAATACCTCTCGTCATTTACATTTTATATTATTATAATTAAGTATTGTATAGCACTTAGCTATAAAACCGTCGTTTTATAACAAAAAAAATTGTAAAACTATAGTTTTTTTATTGTATTTAACATGTCTTCTGCACACTTATAATTATCTATTTTTCATTGTATGAAGAAGTTCATAAATGTCAGAAATTCTTCCAATGAATTACCAAGATTGGCGGTATTTCTGATAGATACATACATTTTACCTATAATTTTAAATATTTAATTAATAAAACAATAAGAAAGATTAAATGTACTTCCCAGAAAAAGCTTTCAGAATGTCACTAAAACTGTTGATTTTTGACACTGACATCTGTCATTTATAAACTATGTTATAAACATTTGAATCATCGTAAAAATGTTAAAATCTCTTTGTATGGACCTTAAATCGTGTTTATTCACTTAAATCTGGAGATAAGATTTTTAGCATGAATCCAATACCTCTCTTAGCGAGAGGTAAAAATCTGTTGTGGCCAGCACAAGATCTCTCGGCATTTCCATATTAGGCTATATAAGTATTGTATTGCACTTCGCTTTCGAACCGTCGTTTTATAACAAAAAATTACAGAACTTTACCCAAATATTATTTGTTATTGTATTTAAATATACATTATACAAATATAATTCTAATTATATCTATTTTTCATTGTATGAGGAAGTTCCTAAATGTGAGAGATTCTTTCAATTCATTAACCAGATTGGCGGTATTTCTGATGGATATATGCATTTTACCTATAATTTCAAATATTTAATTAATAAAACAATAAGAAAGATTATATATACTTCCGACAAAAAGCTATCAGAATTTCACTAAAACTGTTGATTTTTGACATTGACATGTGTCATTTACAAACCATGTTATAAACATTGGAATTTGTCAACTTGTTTCCTTTATGCCTTAGCCTCTGCGATTAGATTACTCTATATATTATAGTGTCTTTATCTCTAAATCTATACAAGATATAATAAGAATTTTAAGTGTATTAGATGGAGAATTTTCTGTTCTTCAATATTTAATAACAAAAAATTATATTTAGAAGAGTTTTTCTAAGAAACTACTACTTCTGGTTGTTCAATTGTTACCAAAACCTTTTCAGCTCTTCCCAGGAATGTCAGATTGAGGAATCCATAGTTAAACAGTTCTTAAGTCTTATAATTTTTGAGGAATTGTTCTAGGGACCTTAAATCGTGCTTATTCATTAAAATCTGGATATGCCGATTTTAACATGAGTCCAATACCTCTCTTAGCGAGAGGTGAAAAACAACAATAGAAATTAATCTCCTGTGTAATAATGTTAATAATAATAATAACAATAGTAATAATAAAAATTATTATTAATAGTTATAATAATAATAATTAATAATAATCATAACTAATAATAATAATAAAGATTTATTTTTATTAAGAAAAAGCATTTCTGTACAAAATAGTTGGAAACATGACCGTAGATTTTAAATACATTTTAATTAATGTACAAAGTATTTCCAGTTTATATACAAAACATTACAGTTTATATGCAAAATTATTCAAAAATTTAAAATGAAGGAACGAAGACGTAGTGATTTTTTTACGAATTTATTATTGTGTATTGTGGTTGTCAGAAACGTGTTTCTCTAAGAACGATGTCCTAATAGCAGAGAATATAGGACAGTGAAGAAGGAAGTGATGGAGATTATTTGGTTGGTGGGTGTTTCAAATATCACATATATCTTCACTGGTAAATTTATGGCGGAATCCATCTAGGTACATTTAGGAAACAGAGATTTGGGTTTCCTGTACGTTGTTGGAGGGAAATGATCAGGACTTTGCAAGGAATATTGTGACTGAGGAAATTTTATATGAAGTTAAAGAATTTGTAATCCGGATTGTATCTTGAATTAATTATGCGTTCAGTGTCTCTTTCATAGTGAATTTGGTATAGGTCGAAGAATGATAATTGACTACTTACATACTATAAACCTATATACTTAACTTGACGCTTATCCACTTCCTTCTATAGAAACTTTCCATTATCCGATGATCCTATAAAGTGCTTTGAAAATATTAAAATTGAAATAGTAAAATCTGCTACCTATGCAATTGACGACAAAATTCCTTTTATTGTAGAGACTGACTCACCTGATCATTCAATCGCAGGTACACTCTCACAAGAAGGTAGGCATGTAGCTTTCTTTTCAAGATCTTTATCTGATAATGAACGGAAACATTTAGTAGTGGAAAAAGAAAGGTACGCTATTGTAGAATGTCTAATAAAGTGGTGAAAATTTCTTATTGGGCGTTCTTTTAAATAAATAACGGATAAGAAATCTGTTTCCTTTATGTTTAATTATGTTTAAAACTTAAAATGACAAAATAGAACGTTGTCGACTCGACTCGTCGAAATAATATGTACCGTCCATAAAAAAAAATTGTAGCCGGTACGCTGGCAAGAACTTCTTGTAATGCTACATTACCAAGTCAGAAATACTCTTTGTCTAAGCTCCTTCTAATTCATCAATCTCTTTGCCATCTTAGCGTCAATCGAATGGTACATTAAATTAAAACAAAAAAATCTACCATATTTAATTGAATACATTATACGTGTTATCCTACTTTTGTTCTTCTCGTGCTAAAATAAAGCCCAGATTCATAAGATCTGCAAGGAACACATAAAAGCTACATCATGATACAGGTACATGCTATAGATTTTAAGGGACCACTGCCGAGCATAACAAGAAATCGTTATTTATTAATAGTAATAGAGGAATATTCAAAATTCCATTTTGCTTATCCTTGCCCCGATCTCAGTACTGAAACAGTGAAGAAACATAACTCATTTATTTTCAATCTTCGGAATGCCTTCTTATAGTCATTCGGACAGAAGATAATACGATAATATGCTTATTGCCACCACCCTCTAGGCTCCATATAACCACCAATGTAACGGACAAGTCAAAAGGCTAAATGGAACACTCTGGCAAATCATCAAGCTTGCTCTGAAAACTAAAAATCTACAAATCACCCAATGGGAAACAGTGCTGACTCAATCACTTTACAATATTCGCTCACTATAAATACTACTCCGCATGTTCAATCATTCACTGCGCTTTTCTAATGGACTGTCTCTACCAACCTGGGTGGAGAACCTGGAAAAATATTATTAAAAAGACATAAATAAACAAATAAGTATGAACCAATTGTGGAGGAAATAGAACTTATTGGATCTAATCCGGCGTATTCGTTTGTACAATTTTCTGATGGGAGAGATATGATAGTATCAAACAGACATTTAGCCCGGGCATCAGAAACTTTTAAAGAACTATCCCCTGATAAAAATTTGCCTGTAGAAATCACTGTAGCCGATCCTCGAAACCCCTACCACGTCTCAATCGGATATACTGTCTTCTAATACTTTACCACCTGCACCTTCTACTCCGCCCCAGGAATTAACTATGGAGCTAAGACGTTCTGGAAGAATAATCCAACGACCTAAGTATTTAACAGCCCGAATCTCAAAAAAATGTATCCTCATTTTTGGATTAGTGAATTCTATTCTATTCCGATATTTAAAATTTAATCTTCAAAACATTATATTTTATATTAGCCCGAAAGAATGTGATGTGTGATACCATGGGAACGTGATATGTGTTTCCATGATAACGTTGACATATAATTTATATATTTATGTTTGACATATATTCAGTAGTTACATGTTTTGTGAGTTACATCTCTCAAGAACATAACAAATACCGGAATATTTTCGCTCGTGCACATACGTGCAGTCGAGGTGTTTGCCGTACTCAACGGGTATATTGGTAGAATATTTCACTCGAAATACCCGGGTATATGCCCAAGTGCAAATATTCACTTCACTGACATTCGAATGTCATTGGTCGAAATTCAAAACATACTGTAACGTCATTGGTTGAAATTTTTCGAGTGAAATATTCAAATATATGTAGGTAATCATTTATGTTTATTAAAACCTATTAATTTTTTGTTAATCTCTTGTATTATTACCGATATCACTTACTATAAAATATAGTCTCGTTCTGCATTTTCTGCGAGAAACAAACAAGACTAAAGAAAGTGCAAGAATCTTTCCTAGTATAATTCGTTCTCGTTATAACAATAACCCTTGAATCTGAACCATTCCTTTTACTTAATAACCTTTTTCCCATTATAGTAAGACCTAAAAATAAATAGCTTCAGAAAAACAAAATCTCATAATATTATTAAAAAGTACAGCTAACATTGATTCCCTTTCAGGAAAGAGCGAGCTCGCTAATTAAATTATCGTACACAAACATGATATCTAGAACAGGAGCAGAATGCAGGAGACCGGCAAGTTGCCAGCCAAACGAAATCATATCTCGCCCAAATGTCGTGTTACATTACTCACTTTATCCTATTCTTTGTAATCCAATTGTGAACGAATCTCAATCATGGAGACGGGAGCTATTTCCGAATTGCTTCGCTACGAGTATCTTCATATATATTTCTAAAATAACTTGCAGTATTAGTTCGAATATATAAAGTTTTTTTACGTAAAATGAATTACAGAAATGAACCTATAGACAATATCCAGATCACAAATAAAATTTATATTTGAATCTGTCTGTAAATCAAATTTATTCGCATATGTACAGAGAGCTAAAAGTTTTCCATATCTAATGTTAGTTAATCAAATATTTGTCTTACTATATGGTGATTTCGTTTCAATGGGATTTTTAATGTGCTTTCTTACAATCATTTTACGCGAGCTTTTATTTTCATAAAAAAAACATATAGGCCCAATTGAATGAAACATTATTAACTTTAATCACGTTGTTAACTTTGACTATGCTTATTTTCCAATATATTGGTGATGCATGTCCATGGTTACAATATGCAATTACACACCAGATCAACTAACAACGTTATGCTATTAAACAATAAAAAATATTCTGATGTGACCAACACAATATCTCCCACTATTTAATTTTTATTAATTTAAATACATTCCTACGTATTTACCAATGCTGCAACTGTATTATGTTCCTTTGGGTATATAAATTGCTTTATTTACTATTTCCTTTTTAAAATTTCACCATTATTAATTTGAAGTGGTTAGTTTTTTGACAGTGACATTTATCTGTCAGTTACATAGATACATTAGAAATATGAACTCTGTAACAAAGGCATTGTGTTTATCAAACGCTCAGAGATTTATAAAAAAGATTATTTTTTAAATTTGCAGAAAATGTATTAATGTACATATGTAAATTCAATAATCTTTAATTTTTACAATGACATAAAATGCGAAAAATTGATATTTAATGGTATTTTTTGACGAAAAACCATTATGAACTTCAAGTAAAGTGCCATTTCCGGTTATCCGATTTTTCACCAAAATCTAATACCACCCTTGCCAAGGGTAGCGGGAGGTAATTATTTTCTTTTCTACCTCCCGCTACCCTTCGTAAGGGAAGTATAGGGATCGTGCATATCGCATATCGAGATATTAGTAAATGTTCACGTTTTAAGGACCCTAGAATCCAATTTTATCATTTTCACGATGTATGTATGTATGTATGTATGTATGTATGTATGTATGTATGTATGTATGTATGTATGTATGTATGTATGTATGTATGTATGTATGTATGTATGTATGTATGTATGTATGTATGTATGTATGTATGTATGTATGTATGTATGTATGTATGTATGTATGTATGTATGTATGTATGTATGTATGTATGTATGTATGTATGTATGTATGTATGTATGTATGTATGTATGTATGTATGTATGTATGTATGTATGTATGTATGTATGTATGTATGTATGTATGTATGTATGTATGTATGTATGTATGTATGTATGTATGTATGTATGTATGTATGTATGTATGTATGTATGTATGTATGTATGTATGTATGTATGTATGTATGTATGTATGTATGTATGTATGTATGTATGTATGTATGTATGTATGTATGTATGTATGTATGTATGTATGTATGTATGTATGTATGTATGTATGTATGTATGTATGTATGTATGTATGTATGTATGTATGTATGTATGTATGTATGTATGTATGTATGTATGTATGTATGTATGTATGTATGTATGTATGTATGTATGTATGTATGTATGTATGTATGTATGTATGTATGTATGTATGTATGTATGTATGTATGTATGTATGTATGTATGTATGTATGTATGTATGTATGTATGTATGTATGTATGTATGTATGTATGTATGTATGTATGTATGTATGTATGTATGTATGTATGTATGTATGTATGTATGTATGTATGTATGTATGTATGTATGTATGTATGTATGTATGTATGTATGTATGTATGTATGTATGTATGTATGTATGTATGTATGTATGTATGTATGTATGTATGTATGTATGTATGTATGTATGTATGTATGTATGTATGTATGTATGTATGTATGTATGTATGTATGTATGTATGTATGTATGTATGTATGTATGTATGTATGTATGTATGTATGTATGTATGTATGTATGTATGTATGTATGTATGTATGTATGTATGTATGTATGTATGTATGTATGTATGTATGTATGTATGTATGTATGTATGTATGTATGTATGTATGTATGTATGTATGTATGTATGTATGTATGTATGTATGTATGTATGTATGTATGTATGTATGTATGTATGTATGTATGTATGTATGTATGTATGTATGTATGTATGTATGTATGTATGTATGTATGTATGTATGTATGTATGTATGTATGTATGTATGTATGTATGTATGTATGTATGTATGTATGTATGTATGTATGTATGTATGTATGTATGTATGTATGTATGTATGTATGTATGTATGTATGTATGTATGTATGTATGTATGTATGTATGTATGTATGTATGTATGTATGTATGTATGTATGTATGTATGTATGTTTTTACCTCCCGCTACCCTAGGTAAGGGAGGTATAGGGATCGTGCTAAAAATAGCATATAGAGATTTTATATAATAAGCACGTTTTGATGTCCCCAGAATCCGATTTTAACATTTTTAAAATGATGTCTGTAGGTATGTATGTGTGTGTGTCTGTGTGTGTGTGTGTCTGTGTGTGTGTGTCTGTGTGTGTGTGTGTGTCTGTGTGTGTGGATCATGTGGACACGATTACTCAAATACTATCTATCAGAAAAATTTGAAATTTTGTATACCCATTCTATACTATCATGGGAAGAGCTCATTAGCTTTTAGTGTATATCGGATAACCGGAAGTATCATTTATACAAGCTTTTAACAGTTTTTCTTGTAAAAAATTCATTGAATATAATTTTTTAGCAACTTTTACTTATTAAATTTGTATATAATGGTACAATCTTCAATTCTACGATAATAACATTTAGTAAATAACTCTAAATAACTTTAAATATGAATATATAATATAATTTATTTCCATGTATCACCTATTCTATGCGTCAAACAAAATCATAATTTTAATGACAGGTTTGACATATTTAATCAAATGTCACTGACAGGCAGCAATTATGTTAAAATTAATAATGAAACTGTGTTAATGAGAATATAATAGTAAAATATTTTATTAGGGTTTGTAAAAATAATATATTTTCCATCATACATAAATGTTAGATGAACAGGATGATCTGATTTAAATTTGCTAATTGCTATTTTTGCAGCTCTATAAATTAATATTAATTTACAACTACACATTTACGAAATGGATCATGTACGGCGAAGAATTTACAAAGGTTGCGTTTTAGAGCACCTAGAAGATGATGCTGATTTTTATAAGAATGTACGTGTGTGACTATTTTTCCTTAAAGCCTATTAAAATATGATCCAAAACTTCTCAAATTTGGTATTTAAAACTCATATATAATTTGAAACAACATATTAGATTTTAACCATATATGATAAATCGGATGTAGTACTTAATTTGGAGCTCTAACAAATTTTTGAGGAAAAACAATAAAACAATCCAAAATTTCGTATTACAGACTTTTCTATTTATTGGACAACAAATTAGATTTTATTTACAAACGATTAACCGGTAATGATACTTTACTTAAAGCTCACTGCTATTTTAAACATGGAATTGGCGGGAGGTCATGTGTTGGCCACATCAGATTTTTTTTTTAATATGACTATTTCAGCATGCTCCATTAACAAATATTACATGCTTTAAATACACTATTTTACATTTTGTGTTACAACTAATTAACATGGTAAACAATACATTTTTAAAACATTTTTAACATAAATACATACTATTTACTAATTAAATAACTAAACTATCAAAATCTAAACTGTTAACAAATTTCATAAAATTTTGTAAGTATTTTTCAACAAGATCAGTATATGTGCAGGGCCAACTTCCACCTTTTCTTAAAATTGAGATTTTCAAAATCGCACATTCACTTGTCAACAACACGCACTCAAAAATTATATGATACACTGTTTGGTTGTCATTACCGCACTTACATTCTGCATTCTCTGTTATTTTGTATTTGTAAAGATAACTTTTAATTTTTCCATGTCCACTTAAGAGAGTTGTCAATTTTGGGGAATATGGTAACTTGATTTTAAGTCTATTGTTTATATTGGGGAAAAACATTTTTGTTGTAGAACCTTTAATACTTTGGGACCATTCACGTTGCCACATATTTTCACTGACAACTCTTTCTTCTCTAGCCACTATTCTTTTCACTGTTATACTGTCAACTGCGTTACTTACATTTCTTTCTGCATATTCTTTTGTTTTTTCATAAATTCTTAAAATTTCATCTAATTTAATTAAAATTGGTAAATTACCCGAAAGTATGCAAGACGCATCATAAGAAATAGTCCTATATCCCTTCAAAATTTTAATATTCATTAGTCGTTGTACTCTCATTATTTTCCTTTTATTTACTTCTTTTTGCAAAGCAGATTTCCAAATCGGTAAACCATAGGATAAAATTGGTATTATGGCACCCTTGTAAATTGTGTTAAGAGCTTCTTGTCGTAAACCCCAGGAAACTTTTGCCGACTTTGATAAAATATGTATTAGTTTGCTGCACTTTTCTGTCATATATTTAATATGTTCGTCAAAGCAGAATCCTGTCACTGTCAAAAATCTAATAATTTCAAATTAATAAGAGTGACATTTTAAGAAGAAAATATGAAATAAAGCAATAGTTATATGCAAAGGAACTAAATATTAGTTTGCAGAACACGAAAGATAAAATATGGAAACTATGGTAACACAAATCACTGTCTAACATATGCGCTCCGTTGCTCCGTTTGAACCCAAACGAAATACAATTAATTTTCTTTCGCATACCTAATATAACATATAACAGTTGTCCAAATAAGTTTTAAAGCTATGCAGCCTTTCTTATATTGGCAGTTGATCTGTGCAATTGGTGTTTGTATCAGTTCCTTTCTTGTCTATACTCAGATCATAAGCGTGCACAAATGAGTTAGAAGCACAAAGGTACTGTAATAATTATTTCAACAGCGTCTAATTAATAAAAATTATATAGCGGTAGGTATTGTGTTGGCCACATCAGATTTTTAAAATAACTTTTATCCAAAACCGACTCATTATATACCTGTTACTATGGTGAGAGAATATTTAAGAAGTCACGGAGGAATTTTTACTGATTTTTGAGTTTTTTTCTCTCGCTAAGAGACGTATTGGAATCATGCTAAAAATCACATATCCAGATTTTAATGCATAAGCACGTTTCAAGGTCACTAGAAACTGTAACATTTTTACAATGATGTCTCTTTCTCTCTCTATCTCTCTCTCGCTCTGTGTGTGTATGTGTGTGTGTTTTGCTGGATGTTGGAGGCACGATTCCTCAAAAACTATAAGACTAGAGACCTGTTTAACTATGAATTCCTCAATCTGACCTGGGAAGAGCTGAAAAGGTTTTGGTAATAATCGGACAACCGGAAGTAGTAGTTCCTAAAAAAAATTCTAATTATTATTTTTCGAAAAATTTTGATACTAATATTAAAGAACATGAAATTCTACATCTAATACATTTAAAAATTTTATTATATCTTCTATAAATTTAAAGATAAAGACAATATAATATACAGATTAATCTAATCGCAGAGGCTAAAGCACCAAGGAAACCACTTGGCAAATTCAAATGTTTATAATATAGTTTGTAAATGGTAGATGTCGGTGTCAAAAATCAATAGTTTTAGTGACATTCTGATAGCTTTTTGTCGGAAGTATATACAATCTTTACATTTAATTTTTCTCATTGTTTTATTAATTAAATATTTAAAATTGTAGGTAAAATGTATATATCCATCAGAAATACCGCCAATCTTGTTAATAAATTGGAAGAATCTCTGACATTTAGGAACTTCGTCATGCAATGAAAAATATATATATATTTAGAATTGTAAGTGTGCAGAAGACATCTTAAATACAATGAAAAGCAATATTTAGGTAAAGTTCTGTAATTTTTTGTTATAAAACGACTGCAATACAATACATATATAGCGTAATATGGAAATGGCGAGAGATTTTGTGCTGGCCACAACAGATTTTTTATATAAATAAAAAGCAATTTTACAAAATTATTTTATTATTGAAATAATTTAATATTATAAAACTTATCTATTTCATTTAACGTTAACATCTATATTAAAAGATATTTAGATTACTTATCTTCACACAGTGGCAGTTGTCATCTAGGGCTGATGAAACAAAAATGAGTTAGTGGGTATTAACTTCGGAATTAAATTTTAAATTCAACGAAGCAGCTGATGCTTGTAAGTAAACATGTAAGGAATGTCTCCATTTTCACCCATTTTAATCCATTTTTCTTTTAAGTAATTGCCAATGAGAAACAATAAATTATTAGAGCAAATTTTTTCCAATAACAATATAACAAAACCATAAAAAACATGCAATTGCTACTTTATAATTTAAAAAATATTTTGTGACCAGCACAAGACCTCTCGCTACTTCCATATTTATCTATATAAGTATTGTACACATTTAACATATCTGATACACACAAAAACACATATCTTTATATATTTTTATATTTTTTAATGGGGTTTTATACCATAGTCATATTTTAACTATCTTAAATAAGAAGACGAAAATACACATAAATTAATGAGTATTAGTGAAAAAAATTTCTTTAAATATTGACTAGGTCACAAACTACAAGCGATTGAAGATGATTACTAATTGGGTATGACGCGTTAGGTACTAAGAATTTGATTGGTCGCCTGATTTTAAAAAGGAGATTCACGCGTCTGTAGCGGTCACCTTTAAAAGAATATGAAATGTCATGTTGTTCCATAACCTAACAAAACATTTAACAAGTTTGTGTTTGATGAATTTGTTTAATTATAACATCTAGTAATATTAACAATAATAATATATTTATAATTAAATCAATTTGTAATATTAATTAAATTAATAATAATATTAGTTAAATTAATATTGAAACTTCAAAACAGGCCAACACTGGCGCCATCCGTCGTCATACTTTGTGTAATAATATTGTCAAACTGTTTCAATGTTCTATAATTTATTAGGAAAAAAATGCACGTTATTTATACTTAATAATAATTTCTTCATGAATATAACGTATAAGTTTTTATTTACAAACATTTCAGCTATGCAAACATGAAAAAAATTGTTCCCTCTATAACTAACAGTTTGTCCCATTGTTTGTCGATCACTTGTTAGTACCTGCTACGTCACGCACAAATTCTTAAACTTTAAAAATTCATATCTGGCTTATTACGTAAAATTTTTAAGTCGCGTTTGCACTAAAATTCTTATTTTATCCTGTTCTTACAGAAAAATAAATAAAAGAAAAATGGTGTAGGACCCCATTCATTCTATTCACTCTTATTCTTTTAATTTTCGAGATTTTTCTAATTCATTGATGAGATTGGAGGTATTTCTGAAGGGTATATGTAATATATGTATGTATAATCCATACTAATACAATCAATGCGAAAGTAACTCTGTCTGTCTGTCTGTCTGTCTGTTACGTTTTCATGCCTAAACCGCTGAACCAATTTTGATGAATTTTGGTATAGAGATAGATTGGACCTTGGAGAAGGACATAGGATACTTTTTATCGCGAAAATAAAACTCAAAGGAGTGAAATAGGGATGAAAGTTTGTACCACTTTATTAGTACAGTTGCACAAGTGAATAATGAATTGAACGTCACTGACGCATGATGAGTAATTCTTTGGTTAATTGAACAATAAAATTTTTGTCATTGGCGTGTAGCGCAAGATAAAACTTTCGTGAAAAAAATTGAATTATCAAAATTTAATAATCAAAATGAATCGAAAGCATAAGCAAGGTTCTACAATAAATATTTCACAAAGTACAGTAAAAAGGATTCTAGCTGAAAACAAAAAGAAATTTAAATAATCCAGAATCAAAATTAAATTCTTTCAAATACAAAAGATTAAATTTGATTACAACAATGAAAAGTTTTACAATTAATAACAATGTAGTTTTAATTGATTACAACAATTTTCACCTACAGTAGACTAAATCTGATTGCAATAATAAAAATAACTACCACACAAATTATTGTCATCATTGTTAACTATATTAATTATTGTAATAAAAAATATTAATTGTGATTTTGATTTTTTCTTTATTTAATTGTTAATATTAAATCCATAAAATAAAACTTAAAGGGGTGAAATAGGGGATGAAAGTTTGAATGGAGAACCCATCATTTCTTCCGTTGAACCAATTTTGATGCATTTTGGTATAGAGATAGATTGGACATTGGACGACACAGGATACCTTTTGACGCGACAATAAAACTTGAAGGGGGTGAAATAGGGGATGAAAATTTGTATGAAGAATCCATCATTTCTCCCGCTGAACCAATTTTGATGAATTTTGGTATAGAGATAGATTAGAGGTTGGAGAAGCACATAGGCTACTTTTTGTTGCGAAAATAAAACTTGAAGGGGATGAATAGCGGTAAGTTTATATGGAGAACTCATCATTTCTCAAGTTAGGGATATACAAATTCTTATTTATGCTTTTGGTAAGAAATAAAGAATGTTTTAGCGGTTTTGAAAAATAATCCTTCAAGAGGGTACAATAGGGGATGATTTCAATTATTTTTTTTTATCTTCGTATCTATAGTTAAGTTATAACCGTTAGCAGATATTTCGATATTTGTCGGAGAGATATCTTGCATCTTATGTACATAAGCAAAAGTACCCAAGACATGTTTAGAAAAGGGCCCTGTTAGGTGCGGTGCGAGGATCAGGAGAGCAGTGGGCGGAGCCTGCTACATGTACGATGCGAGGGAGGTTGCCGGCTCCCTACGCAGCGCATGTTTCCGGAGGAAAATGTGAAAAATTATTGGTACACGTGTAAATAATCGTTATTCTGGCTTTACCCGTGCGAAGCCCGGACGGGTCAGCTAGTTATATATATTTAATTAATAATAAAATAAGAAAGATTAAATGTACTTTACAGAAAAAGTCTTCAGTAATGTCTCTGGCTTTTTGACACTCACATTTATGTGTCAATTACAAACATTTTAATTTTTCCACTTGTTTTCCATGGGGTGCGAGGTAAATTTACAACTTATTATTTTATATAGGTATTTATATGCCCCTATCTTTAACTCCATAAAATATACAGGGTGTCACCAAATGGCCTTCTTCGATATCTCGCTTATTGTTAGAAATACAGCAAAAAATTATTTACCGAATTTACTTAACTACGCAAGGGGCACAACGTAAAATTATTTTTACATATACAGGGTGTTGCATTACAGCTGGGCGAAAATTCTTTGTCTATTCTTAATTAAAACATCCTATATATTTTTATATATTTTGAATTGTATTACATTCCTCTATACGAACATATGAAATTTGTTTTAGTTTTCCGCGACGTTGCCAAGTTATTCCGTTTTTTCTTTAAAAAAGACCTAAAACACGCACTGCTTATAAAAGCATAATAAAAATTATACTCTATGTTTTCGTATACTTTCTTTTTCATATTATTTATTAGGCGAATCAAATTTAATGAATTTTAAATGGCCATAACTCGTCATTTTC
Source organism: Ophonus ardosiacus (assembly GCA_943142095.1). NCBI lineage: Eukaryota > Metazoa > Arthropoda > Insecta > Coleoptera > Carabidae > Ophonus > Ophonus ardosiacus. The sequence continues at coordinate 55,122,090 of OW964823.1, forward strand.
AAATGGAACACCCTATATTTTATTATTCAGTTGTGTTCCTCTTTGTATTCTCTTTAAATGTTATTAAGGGTATATTATGCCTAAAATCAATAATTTCGGTGATTTTCATAATTAATTATATTCTAAATTGATATTATGAAAAGAACTAATAAAATTTCTCGGGGAAAACGCTCATTTTTTATAGAAGCTGTAGACACGTGGTTTACTCTTATTTGAGCTCGTCTGTACAGCATATCTAGTTAAAAGATTTACATTAACTAGAGAGAAAATAAAATATCAACTAACAAAGACAGCACCAGCATGTAGGCAACTAATTAATGTCGCTTTAGTCCAAGTCACCACAGAACTGGTTTTGTTTGGCTTCGCAGCGGAGGGAATTATAACTATCCACCAGCCACCGTCAACAAAAGCTTAATATTTAATATAAACAAAACAACTATTATAAAAGATTTTCAACGTAACCGCCGTTTTCACGATAACAGATTTGCAAACGATTTATAAATGAATGATTTACTCTTCGCAGCATATTTTCGTCTACAGTTGCAAAACAGTTCCGAATTCGCTCCATCATATCTTCTCGTGTAGTTGGTGTTGTCTGATAAACTAAGTCTTTTACATAGCCCCACAAGAAAAAATCTAATTTTGTAAGATCCGGAGATCTAGCAGGCCAATTCCTTGGACCACCTCTTCCAAACCATCTGTTAGGAAATTCATGATTTAAATAATTCCTGAACCGTAGACTGTTATGAGCCGGCGCACCATCGTGTTGAAACCATAATCTCTGGATAATATTAAGGGGTAAATTGTCCAACTCATTCTGAAGATCAGTTTGTAAAAATTCACAATAATTTTGCCCATTAAGATGGTTATCAAAAAAATATTGTCCAATAACATGATTCCCTAATATTCCTCCCCATACATTAAAAAACCATCTGTGCTGATGGTCTAATGGTCTTACAAAATGTGGATTTACGGTGTCGTAATAATGAAAATTGTGGTGGTTTACTTGTCCATTTTTGGGGAAGGTTGCTTCATCCGTAAATAAAATGAAATTAAAAAAATCGTGATCGTCCCTATATCTTTCAATAGATCATTCACAAAAATTTTGGCGATTTCTAAAATCACGTTCGTCTAATTCTTGCACCATTTGGATATGATATGGATGAAATTTATTTTTTCGAATAATTCTTGAGACAGTAGACTGACTTACATCTAATTCACGGCTGATTTTTCGCGTGCTTGTATGGGGATCTTTGACAACACTTGCGAGTACAATAAACTCCGTATCTTCATTTCTGGCCCGTTATCTTTTTACCTTCCGTCACCTTTAGGTAAGGAAGGTATTGTCTTTGGTCAAAAAATTCGGTGAAGAGTTTTTAATGAATAAGCACGTTTTAGCGTCCTTACAATACAAATTTACTATTTTTAAGATGATGCCTGTATATATATGTGTGTGTGTGTGTGTGTGACAAATTTTTCTCCGACGATAACTCCAATACTACAATTCTAAAAATGATAATTCTTTCGTATTCCTCTTCTGTACATCTATATGAAGAGTTGATTAGATTTTGGTTATAACTGGTCCACCGGAAGTACCCTTATTTGAAGTTTTTAACAGTTTTTCTTAAAAAAACGCAGTTAAATATTATTTTTTGACATTTTATTATTATATATATTAAAGAAAATACTCTTCTCTATACAGTTTGATTATACATTTTCCTTCATATTCAATAGATGTAAATTTAAAGCAATTATGAAGAAATTAATTTTCAAAAATTAGTCAGCTCTGCTATTTATCATGGAAACAGCTGACATAATTATTCAAAAAAATTTAATTGACAGATGTCAGTTGCAAGTGCAAAACCAAATATGGAAAGAAGTGTAGGATCTAAAATTGATATGTCATAGTGTTGCTCGCAAGTGACATGCAGAGAAAGGCCAAAGAAAAGATGGAAGCACATTACTTAGTGTAGTTTATGTTATAATTTTATTGAATTTATAGAACCTTTTCAAATGAACTTTTGGTATGGAATTTGTAAAAAAATTGTATGTGTTCGTGTTCGATTTTACATGATATTATATAGAATCTGTTCCAAGGACCTTGTGGTATGGGATTTGTACAAAATACATCGAATTGACGGAAGGTCTTGTGCTGGCCACAACAGATTTTTTCGTATTGAACGTGACCAGTTCTTTCGAACCTTTCCCTCAGTTTTTCAAAACAACGCCAGTTTGGATGTCTTATTCCCGGAAACCGTTGTGTATAAATTCTAGATGCAAGCAGAGGATTTCTTTCCGCTTCTCCAAGTGCGTACACAATATTCGTAAGTTCTTCTTGCGAATATGAATATTAATAAATAAAATTTTCTTAATCGCAATAATATTAATAATAACCAGTTTTATTTATTGGTTACTGCTAATGCAACTGTCATTATAGCTATTGTTTCTTATTAAAAACACAATTTTTATGGAATACTTGATTTAATTTTTAATGCAAACACATAAATTTAGAGAAAAATGGTGAAAATCTCCGAAATAATTGGTTTTAGGCATAATAAATCTTTAAGAATACAAAAAGGAACACAACTGAATAATAAAATATAGTGTGTTCTATTTGAAAATGACGAGTTGTGGCCATTTGAAATTCATTAAATTTGATTCGCTTTATTTAACACCCTGTATAATAATATGTAAAAGAAAGTATACGAAAACATAGAGTAGGTATAGTTTATAGTTGTACAGAAAAAAAATCTTAATTTTTGCTATTAAAATAACTTCAATATGCCTTATAAAGCAGTGCGTGTTTTAGATTTTTTTTTAGAGAAAAAACAGAATAACTTGGCTACGCCGCGGAAAACTAAAACAAATTTTATATGTTCGTATAGAGGAATGTAATACATTTCATAAAAATATATAGGATGTTCTATTTAAGAATAGATAAACAATTTTCGCCCAGCTGTAATGCAACACCCTGTATATGTGAAAATAATTTTACGTTATGCACCTTGTGTAGTCAAGTAAATTCGTTAAATAAATTTTTGCTGTATTTCTAACGATAAGAGTGATATTGAAGAAGGCCATTCGGTGACTCACTGTTTAATAAAAATTTAAAATGTATCGGATAAAGATTTTTATATTCTTTAATATTAGCAATAACAGATATTTTCAAAAAATCATATTTAGAAGATTTTTTTTAAAGAAACTATTACCTCTGGTTGTCTAATTGATACCAACATCTAATCAGCTCTTCCCAGGAATGTCAGATTGAGGAAACTGCAGTTAAATATATTTTAAGTCTTATAGTATTTGAGAAACCGTGGTTCCAACATCCACACTCACATCCACACATCCAAAAACACATAAACACACGGACATCATCGTAAAAATGTAATAATCTGATTATAGAGACCTTAAAACGTGCTTATCCACTAAAATCTGGGATTGAGATTTTTAGCATGATTCCAATATCTCTCTTAACGAGAGGTAAAAAGTCAAAATCAAACGATGAACGAAAACATAAAAATCTGATGTGGACACCATATGACTTCCTTAAACTAAACATATTTTATTAATAATTAAAATATGTATTATAACAGACCCAATCATAAAATTGCACGTATTCGACATAATTTGACATTGACATTGAATTCTTTATTTTTTTGTTATTTTTTGTCCTAATTTATAGCAAACTTAATTACAGGAACCAAAAAGCACATAATTTTTAAATTTACATATCTCGCTTATACAAAGAGCTAATTTAATCATACTTGATGTTTTAGACGCAGAATTCAATTATCTAAAACTTTTATTTGTAGCAATTATTTCTAAAATCAAAATAACACCTTTTTTTCATGAAAAACTGATAACAGCTTCAAATAAAGTATCACTTCCGGTTAGACAATTTTAATCAAAATTTATTATGTTATTCCCATTGATATAAAAGTATTATATACAAAATATGAAAAGTTTTGGATTATATTTTAATACAGTTTTTACTTCCTTGTACGAAGTAAAGGAAGTATTGTAATCGCGAAAAATTTCGGTTTCCAGATTTTAACGGAAATAACCATTTTGAGCATCCCTGAATCCATTTTGAGTAATTTCGGCGTGACGTCTGTACGTACGTATCTCGCATAACTGAAAAACGGGAAGCCGTAGAAAGTTAAAATTTTGTATTTAGGACTGTTATAACATCTAGTTGTGCACCTCCCTTTTTGGTCATTACATAACTTACGGAAGTGGTACTTTACTTGAAGCCTATAATAGATTTTAATGAAAAACTATATTAAAATATAATCCAAAACTTTTCAAATTTGGTATATAAGACTCTTATATTAATGGGAATAATATATTAGATTTTAGTTAAAAAGGTCTAACCGGAAGTGGTACTTTACTTAAAGCCTATAATAGATTTTAATGAAAAACTATTTTAAAATATAAACCAAAACTTCTCAAATTTGGTATTTTATACTTTTATATTAATAGAAATAACATAATAGATTTTGGTTAAAATAGTCTAACCGGAAGTGATACTTTACTTGAAGCTGTTATCAGTTTTTCTTTTAAAAAAATGGTGTTATTTTGAATTTAACAATAAATGCTTTTAGAAAGTTGAATTCTCCGTCGAAAATATCAAGTATGATTAAATTAGCTCTTTGTATAAGCGAGATATGTAAATTTAAAAATATGTACTTTTTGGTTTCTGTAATTAAGTTTGCTATGAATTAAGACAAAAAATAACAAAAAAATAAAGAATTTAGTGTCAATGTCAAATTATGTCCAATACGTGCAATTTAATGATTGGGTCTGTAATAATACATATTTTAATTATTAATAAAATATGTATAGTGTAACGCTAGGCGTACAAGGAAGTCATGTGTTGTCCACATCAGATATTTTCATTAAAATCTAGTATAGGCTTCAAGTAAAGTACCACTTCCGAAAGTTTTGTAATGACCAAAACAAGAGGTGCACAACTGGATATTATTACAGTCCTAAATACAAAATTTTAACTTTCTACAGCTTCCCGTTTTTCAGCTATGCGAGATACATTCAATTGCGGCCAAAAAAATGGAAACTCCTATTTTTAATTCCTTGTACGAAGTAAAGGAAGTATTGTAATCGCGAAAAATTTCGGTTTCCAGATTTTAACGGAAATATCCATTTTGAGCATCCCTGAATCCATTTTGACTAATTTCGTCGTGACGTCTGTACGTACGTATGTACATACGTACGTATGTACGTATCTCGCATAAATGAAAAACTATATTAAAATATAATCCAAAACTTTTCAAATTTGATATATAAGATTTTTATGTCAATGGGAATAACATAATAGATTTTAGTTAAAATGGTCTACCCGGAAGTGGTACTTTACTTGAAGCCTATAATAGATTTTAATGAAAAACTATATTAAAATATAATCAAAAACTTTTCAAATTTGGTATATAATACTTTTATATCAATGGGAATAACACAATAGATTTTGGTTAAAATAGTCTAACCGGAAGTAATACTTTACCTGAAGATGTTATCAGTTTTTCTTGAAAAAAATGAATTTTATGATTGGGTCTGTTATAATACATATTTTAATTATTAACAAAATATGTACATATAGTGTAACAGGCGTACAAGGAAGTCATGTGGTGTCCACATCAGATATTTTATTTTTGTAATTCAGTCTTTGACAGGATATTCAAACATAGGCATCGTAAATTTTCTGTAATTATTTACGTGTCAATGTCACATTAAATGAAAATAATTTGAAAGCACTAAAATGCGTGGACATTTGAATGAAAACGGAAAGACGAGAACTATTTCAAAATTAGAAGAAGGTTGGCCGTTAAGACGTTTTTGATTTTTTGGTTTATAATTTTGTGTTCACTGTTTTTCATTATATTTTATTTTTGATATAAGTAATACACGTTTCTCTTTCTCTGTTTTTAAATTAAATTAAATTATTTAATTAATAAAATAAAAATTAAGTAAATAAAAACAGTTTTATGGATTTCATAATGAAACGCTACTGCTTGTGTGACATTATTTGATATCATTTTGACATGGAGTCAAATTACAATGTTAAAAATTCATAAAAAGAGCTAACCAGATAAACGTGTTTCCATTTTTTTTTACCGCAATTGTACATACGTACGTACGTACAGACGTCACAATGAAATTAGTCAAAATGAATTCAGGGATGGTCAAAATAGATATTTCCGTTGAAATCTGGAAACAATTTTTTTGCGATAACAATACTTCATTTACTTCGTATAGGGAAGTAAAATTAATTTAAGAAAATTTAAAAAAAATGTTGGATAAGATGTATTACATTCGTGTGGAAAACGTATTAGTCACTAAAGTAAATTAGCCAGTCGCCCTGCGGGTCTCGTGGCTCAACATTTTTTTTTCTTGACTAATATGTTACATTCCACAATTATATAATAACTAATTATTAAACAATCCATAATCGAAAATAATGTTAAAAAAAACAATAAACATAATTATGAAAGTTTTATTTTTACTTCCTTGTAAGAAGTAAAGGAAGTATTATAATCGAAAAAATTTCGGTTTCCAGATTTCAACGGAAATATCCATTTTGACCATCCCTGAATCCATTTTCACTAATTTTGTCGTGACGTCACGTACGTACGTATGAAAGTATCTCGCATAACTGAAAAACGGGAAGCCGTAGAAAGTTAAAATTTTGTATTTAGGACTGTTATAATATCTAGTTGTGCACCTCCTTTTTTGGTCATTACATAACTTTCGGAAGTGGTACTTTACTTGAAGCTATAATAGATTTTAATGAAAAACTATATTAAAATATATTCCAAAACTTTTCAAATTTGGTAATATAAGACTTTTATATCAATGGGAATAACATAAAAGACTCTAGTTAAAATGGTATAACCGGAAGCGATACTTTACTTGAAGCTGTTATCAGTTTTTCTTAAAAAAAAATCTGTTGTGCCCAGCACAAGACCTCTCGCCATTTCCATATTAGGCTATATAAGTATTGTATTACACATCGCTATCGAACCGTCCTTTTATAACAAAAAAAAAATACAGAACTTTACCCAAATATTGTTTTTTATTGTATTTAACATGTCTTGTGCACACATATAATTCCAATTCCAATCTATTTTTCATTGTATGAGGAAGATTCTAAATGTCAGAGATTCTTCTAATTCATTAACTAGATTGGCGGTATTTCTAATGGATATATGCAAGTTACCTATAACACACTTGTTACGAATTATGTTACAAACATTTGAATTTGTCAACTGGTTTCCTTAGTGTAGTTTCGCCTACTCGACTTATTATAATCCGATATTCTATATATTGTAGCGTCTTTACCTCTAAATTTATAGAAGATGTAATAAAAAATTTAAATTTATCAGATGTAGAATTTTATGTTCTTCAAAATTAGTAATATCAAAAATTGTCAAAAAGTAATATTTAGAAGATTTTTTTTAAAAAAAAACTGCTACTTCCGGTTGTTCATTTGTTACCATAACCTTTTCAATTCTTCCCAGGAATGTCAGATTGAGGAATTCATAGTTAAACAGGTCTTATAGTTTTTGAGGAATCGTCCCTCTAACATCCAGCCATACACACACACACACACACACACACATATACACACATATCTACACACACACACATATACACACACACACACACACACACATATACACATACACATACACAGACATCATTGTAAAAATGTTAAAATCGGATTCTAGTGAACTTGAAACGTGCTTATTAATTTTTAGCAAGATTCCAATACCTCACTTAGCGAAAGGTAAAAATGGTGTTATTTTGATTTTAGAAATAAATGCTTCAAATAAAAGGTTTAGAGAATTGAATTCTGCGCGTAAACCATCAAGTATGATTAAATTAGCTCAAAGGACAAAAAAAGAACAAAAAAATAAAGAATTTAATGTCAATGACAAATTATGTCGAATACGTACAATTTTATGATTGGGTCTGTTATAATACATATTTTAATTATTAACAAAATATTTATAGTTTAACAGGCGTACAAGGAAGTCTTGTGGTGTCCACATCAGATTAATTTTATAATTATTTTTATTTATATTTTTAATAGTTATTTTAAAAAACATGAAAACAATTTGTATTTTATATTTTAAGATCCATATGATAATATTTGAAAATGTGACATTCTCTATTGTTTGTATAATAATACAACAAAATTTTGATGGACATTGAAATTAGCGAATCTTTGTTATTACTATTTATGCAATGTAATTCCAAGTTTTAATGTACCTAACAAGCTTTGCATGAGTTGATTTATAAATACAGTTTGTACACAAGTAGGATACTTGTATCTACCTGTATTTACATTATACTTGCTACATACGTATATTATATATTTACCGTTTTTCTTTTTATAATTTTGAGAATCACCGTGATCAAGAACATTATTGACCAGCATCTTGTTTCTCTCGGTTGTGTAACAACATAACGGTATTCCATTGAATAATTTCTGGTTTAGACCGACTAAGAGGTACGTTGCATGTATTCAATTCAAAATGTTTTAATGGAACATGTAAGTTAAATCTTTGCTGCTCCTTTCTTGTGTTCTAAATCTTGTTAAAATTTTGTTATTAATTAAATAATGATGTCATAAATATAACAAATTTCAACTTAATGTAGTTATTTTATAAGTGCCTTGTTTTAATTTTTAAAACAATAGAAAGTAAATATGAACCTTCTACTTCCAGGTAATATAATATGTATTATTTATAAAATCTGAACAGACGCGAAATTTAGTATAAAACAAACCTTTCTTCTCTTTTCCAACGAAATATTTGTACTGATAAACCTGACACCGTGCGAAACTAAGTGAAACTATATTTTGACTCCTCCTTTCCCTAAAGTACATTCTCATTAAAAATTTGGTTTATTATAAAGAAGTAAAATTGTAAACATGAAAATGATTACAACAAACTTAAAATACTAAACCTAAGATATAAAGTTAAAATGTATAATAGAAATGGGTACAAGTTTAAATTATTACAGCATAAAAAATGGTTGAATTACGTGCGATACAACAATGATAGTAACAACAATGTAAACGGGAAGGAAATGCGATTTGAACACTCGAATGATTCTTTCTAGTGACTTTTCCAACTTTCATAACTGACTTTTTGAACATCCTCTAAGCTAACTTATGTATTTAGTGTCTTCTGGTACAGTTGCATCTCGGGATACAATCGTGGCGTTAGGCCAATAATAACAGTCTTCTCAACCTTGGTGTATAATATACTATTATTACTTTTTAGGCAATCATGTAGCAACATTTAAATATTTTTTATAAATACCTTCGGATTAAACTCAATGCTTTCTACATCTTTTAAAGTTTATTAATATGAAATGATAAATTCTTAATATTTATTGCATTCTTATTTTACGTTGTGTCTTGACCTACTTTTCGAATTATGTTGCAGATGGTATAGTACTAGTTCATGATCTGAGTGCTTATTAGGATTATAGCGACACGAAAGTCTTGACATCAAATTTTTATTGAACGACATATAGTAACGTAATCTATACTCCTGAATATAATTAACTTATCATTAAAATAAAATTTATTGATTTTATATTCATGCCATTAAAAGGAGTTATATTGTAATATTTGAGAGCTTAGAAGTGATTTATAGTTACAATACTCTTAGACTTGGTCAATTGATATTATAATAAAATAAAAATATTTTTAGAATTTACGGAAAAGTTCATAAAAGTTAAATTAAGTAAAACAACTAGAAAACAGAAGATATCAAATTACTTATACTAACGTGATATATTAAAATATTAAAGGACCTAGATAAGAATTTTCCTAGTCATTTTAGATCTAGCATGGTCTTAAATAAAAGAAGTCTCCAACAATAAAGGATATGGCATTACATGTAGGGATGCCGGCCAAAACAATACTGAATCACCAACAAATGGGATTTTCAGTGAGTTATTTCCACTTTCCTGATTTTCGGTAATTTTCCATTTTCATCAGTAGAATACAAGTTCACTCTAATTTACTAATAAAAATATATGTGTTGTATTATTTTACCTGTAAGATTATATAATATTGATCCGGCTATTAGCGATTAATATGTAATTACAAATACAGCTTTATTAAGATATTTATTTTTTTTAAATACTTATATTTTTTTTACAAATTAAGTGACGTTTCTACATAATAATAATATATGTCTTTTTTTTTTTCGTCTCTGGATTCCATTTTTTTGCTCTTTTTTTTATTCATGTAACATTCTCCCCCTCAGTTTTGGCTTACTGTAGCCAAAACTCATTATAGTATTCCAATGTGACATATTTTAGTTACAGGTCTTTTGTATATGCCTGTCGTCGTTCGTACTTCTACTACTCTTACTCGATTATCTTTTCCAGCATAAATCTTTGTAACTATTCCTTTCCTCCATTCGTTTCTTATAACATTTTCATCCAAGATTAATACCATATCATTTACACTAATATTTTTATTATCCTTGTGCCATTTAGTGCGTTGCGATAATGTTGGTAAATATTCGCGGATCCATCTCTTCCAGAACTCATCAGCTAAACGTTGCGCTGTTCTCCAGGTACTTATAAATTCATCTTGTCTTAAAAATATTCCTGGTGCAGTTTCTGCAGCTGTACCTTTTAAAAGATGGTTCGGACTTAATGCTGTTAAATCATCAACGTCTTCTGATACACGTGTTATTGGGCGAGAATTTATCATGTCTTCTACCTCACATAACAAGGTGTGTAGAACATCTTGTTTCGGAGCTTTGCATTTAAGAATTACCATGAGAGCTCTTTGTACACTTCTAATTAATCTCTCCCAGCTCCCCCCCATATGGGGAGCTGCTGGTGGGTTAAAGTTCCATTTTATACCGCGCATGGTCATTTGATCTATCAGTTGGTTTTGGTTTAATTTATTTAACGACTGATGTAATTCTTCACAGGCACCGCGCAGATTTGTACCATTATCACTAAAAATTTCTTTAGGTGTACCTCTTCTGGATATGAAACGACGAATTACATTTATAGCTGAATTTGTAGTTAAGTCTTCAGCTATTTCAAGATGAATTGCTCCTATACTGATGCATGTAAATAAGACTCCGTATCTTTTAAGTTGCTTTCTTCCATATGTTATTTCCAGCGGGCCAAAATAGTCTATTCCAGTAATAGTAAATGGCCTTACTCTGCTTAGCACTCTACATTCTGGTAAATCTCCCATTAACGGTACTTCTGGTCTAGCATTTCTTATTTTACAGTAATTACAATTTATTTTTATTTTCTTTATTAAGCGTCTTGCTCTTAATATCCAAATTTTTTTGCCTAATTCATTTAGTATTGTTTCTTGTCCCATGTGTGCAGCTTTTCTGTGGTAGAATTCTACTAAAAGGTAACAAATACGATGTGATGGGCTTAAAATAGTTGGTTTTTTGTTTCAGCTAGTAAATCTATAGACTGATTAATTCTTCCTTTCATTCTCATGATACCATCGTCCATAAATGGGGACAATTTATATAATTTGGAATTAATTTTTATTTGTTTGTTTTCTAAAAGATGATTATATTCTTCAGGGTAACTTTCTCGTTGAGATATTGTTAATAAGACTTTTTCAGCATTACATAATTCTTCAACCGATAGTGGTCCCTTATTCGTAGTTAATCTTTTATACATTTTTATACTACGAAGTAACCATCCCACAGTACGCCATAAACGTTCATATTTTGAAAAACGTGTAAAATTTATTATCGATGTTTGTTCGTTAATCACATTAACTTTTTCTTCTAAATATATTTCATTTTCTTTTTTATATACATTTTCTTCTTTTTCTATAGGCCAAAGATTTTCTTCAGACACCAAATCAGAGGGTGGAATCTCAAAAAGATCAAATAAAACTCAAAAATCAAATGTTTCCAAAATGTCAAAAATTAGTGAAATTTCAATAAATCGGAAAAGATTAGAAGCAAGAAGAAAAGCACAACAAGAAATTTTTGAATTGCGCGCAGCCGAGAGAAAGGATAAAGAACGCATGAACCATTTACAATTACAGTTAGAAAATGCAAAAATTGAAGAAAACCTGAATGAAGAAGATAATGAATGCCATGAAGAAGAACAGAATAATGTTGATAATGTGTCGCTAAATGAAGACAGAAATAAAATAAATTATATAAATAAAGAAGCTACTGAAGAATGGGTTGAACAAATAAATCACAATCCAGAAATATACAAGACAACGTCAACACCACATCATCTTCAACAAACTGATATTACTGCAGCACTAGTAAATGCAGTAAATGCCCTTAGCAATCAGCGACACCCTCATCTTGATACAAATAAGCTCATGTCAAGACAAATTATGAAGCTAGATTTGCCTTACTTCTGGGGAGATCCAAAAGAATGGCCGGCATTTATATCAGAATTTTAAGAAAACACAGAAAATTGTGAATTAACTGAAAGAGAAAATATAATAAGACTCAGAAAATGTTTAAAAGGAGAAGCTAGAAATGTAGTTAAAGGATTGCTGATTAATCCTAAAGCTGTCAGTGAAATAGTTAACGTGCTTGAATTACATTTCGGAAGACCAGAACAAATTATTCATGGGTTATTAGAGGATATCAAATCGGTACCTACTATAAAAGAAAATAATTTAGAACCAATAATAAAACTAGCTACATCTGTCAATCATTTCGTTGTCAATATGGAATTGTTAAATATATGTGACCAATTACCTAATATACAAACTATAGATGAAGTATTATGCAAATTACCTATCAATTGGCAAATTGAATGGTTAAAATATTCAAGTAAAGAATTAAACAATAACTATAATTTAAAACATGTTTCTGAATGGTTAACAAAGCAGTCACTAATTGTCAGCCGCACCATAAGACCAAGTGAGAAGAGAGTAAACGAAATGGTGAAGAAAGAATTAAAATTTGAAAACAATCCTTCTCGATGGAAAAAGGAGATGACACTTTCTACAGTTGAAATAAAGAAGCAAATTTGTTTATACTGTAATAAACAAAATCATAAATTGTATCAGTGTAAAATATTTGAGAAATTGGCATATGATGAGAGGTGGAAATATGTAAAAAGCGAAAATTTATGTTTTAAATGTTTGCAGTTAGGACATGTAACCAAAGACTGTTGGATGAAAAATAAAGTTTGTAAAATTGAAGGATGCAACTGTAAAAGTCATTATCATAAATGTTTACATCGTGAAATAAAGAAAGAAATAAACGAAAAAGAAAATAAAGAAAACATTAACCTTACTACAGTACCTTTTGTTTCTCAAAATATAAACAAAATACTTCTAAAAGTAGCACCGGTAGTGCTACATGGACCTAATGGGGAATTTCATACTTATGCTCTTATGGATGAAGCATCCTCCGTAAGCCTTATACATAAAGAGATTGCAGAAAAATTAGGACTTAAGGGACCAACTAAACCCTTAAGAATTCGTTGGACAAATAAAGAGAATGTTCAAATATTAGATTCTAAAGTCGTGAATTGTAAAATTCAGGGACAAGGCTGCAATAAGAAATATAATATTATTAATTTAAGAACAATGGAAAATCTAGATTTACCAACCCAAACCATCAATATAAAACGTTTTGGCGAACAATGGGTTTACTTCAAAAAAGAAAATATTATATCCTACGAAAATGCTAAACCAATGATGCTCATTGGTCAAGATAACTGGGAATTAATCGTCAGTAGGCAGGTCATACAAGGTCCTAAAAATGCTCCTGCTTTATCAAGAACAAACTTAGGATGGATTATAGTAACAGGGGAAATCAAGACGAAAGAATATTATTTATAAAGGAAACAGAAAACGATGAACTACATAAATTGATTAAAGAATCATTTGATATTGAAAACTTTGGAATTATAACTTCTAAAAAATCGATACAATCAAAAGAAGATGAAAAGGCAATAGAAATAATGAAAAACACAACTAGAAAATGTGGAAATAGGTGGGAAATAGGACTACCATGGAAAGAAGAAATTATTTCTTTACCAGAAAGTAAAACTAACGCTTTAAAGAGATTAAGGTGCATGGAAATAAAGATGGACAAAGATCCTAACTTCGCAAAACAATATTGTAATAAAATAGAAGATTATCTTATTATAAATTATGCCAGAAAACTGACGAAAGAAGAAGCCGATATAGAACTACCTCATACTTGGTATCTACCACATTTTGGAGTGATCACCCCGAACAAACCAGGAAAGTTTCGCTTAGTTTTCGACGCTGCAGCCAAAAATAATAACATATCTCTAAATGATAAATTACTTAAAGGACCTGATATGATGTCATCGTTAATTGGAACATTATTTAAATTCCGACAGAGAAAAATAGCTTTTGCCAGCGACATTAAAGAAATGTTTCATCAAGTATATATAAGAAAAATAGATCAAGACGCATAGAGATTTTTGTGGAGAGGAATGGATAGGAAAAATGAACCCGACACTTATGTAATGCAGGCCATGATTTTTGGTGCTGTATCATCTCCCTTTTGTGCACAATACATAAAAAATTTAAATGCTGAAGAATATACTGAGAAATGGTCAAGAGCATATCAAGCAGTAAGATACAATCACTATGTAGATGATTATTTAGATTCCACTGATACAGAAGAACAAGCCATCGAACTGATAAATCAAGTTAGGGAAATAAATATTAGTGGTGGTTTTCAATTATGCCAGTGGATCAGCAATTCAGAGATGGTAAATAGAAGTATACCCGAAGATTTACGGACAAAAACGAAACAACTTGATGGAAACAAGATCTCGGATAATCAAATTGAAAAAGTATTGGGGATGTATTGGAATCCAGATGAAGATGTACTACAGTTTTCAACAAATTTTCAACGTATGGAAAAAGATCCACTAGGGATTATTATACACTACACAATACAAGGAAGAATGATAATTCAAGAAGTATGGAGAAGTGAATGTAAATGGGACAATACTATTGACGAAAATATTGGAAGAAAATAGAAAAAGTGGTTAAATAATATCCATAACCTGAAAAATATGAAAATTGAACGACCTTATTGCACTAAGATTTATCAAGCTGAAAACATACAGCTTCATATATTTTCAGATGCTAGTCAGAAAGCATATGCCGCAGCTGCATATATACGTGTATCAGTGAAGAATGAAGTACATATAAATCTTACAATGGCTAAAGCTCGTGTAACTCCTTTAAAAGGACTCACTATCCCAAGGGCAGAATTAGAGGCAGCAGTATTGGCAAGTCGATTAGCAAAAATCATTACTAAAGAACATAGCATTGAATTCACTTCAACTATATTTTGGATATTTTTGGACTCGTGATAATAACGAATCAGATTTCACTTCTACAAGCAGATGGTTAAATGGTCCAGAATTTTTAAAACTACCAGGAAATCTTTGGCCTATAAAAAAAGAAGAAAATGTATATAAAAAAGAAAATGAAATATATTTAGAAGAAAAAGTTAATGTGATTAACGAAAAAACATCGATAATAGATTTTACACGTTTTTCAAAATATGAACGTTTATGGCGTACTGTGAGATGGTTACTTCGTAGTATAAAAATGTATAAAATATTAACTACGAATAAGGGACCACTATCGGTTGAAGAATTATGTAATGCTGAAAAAGTCTTATTAACAATATCTCAACGAGAAAGTTACCCTGAAGAATATAATCATCTTTTAGAAAACAAACAAATAAAAATTAATTCCAAATTATATAAATTGTCCCCATTTATGGACGATGGTATCATGAGAATGAAAGGAAGAATTAATCAGTCTATAGATTTACTAGCTGAAACAAAAAATCCAACTATTTTAAGCCCATCACATCGTGTTTGTTACCTTTTAGTAGAATTCTACCACAGAAAAGCTGCACACATGGGACAAGAAACAATACTAAATGAATTACGCAAAAAATTTTGGATATTAAGAGCAAGACGCTTAATAAAGAAAATAAAAATAAATTGTAATTACTGTAAAATAAGAAATGCTAGACCAGAAGTACCGTTAATGGGAGATTTACCAGAATGTAGAGTGCTAAGCAGAGTAAGGCCATTTACTATTACTGGAATGGACTATTTTGGCCCGCTGGAAATAACATTTGGAAGAAAGAAACTTAAAAGATACGGAGTCTTATTTACATGCATGAGTATAAGAGCAATTCATCTTGAAATAGCTGAAGACTTAACTACAAATTCAGCTATAAATGTAATTCGTCGTTTCATATCCAGAAGAGGTACACCTAAAGAAATTTTTAGTGATAATGGTACAAATCTGCGCGGTGCCTGTGAAGAATTACGTCAGTCGTTAAATAAATTAAACCAAAACCAACTGATAGATCAAATGACCATGCGCGGTATAAAATGGAACTTTAACCCACCAGCAGCTCCCCAAATGGGGGGGGAGCTGGGAGAGATTAATTAGAAGTGTAAAAAGAGCTCTCGTGGTAATTCTTAAATGCAAAGCTCCGAAACAAGATGTTCTACACACCTTGTTATGTGAGGTAGAAGACATGATAAATTCTCGCCCAATAACACGTGTATCAGAAGACGTTGATGATTTAACAGCATTAAGTCCGAACCATCTTTTAAAAGGTACAGCTACAGAAACTGCACCAGGAATATTTTTAAGACAAGATGAATTTATAAGTACCTGGAGAACAGCGCAACGTTTAGCTGATGAGTTCTGGAAGAGATGGATCCGCGAATATTTACCAACATTATCGCAACGCAATAAATGGCACAAGAATAATAAAAATATTAGTGTAAATGATATGGTGTTAATCTCGGATTAAAATGTTATAAGAAACGAATGGAGGAAAAGAATAGTTACAAAGATTTATGCTGGAAAAGATAATCGAGTAAGAGTAGTAGAAGTACGAACGACGACAGGCATATACAAAAGACCTGTAACTAAAATATGTCACATTGGAATACTATAATGATTTTTGGCTACAGTAAGCCAAAACTGAGGGGGAGAATGTTACATAAATAAAAAATCTGTTGTGGCCAGCACAAGACCTTTTGTCAATTCCATGTATTTTGTACAAATCCCATACCAAAAGGTCCTTGGAACAGATTCTATATAATATCATGTAAAATCGAACACGAACACATACTATTTTTTACAAATTCCATACCAAAAGTTTATTTAAAAAGGTTCTATAAATCCAATAAAATTATAACATAAACTACACTAAGTAATGTCCTTCCATCTTCTCTTTGACCTTTCTCTGCGTGTCACTTGCGAGCAACACTATGACATACCAATTTTAGATCCTATATACTTTTTTCCATATTTGGTTTTGCACTTGCAACTGACATCTGTCAATTAATTTTTTTTTTGAATAATTATGTCAGCTGTTTCCATGATAAATAACAAAGCTGACTAATTTTTGAAAAATAATTTCTTTATAATGCTTTAACTCTACATCTATTGAATATGAAGGAAAATGAATAATCAAACCATATAGAGAGTATTTTCTTTAATAAATATAATAACAAAATGTCAAAAAATAATATCTAACTGCGTTTTTTTAAGAAAAACTGTTAAAAACTTCAAATAAGGGTACTTCCGGTGGATCAATTATAACCAAAATCTAATCAACTCTTCATATGGATGTACAGAAGAGGAATACGAAAGAATTATAATTTTTAGAATTGTAGTATTGGAGATATCGTCGGAGATAAAATTGTCACACACGGACACACATACACACACACACACGCACACACACACACACACACACACGGACACACACACACATACATACATACAGACATCATCTTAAAAATAGTAAATTCGTATTGTAGGGACCCTAAAACGTGCTTATTCATTAAAAACTCACTACCGAATTTTTTGACCAAAGACAATACCTTCCTTACCTAAAGGTGACGAAAGGTAAAAAAAGAGCAAAAAAATGGAATCCAGAGACAAGAAAAAAAAAGACATATATTATTATTATGTAGAAACGTCACTTAATTTGTAAAAAAAATATAAGTATTTAAAAAAAAAATAAATATCTTAATAAAGCTGTATTTCTAATTACATATTAATCGCTACGAGCCGGATCAATATTATATAATCTTACAGGTAAAATAATACAACATATGGTCCTTCGAGCCGGATCAATATTATATACTCTTACAGGTAAAATAATACAACATATGTATATATTCGAGTATAAAGCAACCAGCAGTCTGGTAGTTTTAAAAATTCTGGATCATTTAACCATCTGCTTGTAGAAGTGAAATCTTATTCGTTATTATCACGAGTCGCTTCGTCAGCTACATTTTCTTTCGAAGGTACCCACCTCCACTGTTCAGTATTGGTGGATTCTAATATTTCTCCAATTCTATGAGATATAAAAGAGGGATGTCTTTTTGTTTCAGATTTTAGCCAGTTTAATACAATCTCTGCATCTATCCAAAATATAGTTGAAGTGAATTCAATGCTATGCTCTTTAGTAATGGTTTTTGCTAATCGACTTGCCTATACTGCTGCCTCTAATTCTGCCCTTGGGATAGTGAGTCCTTTTAAAGGAGTTACACGAGCTTTAGCCATTGCAAGATTTACATGTACTTCATTCTTCACTGATACACGTATATATGCAGCTGTGGCATATGCTTTCTGACTAGTATCTGAAAATATATGAAGCTATATGTTTTCAGCTTGATAAATCTTAGTGCAATAAGGTCGTTCAATTTTCATATTTTTCAGGCTATGGATATTATTTAACCACTTTTTCCATTTTCTTCCAATATTTTCGTCAATAGTATTGTCCCATTTACATTCACTTCTCCATACTTCTTGAATTATCATTCTTCCTTGTATTGTGTAGTGTATAATAATCCCTAGTGGATCTTCTTCCATACGTTGAAAATTTGTTGAAAACTGTAGTACATCTTCATCTGGATTCCAATACATCCCCAATACTTTTTCAATTTGATTATACGAGATCTTGTTTCCATCAAGTTGTTTCGTTTTTGTCCGTAAATCTTCGGGTATACTTCTATTTACCATCTCTGAATTGCTGATCCACTGGCATAATTGAAAACCACCACTAATATTTATTTCCCTAACTTGATTTATCAGTTCGATGGCTTGTTCTTCTGTATCAGTGGAATCTAAATAATCATCTACATAGTGATTGTATCTTACTGCTTGATATGCTCTTGACCATTTCTCAGTATATTCTTCAGCATTTAAATTTTTTATGTATTGTGCACAAAAGGGAGATGATACAGCACCAAAAATCATGGCCTGCATTACATAAGTGTCGGGTTCATTTTTCCTATCCATTCCTCTCCACAAAAATCTCTATGCGTCTTGATCTATTTTTCTTATATATACTTGATGAAACATTTCTTTAATGTCGCTGGCAAAAGCTATTTTTCTCTGTCGGAATTTAAATAATGTTCCAATTAACGATGACATCATATCAGGTCCTTTAAGTAATTTATCATTTAGAGATATGTTATTATTTTTGGCTGCAGCGTCGAAAACTAAGCGAAACTTTCCTGGTTTGTTCGGGGTGATCACTCCAAAATGTGGTAGATACCAAGTATGAGGTAGTTCTATATCGGCTTCTTCTTTCGTCAGTTTTCTGGCATAATTTATAATAAGGTAATCTTCTATTTTATTACAATATTGTTTTGCGAAGTTAGGATCTTTGTCCATCTTTATTTCCATGCACCTTAATCTCTTTAAAGCGTTAGTTTTACTTTCTGGTAAAGAAATAATTTCTTCTTTCCATGGTAGTCCTATTTCCCACCTATTTCCACATTTTCTAGTTGTGTTTTTCATTATTTCTATTGCCTTTTCATCTTCTTTTGATTGTATCGATTTTTTAGAAGTTATAATTCCAAAGTTTTCAATATCAAATGATTCTTTAATCAATTTATGTAGTTCATCGTTTTCTGTTTCCTTTATAAATAATATTCTTTCGTCTTGATATCCCCTGTTACTATAATCCATCCTAAGTTTGTTCTTGATAAAGCAGGAGCATTTTTAGGACCTTGTATGACCTGCCTACTGACGATTAATTCCTAGTTATCTTGACCAATGAGCATCATTGGTTTAGCATTTTCGTAGGATATAATATTTTCTTTTTTGAAGTGAACCCATTGTTCGCCAAAACGTTTTATATTGATGGTTTGGGTTGGTAAATCTAGATTTTCCATTGTTCTTAAATTAATAATATTATATTTCTTATTGCAGCCTTGTCCCTGAATTTTACAAGTCACGACTTTAGAATGTAATATTTGAACATTCTCTTTATTTGTCCAACGAATTCTTAAGGGTTTAGTTGGTCCCTTAAGTCCTAATTTTTCTGCAATCTCTTTATGTATAAGGCTTACGGAGGATGCTTCATCCATAAGAGCATAAGTATGAAATTCCCCATTAGGTCCATGTAGCACTACCGGTGCTACTTTTAGAAGTATTTTGTTTATATTTTGAGAAACAAAAGGTACTGTAGTAAGGTTAATGTTTTCTTTATTTTCTTTTTCGTTTATTTCTTTCTTTATTTCACGATGTAAACATTTATGATAATGACTTTTACAGTTGCATCCTTCAATTTTACAAACTTTATTTTTCATCCAACAGTCTTTGGTTACATGTCCTAACTGCAAACATTTAAAACATAAATTTTCGCTTTTTACATATTTCCACCTCTCATCATATGCCAATTTCTCAAATATTTTACACTGATACAATTTATGATTTTGTTTATTACAGTATAAACAAATTTGCTTCTTTATTTCAACTGTAGAAAGTGTCATCTCCTTTTTCCATCGAGAAGGATTGTTTTCAAATTTTAATTCTTTCTTCACCATTTCGTTTACTCTCTTCTCACTTGGTCTTATGGTGCGGCTGACAATTAGTGACTGCTTTGTTAACCATTCAGAAACATGTTTTAAATTATAGTTATTGTTTAATTCTTTACTTGAATATTTTAACCATTCAATTTGCCAATTGATAGGTAATTTGCATAATACTTCATCTATAGTTTGTATATTAGGTAATTGGTCACATATATTTAACAATTCCATATTGACAACGAAATGATTGACAGATGTAGCTAGTTTTATTATTGGTTCTAAATTATTTTCTTTTATAGTAGGTACCGATTTGATATCCTCTAATAACCCATGAATAATTTGTTCTGGTCTTCCGAAATGTAATTCAAGCATGTTAACTATTTCACTGACAGCTTTAGGATTAATCAGCAATCCTTTAACTACATTTCTAGCTTCTCCTTTTAAACATTTTCTGAGTCGTATTATATTTTCTCTTTCAGTTAATTCACAATTTTCTGTGCTTTCTTTAAATTCTGATATAAATGCCGGCCATTCTTTTGGATCTCCCCAGAAGTAAGGCAAATCTAGCTTCATAATTTGTCTTGACATGAGCTTATTTGTATCAAGATGAGGGTGTCGCTGATTGCTAAGGGCATTTACTGCATTTACTAGTGCTGCAGTAATATCAGTTTGTTGAAGATGATGTGGTGTTGACGTTGTCTTGTATATTTCTGGATTGTGATTTATTTGTTCAACCCATTCTTCAGTAGCTTCTTTATTAATATAATTTATTTTATTTCTGTCTTCATTTAGCGACACATTATCAACATTATTCTGTTCTTCTTCATGGCATTTATTATCTTCTTCATTCAGGTTTTCTTCAATTTTTGTATTTTCTAACTGTAATTGGATCATGCGTTCTTTATCCTTTCTCTCGGCTGCGCGCAATTCCAAAATTTCTTGTTCTGCTTTTATTCTTGCTTCTAATCTTTTCCGATTTATTGAAATTTCACTAATTTTTGACATTTTGGAAACATTTGATTTTTGAGTTTTATTTGATCCTTTTGAGATTCCACCCTCTGATTTGGTGTCTGAAGAATTATATTGCCATTCGCCAAATCGTTTGGCACCTATTCCTTTATTTGTACGCATACTACGTCTCACGGTTTCTTCTACCACTTCATGTGTTGACATTATGACGATAAATATTTCCGATACAGACAATTATTTCCACTGCTGGTTGCTTTATACTCGAAGGACCATATGTTGTATTATTTTACCTGTAAGATTATATAATATTGATCCGGCTCGTAGCGATTAATATGTAATTACAAATACAACTTTATTAAGATATTTATTTTTTTTTAAATACTTATATTTTTTACAAATTAAGTGACGTTTCTACATAATAATAATATATGTCTTTTTTTTTTCGTCTCTGGATTCCATTTTTTTGCTCTTTTTTTTATTAATGTAACAACATGTTTATTTTAATATTGTAGTTTGTAATTTACAAGAAATTTGTATGAAATATGTGGAACTGACAGAAGATAATGTGTTGACCACTTCAGATTTTTGTTATTTTACTTGCCGTTAAATAAGTATGGACTGGAGATTTCTACTTTGTTCTCAATTTATGGGCATTGTTGAAAAAGTTGTTACAAAGAAACGGAAACATAGCAGGGCAAAGAGCAGGGTACGGAGAAGGGAAAATGTTGACCATCAGTTCATACTAATTTAACGTAAAGTAAAATAACAAAAATCTGAAGTGGCCAAGTAGTAGATAAAAATGGTCAAATGCTTTGCTGTTTTACCTCTTAATCGCATATTTAATGTGACCTTATTATGACTGTAATTTAATAATAAATAATTTAATTTAAAAAATGTTATTATACAATAATAATTGAAAATAAACGAATTATGTGAATTTAGAATACACGTTAAAGATCAAAGGTTTCTGTGAATTTTATTGTAAAGTACTTACTGACAAGTAAGGTGTAATCTGATCTCCTTTTTTTGACATGCCATTGAAGAGAGAGAATAAGAAGTGTTAATAGAAGTTTGAACTCTTGCGTCTTCATTAAAACATCATAGTACGTCGGCAAACTCTATAACGAGTTAGGGTAGAACAATGATTAAACTCCAATATATCATATAAGTGTCAGAGATTCATTAAGAGTAAATCAAAAGCTAATTATGGATTTAGTATGAATCTGAAACTTATATTAAATGTTCTTATTTGGTGCATCTGCTGATATTTAGTGACGGTGCTTTGTACAGGGATTAGTGCAATTTGCTGTGATTCCTGTTGTCATGAGAGCGGCATTCATTAATTAGGCAGGTTATTGGGGAATGATAATGGTGCAATATTATGTGTCATATGAGGAGTATTCGCTGCGCTTTATTGGCAAGAGGAATAATTTAAAAGATGAGTTTAACTGCAACTCATGGTTTTCATCGCAGCCATTTGTGCAAATTATAATAGTTGTCATTAATACTCATTATTATGTTCAACCAATGCTAAATTATTTACTTTAGAACAGATTGTATAACAAAATGTAGATATTTGATAAATAATAACAATATACAATGAAACAAACACTATTGAAGTTAGGATTTCTAACGATTGTTTTTAAAGTTAAAAAAAAAATATCGAACTAGAGTTATAACTGAATTAAATAACCAAATTATTAGAACTACACATTTAAATGAGGAAAAACTTTTTTCACTACTAGCCTACGAACCCACTATTATTTACCAGAATTTGACATGTGAAATTGTTTTTCACTACCGCTTTTTTGTAACCATGGTAACCTAGGTCAATAATAATTTATTATTAACCTAGGTCTATAATGCAAACTGTCGCTTTTCAATCAAACTCAAGCCTCCAAATCCAAATATTGTTTAACTCATTAAACTCAAGAAAGGTGTTAAGTATATACATAATTTAAATTTGCTGCTTAATTTTAAATTGACCTACTCTGCCACCTCGCCTGGCCACCGTGTTGTTTTGGTGAAAATGTGAAACATATCTAGTGTGTAGATGTAGGAATGAATAAATCACTATTTCTTTTGTATTTGTAGGTACAGTAGAGCCTCGATAATCCGTACTCAGGCTAATCCGAACGTCGCTGTAATCCGAACTGCCGAGTGACTTCCCTCTCTCTTTCTCCGATATCACTTGTTTGGACTGGGTTGACGAAAATAATTTGTCGTTATCCGAAATGATGATGCTACGTAATTTGAGGGAAAAATCTTTTTCTTGGTCACTAAATAGAACCCGCTAGACTAAAACAGATGAGTTTATGAATAAGTAACTCTTTAGGTACCTACCGTATTTTATGGTTTTATAAGCTCATTAAATATATTTTTTCAAATAATGCTCATATTGTTTTTTTAACATACTATAATCCGTACGCTCCGTGAGTCCGAACAGGGGCTGGTTTTTTGTAGTTCGGATTATCGAGACTCTACTGTAAATACATTTCAATAGATTTATTCAAAAATAATAATAAACTAATAAGGCTGCCGACTATAACAGCACAAAGTGTTTTTATTAAATAATTAAATCAAATACAAATCAAGGCCCATAAGTGAGGTTATCAAACCAGCGAAATGAACGAAACGTCAGATAAAAACAAATGCAGCCTACTTTGTTTTTGTGAATATTAACAAATAAGTAAAGTAATTATTCATGTCAAAATGATTGTTATTATCAATAAAAAAAAATTCAAGTAGGATTTATGTGCTAGTAGTGAAAAAAATAGAATATAAACCATGGTTGAGAAAGATCATTATTGACCAGCCGCCTTGTATCCCTCGGGCTGCGCCCTCGGGTTACGATAATGGCGCTGGGTCAATAATGATTTTCTAAACCTTGGCGTATAATATACTATTAATCCAACACCGACTCATATTATATTTGTTTTTTCACTACTAGCCAAGGAACCCACTATTATTTACCTTTATTTGACATGAGAAATTGTTTTTCACTACCGCTTGCTTGTAACCATGGTAACCTAGCTCAATAATAATTTATTATTAACCTAGGTCTGTAATGCAAACTGTCACTTTTCAATCAAACTTAAGCCTCCAAATCCAAATATTATTTAACTCATTAAACTCAAGAAAAGTGTTAAGTATATAATTTAAATTTGACGCTTAATTTTAAATTGACCTACGCTGCCGCCTCGCCTGGCCACTGTGCTGTTTTGGTGAAAATGTGAAACATGTGTAGATCTAGGAATGAATAAATCACTATTTTTTTGTATTTGTAGGTAAATACATTTCAATAGATTCATTTAAAAATAATAATAAACTAATAAGGCTGCTGACTGTAACAGCACAAAGTATTTTTATTAAATAATTAAATCAAATACAAATCAAGGCCCATAAGTGAGGTTATCAAACCAACGAAATGAGCGAAACGCCAGATAAAAACAAATGCATCCTACTTTGTTTCTGTGAATATTAACAAATAAGTAACGTAATTATTCCTGTCAAAATGATTGTTATTATCAATAAAAAAATTCAAATAGGATTTATGTGCTAGTAGTGAAAAAATCCATACTAATATAATAAATGCGAAAGTAACTCTCTGTCTGTCTGTCTGTCTGTCTATCTGTTACGTTTTCACGCCTAAACCGCTGAACCAATTTTGATGAATTCTGGTATAGAGATAGATTGACGGACATAGGCTACTTTTTATCGCGAAAATAAAACTTAAAGGGGTGAAATAGGGATGAAAGTTTGTACCACTCTATTAGTACAGTTGCACAAGTGAATAATGAATTGAACGTCACTGACGCATGATGAGTAATTCTTTGGTTAATTGGACAATGAAATTTTTGTCATTGGCGTGTAGCGCAAGATAAAATTTTCGTGAAAAAAATTGAATTATCAAAATTTAATAATCAAAATGAATCAATGAATCGAAAGCATAAGCAAGGTTCTACAATAAATATTTCACTAAGTACAGTAAAAAGGATTCTAGCTGAAAACAAAAAGAAATTTAAATAATCCAGAATCAAAATTAAATTCCCCGGAAAAGAACAAAATTGAAAATTTTGATTTCCAGGTATTTCTCATATTCTTTCTCACATCTATTACTTTTACAGTTTATTACAGTGTAGTTTTATGTGATTAGCCCCCGGTTTTATAAAGGGCAGAATCAATTTACTTCGGTAGTAAATTTATTTAAACTAACAAATTCGAATCAATTTTATTCATTTTATGGCATTTATAACATATATGTCAAAATTTCGACTGTCATTTGAAGGAGTAAATTTTATTTACTAGGGAACCTTGGCGTATAATCTATATACGTAAAAAATAAGGTTTTTCTTTGGGGCCTTAGTTATGGACTTCTACCGGACCGATTTTGATGATTCTTTTTTTAAATGAAAGCTATTAGCATGCAGATGTGCACAAAAATGTTAAGATTTTCAATTCCGTCTATTTTTATAAGGCCTTAAAGTCTTTTTATTAAGTACCGCTGTCAAGCGGTAGATGGCAGCACTGAACAACATGAAGATTAAGAGAATGATGTAAAATTTGTGAAAATTGCTAGAAAAATAATATTTTGTGTTATTTTAGAGCTGGTTTATCAATGCAAGGTTAAATAATTTAACAGGTAAATAACGTCCAAAGCTTTTATCATACAAAAATCAAAAGTTAACCTTAAATGACAGATAAATATGTCAACATGTCAACTTATAGTATAGTGAAACCATAATAAGGAAATTTGCCTTCAAAAATTAATAAATATAATAGTTAATTCATTAATTCAAACATGATAAGTATTTTAATAATATTGAGCAAAATAAATAAAGATATATATATTTGTATTATAATATAATAATTTTTTTAACCTAAAGTTTAAAAATTTATTGAATTATATATCCCATATATAAAATACAGCATTATTACCTATTTTAAAATGGACAAGAGACAGGTGTATATTTACAAGTTTTTAAATAACGAAATCAGTAAATTCAAAAGAGTATATTACAATCAACCAGTTGGATTAACAAAATATGAATTCACATTAACGAAAACTGATTTCACATAAATGAAAAGTGAATTCCCAATTCCCAGTAACGAAATATGATTTAACATTAACAAAAGCTGATTTCATGTAAAAGGAAACTGAATTCATACCAATGAAAACTAATTTCAACTAAACGAAAACAGATTTCAAACCCTCGGGTTATTTTTTCGCTTCTAGCGTAGCTAAAATTATAATCAACTTTTACCATTGTTGTAATCAAGTTTCATCATTGTCTTAATCAAGCTCTCTTATTGTTGTAATCAAATTTAATCTTTATTTAAGTTTCTTAAAAATACTATTCGCTATTTATTTAATATTTTATAAGTTCAGAAAAATATTTTCATATATTTTAGAGACAATACAGGGTGTCTCAGGACGAGCTTACGCTATCTATATTTTCAATACTATTTAATATAATTTAACGAAATTTGGTATCTAGGGGTTATCCAACATGCCCGTTTCAACTAAAATATTTTCAAAGCAGTAGCATTTCTGGTTTGACCGGAAATTGACCTCAACTTTCTTATTTTAAATAAAATACTCTATTTTTTATTTTACCATTGAATGCAGCAGAAAATTTTACATATGAACCATTAAAAACATTTTACTCATGATCAACTACTTCCGGCGTTATTCAACTTTTTTTGATTTTTTGTCTGAAATCCGGAACATTTTCAAAACCCTGTATCTCGGGAACGAGATCGAATTTTTATAATCTGAAAAAAGACTTTTATAGAGGAGACTTTAAGCTACCATTATCATAAAAGAATCCTCAATTATTTATAAAAATGTGACGGGTACGTTACACCAAAATTACAGTTGACAAACTTCAAAAAAGACAATTTTTTTAAATGGAACCCCCCCTTTTTCATTACGTAAATGTGTTCTACAACAAAAAATAAGGGTACTTTCTGTAACATGTCCTATGTTGAAAGTTGATAGAATTTCAGTAAATTAGAAAAACATGTAATCTGGGTATAATTATTTTATTAATACGGACAAGTAAGCCACGGAAAAAACAAATAAATTTTAAATACAAAACTATGATTAATTTAATACATATTCAAACTGTCCTCCATTCCAATGTAAGCATAAAAGTTACTCTCTTCAATAATTCTTCTTGTGTAGCATTTTTATCATCCGAGGAGACATGTTGCTAATGCTGTTCGTAGCCTATGTTGGCAATTTTCTTTAGTAGTTAGAGGTTTTTCATAGACGGCGTTTTTAATGTAACTCCAAACAAAAAAATCAAGTGGAGTTAAATCGGGTGAACGAGGAGGCCACCTATGTGGTCCATTATTTGCCAGCCACCTGTCTTTAAAAATTGTTTCCAAAAAAATATTTATTCTATGGCTATTAAGGGGTGGAGCGCCATCATGCTGGTACCATATTAAATTCCTTTGATCCAACGGTAAATCTTCTAAGAAATGAAGTAGATGAGTTTCTAAAATATCAAGATAACTTTCGCTGTTTAAATTATTTTCAAACATATGTAGAGTAACCACAGAATCATACTTTATGCTGCAAATTACATTAAAACTCCAAAAATCTTGGTGTCGGGTTTCATATGTTTGAAGAGGATTGTTATCACTCCAAAAACGCGAATTTCTACTATTGAAAATACCATTTTTATTAAATTTTGCTTCATCAGACCATATTATATTAAAAAAAAAAAATTATCTTCCTGCGTTTTTACTAATATAAACTCACAGTAATTTATTCTTGAATTAGAATCATCAGGTTGTAGGGCATGAATCAAATTAATTGAAAATGGATACCATTTAAAATTTTAAAATTCTATGAATAGAATCTTTGGAAATTGCTAATTCCCTTTGGGCATCTCTAACAGATGCTTCAGGATATGCCGAGAAATATGCTAAAACAGCAACTTCATTTTCTTGATTGTCTATTATCTTAGATTTTGAAATTTTCACTTTAAACTGGCCGCGTGTTTTACAGTTAAACAGAAGTCTTCTCATTAGTTTTTGACATTCACCATAAATAACCAATAAATTATTACTTATCCGTATTAATAAAATTATAGTTATACCAGTTTACATGTTTTTCTAATTTGCTAAAATTCTATGAACTTTCAACATAGGACATGTTATATAAAGTACCCTTATTTTTTGTCGTAGAACACATTTATGTAATAAAAAAGGGGGGGTTCCATTTAAAAAAATTGTCTTTTTTGAAGTTTGTCAACTGTAATTTTGGTGTAACGTACCTGTCACATTTTTATAAATAATCGAGGATTCTTTTATGATAATGGTAGCTTAAAGTCTCCTTTGTAAAAGACTTTCTTCAGATTATAAAAATTCGATCTCGTTCCCGAGATACAGGGTTTTGAAAATGTTCCGGATTTCAGACAAAAAATCAAAAAAAGTTGAATAACGCCGGAAGTAGTTTATCATGAGTAAAATGTTTTTAATGCTTCATATGTAAAATTTTCTGCTGCATTCAATGGTAAAATAAAAAATATAGTATTCCATTTA
This sequence comes from Ophonus ardosiacus, assembly GCA_943142095.1. Classification (NCBI taxonomy): domain Eukaryota; kingdom Metazoa; phylum Arthropoda; class Insecta; order Coleoptera; family Carabidae; genus Ophonus; species Ophonus ardosiacus. Next base: position 55,151,493 of record OW964823.1, read on the forward strand.
AAATAAGAAAGTTGAGGTCAATTTCCGATCAAACCGGAAATGCTACTGCTTTGAAAATATTTTAGTTGAAACGGGCATGTTGGATAACCCCTAGATACCAAATTTCGTTAAATTATATTAAATAGTGTTGAAAATATAGATAGCGTAAGCTCGTCCTGAGACACCCTGTATATTTACCTTATTTTTTGCCTCTCCAAATGTGGCTATTGCCTCTTCTTGCCCTATGTAAAATCTGTTTTCATTTAGTTGAAACTGGTTTATAAAATTGTGAATTCTGTTTTCATTATTGCAAAATCGGTATTCAGGAGTGATAAATTAGTTTTCGTTACTGTGAATTCAGGTTTCCTTTGTGTGAAATCAAGTTTCTTTAATGTGAAATTATACTGTAGAAGGTATAGATATGCAATGATTATGCATATTGTTTTAAACCGAATAAAGATGGTAATTTGAAAAATAGAAAGACGTTGATTCCGCATAGATTACAATAATGCATAAAATTTTGGTGTACAATAAATTATTACTACAATAATTGAACTTGAAATCATAAATGAAAAACATTGATTACGACAATAACAATATTTGTTGGTGACAATAAATTTTATACATTATAATATGGAATTAAATGAAGTAAGAATGATTGCAACATTGATTCATAATTATAATTTATAATAATAAAATATATTGAAATACGTAGAATATGCGGATAATCTCCATTAGATGTTTTACCTTTCTTTACCTACCTTTAAATAACGAAATCATTAAATTCAAAAGAGTATATTACAATCAACCAGTTGGATTAACAAAATATGAATTCATATTAACGAAAACTGATTTCACATAAATGAAAAGTGAATTCCCAGTAACGAAATACGATTTCACATTAACAAAAACTGATATCATGTAAAAGGAAACTGTATTCACACCAATAAAAATTAATTTCAACTAAACGAAAACAGATTTCAAACCCTCGGGTTACTTATTCTCGCTTCTAGTGTAGCTAACATTGTTGTAATCAGCTTTTATCATTGTTGTAATCAAGTTTCATCATTGTCTTAATCAAGCTCTCTTATTGTTGTAATAAATTTAGTCTTTAGTTAAGTTTCTTAAAAATACTATTCGCTATTTATTTAATATTTTATAAGTTCAGAAAAATATTTTAATATATTTAGAGGCAATATATTGATTACGACAATAACAATATTTGTTGGTGACAATAAAGCTTATACATTATAATATGGAATTAAATTAAGTAAGAATGATTGCAACATTGATTCATAATTATAATTTATAATAATAAAATATAACGTTGAAAGACGTAGAATATGCGGATAATCTCTATTAGATGTTTTACCTTTCTTTTCATTTAAATTTATAATAGTAAAAAAAAAATTCAGACGAAATGTGGAATTTACCACTAGCATTAAATCTTCAAATCATAAACTGGTTAATTAAATTAATACCTACTATAATTCCTATAGAATTTTTATTATTATTTTTCTATACAAATTGCATATTTTTAATTGGTATGTTTATCTGTTGAAAATTTAACATTGCTGCAGTTTGTTGTAAAATTTATACAATAATATCCAAAGTTCCCCATCAAATAATTACGTAGCATTAAAATCCATCCTGGTCCTGTTACAAGAACTATATTTTTTATCTGTCAAAACAGTTTCAGTTCCTAATTTCCATTTTTTATTTATAAACAGTCAATCAAACATTTAATTTACCTAACTAACAGTTACCATTACTTCACTTTTAACTTTGCATTAACAAACTGACTCTAAATAATTTACTTATTATTACCAGTGCTGTGTCAAATAATCTCCCTATTCCTATGTGCCCAACAAAGCAGCGGTAGTTAAAAAAGTATAGAAAAGTACCAAACATTAAATAAAATTTATAATTTAATGACATTACCCCATATTGTTTGTTGCAAATATTTGCAACGGGTACAGCTGTCTATATATATAAAAAATCTGATGTGGCCAACACAAAACCTCCCGCTATTTAATTTTTATTAATTTAAATACATACCTACGTATTTAGTAATGCTTCAAACTATATTATGTTCCATTGCATATAACTATTGCTTTATTTTCTTTATTATTAATATGTCACTATTATTAATTTGAAGTGATTAGTTTTTTGACAATGACGTTTACCTGTCAGTTACATTCATTTGAAATATAAACTGTGTAACAAAGGAATTGTGTTTATCTTAGGCTTCGGGATTAAAAAAAGAAAAATAATTTTTAAATTTATCTGTAAAATATACAGAAAAAGTATTAATGTATACCTGTACAAAATTCAATAATCTATAATTTTACAATGACATTAAATGCGAAAAAATGGCATTTAATGGTATTTTTTGAAGAAAAACCATTATGAGCTTCAAGTAAAGTGCCATTTCCGGTTATCCGATTTACACCAAAATCTAATGGCATCTATTCCTATTAGAATAGGGCAGAAATACAAGGTTTCGTACACATATACACATACACACATACATACATACACACACACATACACACATACAGACATCATCGTGAAAATGTTAAAATTGGATTCTAGGGACCTTAAAACGTGGTCATTTACTAAAATCTCGATATGTGATTTTTAGCACGATCCCTATACCTCCCTTACTAAGGGTAGCGAGATGTAAAATATAAGGTGTTTCTTTGGGGCCTTAGTTATGGACTTCTACTGAACCGATTTTAATTAATCTTTTTTTTAAATAAAAGCTGTTAGCATGTAGATATGCACAAAAATTTAAAATGTTACAGTTTTGATTCCGTCTATTTTTTATAAGGCCTTAATTTTTTTTATTAAGTACCGCTGTCAAGCGATAGATGGCAGCACTGAACAACAAAAACATAAGAATGAAGAAAAAATACACACAGTTTGTGAAAATTGGTACAAGAATAATATTTTTCTACTCCCATGCGTGAAGTGAGTACTTCACGTATCAATTTTTATGTGTGAAGTTTGAGTTTTTGCACACGGTGCGTGAAGTGCTACTTCACGCACAGTATGCGTGAAGTAACATTTCACGCACCGTTCATTATTTTAATATTACAAACTGAATTGTATTTTAATAAAACAAAGCTGTTAAACACTCGTAACGTTGGTAACAATGGTTACACAAGTCGATAATACAGAGGCTTTACGTTTAAAGAATGACAATGTGAAGAAAAAAATATATTTTATTGCAAGGTCGTAGAAAAAGTATAGTATGTAACACGTGTGTGAAGCCTATTTTACATTCGGGTGGTTTGCAACACTCGCCTTCGGCTCGTGTCGCAATCTCCACCCTCATGTAAAAATGTCAGCTTCACACACTTGCCACATAATATACTATTTTTGTTCTTTAGAGCTGGTTTATCAATACAAGATTAAATAATTTAACAGGTAAATAACGTGCAAAGCTTTTATCATATAAAAGTCGAAAGTTAACCTTAAATGACAGGTAAATATGTCTACATGTCAACTTGTAGTGAATCCATTTCCCTATGGAAATTTGCCCTCAAAAATTAATAAATATAATAGTTAATTCAAATATGGTAAGTAGTTTAATAATATTGAGCAAAATAAATAAAGATATATATTTTGTATTATAATATAATAATTTTTTTAACCTAAAGTTTAAAAATTTATTGAATTATATATCCCATATATAAAATACAGCATTATTACCTATTTTAAAATGGACAAGAGACAAGTGTACATTCACAAGTTTTTAAATAACGAAATTGGTTACTTATTCTCGCTTCTAGCGTAGCTAACATTGTTGTAATCAAGTTTCATCATTGTCTTAATCAAGCTCTCTTATTGTTGTAATAAATTTAGTTTTTAGTTAAGTTTCTTAAAAATACTATTCGCTATTTATTTAATGTTTTATAAGTTCAGAAAAATATTTTAATATATTTAGAGGCAATACATTTGTCTTATTTTTTTGCCTCTCCAAAGGTGGCTATTACCCCTTCTTGCTGCTCTTCCTTGGCGGCGCCTATTTAAGGTTCCTATGTAATATCTGTTTTCATTTAGTTGAAACTGGTTTATAAAATTGTGAATTCTGTTTTCATTATTGCAAAATCGGTATTCAGGAGTGATAAATTAGTTTCCGTTACTGTAGGTTTCCTTTGTGTGAAATCAAGTTTCGTTAATGTGAAATTATACTTTAGAAGTTATAGATATGCAGTGATTTTGCATATTGTTTTAAACCGAATAAAGACGGTAATTTGAAAAATAAAAAGAAGTTGATTCCTCATAGATTACAATAATGCATAAAATTTTGGTGTACAATAAATTATTACTACAATAATTGAACTTGAAATCATAAATGAAACACACTGATTACGACAATAACAATATTTGTTGGTGACAATGAAGTTTATACATTATAATTTATGGAATTAAATTAAGTAAGAATGATTGCAACATTGATTCATAATTATAATTTATAATAATAAAATATAACATTGAAAGACGTGGAATATGCGGATAATCTCTATTAGATGTTTTACCTTTCTCATTTAAATTTATAACAGTAAAAAAAAAAAAATTCAGACGAAATGTGGAATTTACCACTAGCATTAAATCTTCAAATCATAAACTGGTTAATTAAATTAATACCTACTATAATTCCTATAGAATTTTTATTATTATTTTTCTATACAAATTGCGTATTTTTAATTGGTATGTTTATCTGTTGAAAATTTAACATTGCTGCAGTTTGTTGTAAAATTTATACAATAATATCCAAAGTTCCTCATCAAATAATTACGTAGCATTAAAATTCATCCTGGTCCTGTGTTACAAGACCTGTATTTTTTATCTGTCAAAACAGTTTCAGCAGTGGCGGCTGGTGATATCTTTGTATGGTAGGGCACAAAAATTTAAAAAAGTAAAAAGAGTATATTAAATAATTTAAGCTTTAAGATACAGAAGCCATCTTCGTAATTAAATGAGTACTAGACGATTACAATTCAACAATAACAGATTACCTCGGAAAATGCCGGACATACTCGGACATCTTCGTTTAAATTGGGCTGTGCCCGGAACAGGCTTAATGCAGTCATATGCAGCTTCGCGCGCTTCGCTGCTATTGGTCAAAATTCGAGTAAAAATAGTGGGAGACCGGGGCAGAAACATTTGTGCCCTAGCTTCTAGCAGCATATCGGTAAGTGCAGAAGTCAATATATTGGCTATCTAGCTATCGGCGGTGTAGTAAGAATTGCATAATAATGAAAGTAAATAAATAATAATTAATGTATTTTTAAAATGTATATGTACTCGCTTATTTCTTTTTTTCTTGTCTTTTTATTTGGTAGGGCTGCGCCCTTGTGCCCTATAGCACGAGCCGCCACTGAGTTTCAGTTCCCAATTTCCATTTTTTATTTATAAACAGTCAATCAAACATTTAATTTACTTAACAGTTACCATTACTTCACTTATAATTTTGCATTAACAAACCGACTCTAAATAATTTACTTACTATTACCAGTGCTGTGTCAAATAATCTCCCTATTCCTATGTGCCCAACAAAGCAGCGGTAGTTAAAAAAGTATAGAAAAGTACCAAACATTAAATAAAATTTAAAATTTAATAACATTACCCCATATTGTTTGTTGCAAATATTTGCAACGGGTACAGCTAGTATACAATAATATGGTTATATGAAATAACTAATGTACAATATTGCTTACTCCGTGAGTAAATAGCTGCGTTCAGGACGCCATTATTTGAAGTCGTGGAGGAATTATTATTGATTTTTGCATTTTTTAATGGGAATAAAAAGCAAGTTTAATTATTTTATTATTAAAACATTTTGACATTAGTAAACTTATTTATTTAAATTAATATTAACATTTATGTTAAAATATACTTAGGTTACTTACCTTTACATAAAGACAGCTCTCATTTACTGTTGAAACGAAAACGAGTTTGAGGTTGCTAGCATTGGAATTAAATACAAAGATGCTGCTTGTTCTTCTAAGTAAATATATTTTACAGGAAGGTCCTCATTTTCATTCATTATAATATATAGGATCCGACAGGGAGGTATGGTATTTTTGAAACACTTATTTTCGAACGAATTTCACACACACATAGACGGACATCATCGTAAACATGTTATAATCGGATTATAGGAACCTTAAAACGTGCTTATCCACTAAAAACTGGATATGCGAATTTTAGCATGATTCCAATATCTCTCTTAGCGAGGGGTAAAAATGGTCAAGAGACGGGTGTAAATTTACTGGTTTTCAAATAACGAAATCATTAAATACAAAAGAGTATATTATTTATAACCAACCAGGTGAATGTTCCTATTTTCTCGATCTTAAACGCTAGCTTTTACAGTATATTTTTATGCTTTTGAAATATGATTTCACATTCACATTATCGAAAACTGATATCACACACATTTAACAAAACATGATTTCACTTTAACGAAAACTAATATTATGTAGAAGAAAACTAAATTCACACTAACGAAAACTAATTTCAACAAATCGAAAACATATTTCAAACCACCGGTTACATATTCTTGCTGCCAGCGTGTTCAACATTGTTGTAATCAACTTTTATTATTGTTGTAATCAAGTTTCATCATTGTGTTAATCAAGTTTTCTTGCAAAATCGGTATTCAGGAGTGATAAATTAGTTTTCGTTAGTGTGAATTCAGGTTTCCTCAAAAGCGTGAAATTATACTGTAAAAGATATAGATATTCAATGATTATACGTACACCTATTGCTTAAACGAATAATAATGTTAATTTGAAAAATAGAAAAACGTTGTTCGCTCATAGATTACAATAATTGAACTTGAAATCACAAATGAAATACAATTATTACAACAATAATAATATATGTTGGTAACAATAAATTGTATAAAATGAAATGAAGTAACAATGATTACAACATTGATTCATAGTTATAATTTATAATAATAAAATATAACATTAAAAGACGCTGAATATGTGTATAATAAATATTACAACAAAAAAAGTCAGACGAAATTTAGAATTTACCACTAGCATCAATACCGTCAACAGGGGTAATATCGAATCACACAGGTAATATCGGATGATATGATAAGATTTCAATTTGGGCGCGCTACACCTGATGAGTGACAGTTAGTTCGCTAAACAAAAATATCCCTAGATTGACAGATAACGGACCAATTCGCCATTCGTTTCGCGCTCGATGGGACAATCAAAGTAAGTACACAAAAATTTAATATCTATAGTCACTTTTTCGCTAACACTGAGACAGCCAAATAGTGTCCTTTGGCCTGCGAACCCTGTGCATGAGAGCTACATGGTGCAATGGGATTAATACTTGTTTACAGTCTTATCAAGACTTCCATAACCTCAAAGTTCTGTTCACGTCTTTCCTTTCCACAAAAAATTGAAATTAACAGAAAATGGTTTTTTCAGGGGTAATATCGGACATGCCTCGCAAACATCGTCATAAGCTAGGAACGCCTTATCGGCGCAACTACTCCCAAGAAAGCACGGAAAGGGCATTGTTGGCAGTGGTAGACGACCACTATACATTCAAGTAGGTAGCATATATGCACGGGGTACCAAAAAGCACTCTTTACGATATTTACAGAGGTGAACATTCTGACAAACTCGAGAGGCCCCCAATCTTGTCTGTGATTGAAGAGCGTTGGCTGGTAAATGCCATTACTACTGCAGGGAAATTTGGATATCCCTTTGAGAAGCAGACAATCAAGGACTTCGTGAGCCATTATTTAAATAGTAAAGGCGTAAATATACAATGTTTCGACAATAACAGACCTGGTGATGACTAGATTAATCACTTTATAAGGCGACACAAGGTGTTATCACTCCGTAATTGTGAAAATATGAAACGAGTGAAAGCTGAAGTCACAGAAGATACAATTAAATAATATTTTGTGCACTTGGAGGAGACACTCTAGGGGGTTCCACCTGAAAATATTGTTAATATGGATGAAACAAACCTAACAGATAATCTCAGTAAAAAACTAGTTTTTACTCCTCGTGGAGAAAAGCATGCACGAAGGATAATCGACTTCTCGAAAACGTCGACGTTTGTTATGTTCGCTGTGGCTGGTGATGGTACTTGTTTACCTCCATACGTTGTGTACAAAAGTACAAACCTCTACCCAGACTGGATACAAGGTGGCCCCGAAATCGCGCAATATAACAGAACACAAAGTGGATGGTTCGACACTGCATGTTTTGAGGACTGGTTCTTCAAAATCGCTCTTCCCTATCTGCGACGAAAAGAGGGCAAGAAGGTTCTTATTTACGACAACCTGGCAAACCATCTTTCCTACCAGATTATCAAAAGTTGTGCAGAAAACAAAATTCAGTTTGTATTTATGCCGAAGAATTCGACAAACTTGTGTCAGCCCCTGGACGTTTCAGTGTTTGGACCCCTCACACGGGTCTGACGAGAAATTCTGACTAACTGGAAACGGACCCATAAAGGAGTCGTACCGAAATCCGTCTTTCTTTCCCAGCTGAAAAAGCTTCTGGAAAAATCGAGGGGTCGCATGTCGGATAACATCGTGTCTGGTTTCCGAGCAACGAGCATAATCCCATTCGATCAAGAACAAGTTTTGAAAAGGATTCAGAACCGACTAGCAGGAGGCACACAAGATGAAATGAGAGCGTCGTTTGCAGAAGTGATGAGTAAAATTATTGCTCCTTTGAAGCAAACCACGACGAGACCTAAGCGTAGGTCAAAGATTAAGATTAAGCACAACCTACAACCTACCGCATCGCATAGTGCCGTGTACCATGTCGTGTGTTCTCCGTCGCCGGTGTGTTTGCCTGCGTAAACTTACTTGTGATGTGACGTGTGATCGTGATTCGTGAGCAATAGTGAGCAACATTATTTATGAAAATATTCATTTACTGGCATTTTTATATGCTTAATTTTATGCAGGTAAATAATATAAAACAGTGTATATCCGGTCCCGTTAAAAGGCTTTTCAGTGTAGGTGGGCAAATTCTCACACCAAGGCGCAATCACTGAATATTTTTTGTTTCCTTTTTACACATCGTATCAATCAAGCATAAACAATTAAAGAAACATTTGTAAGAAATCACGGTTGCTTACTTTTCAGGTATCTTATCAGTTATCTAAAGTTTTTATCTAGATAACATGTAAACTATCTGTTATCCTTATCTAGATATATTGCGCAAATTTATGTTTTATCTGTTATCCGGATAACGAAAATCATTAGCTGACCCAACACTGCCTGTGATACATTACAAAAAGGCTGTTTTGCTTTGGTTAAGTTTTTGTACAATGAAGGAACCAAGAAAGAACCGACCAAAGAATTCGTCGCGAGAATTGAAAATATTACGAAAAATTATATTGCTGTTAATTGCCTTAGATCCTATAAGGGACACAAAGATACCTTTGTCTTTCCGGACGTTGAAGACAAAAGTAAAATCAAACTTCAATAAGTCCGCAGTATTTTAACTGCGCCTAAAATCCATTGCGGCGTTCATGTGTTTAAAGGTCTGCAGTTGTAGAGTTAAAGGAACAAATACCTATTTACGTTTTTAGAATATTATTTTCCATTTTTTTTTATCTAATGTTTGAAGCTTATACATTTATTTTATGAATAAAGACGTTTATTTCCATTATATCGATTTTACTACTGCAAACTGTACCCTGCATTGCCCCAAAATATTTCTTTTTCATATGCAATGTCCGACAAACCTATTTTGGATATCAGGCTCAAAACGTACTGTTTCAGTGTAAAAATTAAAGCGTCCAATATTACCCCCAAACCGCAGGTTATATTGGACGTCACTTTTTTAAAGAAAAAAAAATCTGTTGTGGCCAGCACAAAACCTTCCGTCAATTCGATGTATTTTGTACATATTCCATACCAAAAGTTCCTTGAAAAAGGTGCTGCATATCCTATAAAATTTTAACACCAACACACTATTTTTTACAAATTCCATACCGAAAGTTCCTTTCCCTATTTTATTAGGGGTCGCTGTTTCTTACTCTTCTCTTTTACTGATTCCTGTCCAACGCATCTTCTTCACATAATTCTTCCTCTCTCATATCTACACAGTCCTTTCATTTCTCTTTGGCCTTTCTTGTACTTCTGGCATTGAAAATTCCAATCTTGAGGCGAGTGTGCAACTGCAAGTCACTTGCGAGGGACACTCTATCACATTCACATATAACTTTCTGACCCTATACTTTCAACTTTGGTTTTGCATTTGACCACTGACATCTGTCAATTAAATTTTTTTGAATATATCTGCTGTTTCTATTATTTTAGCAAAGCTGACTAATTTTTGAAAGTTAATCTCTCTTAATGTCTCTATAACTATATATGTATTGAATCTGAAGGAAAATGTATAATCAAACCGTATAGAGAATAAGATATTCTTTCATATTGATAATCACAAAATATCGAAAAATGGTATTTAACTGCGTTTTTTCAAGAAAAACTGTTAAAAACATCAAATAAGGGTACTTCCGGTTGATCAATTATAACCAAAATCTAATCAGCTCTTCACATGGATGCAAAGAACAGGAATACGAGAAAATTATAATTTTTATAATTGTAGTATTGGAGTTATCGTCGGAGAAAAATTTGTCACACACCGGCACACACACACACACACATACACACGGACACACACACACATATACAGACATCATCTTAAAATTATATAATCCAAATGTATGATAGTCAATAGACGCGTGTTTAACAGTGCATAAAAATTGTATTTTACACTGGGTTTTTGCCAATTTATAAGTATACATTTTATATCATAGTGTTTATCACATTCTGATCTATCTAGTGAACAGTGTTAATATAACGATAGTGGTTTAATATCATCTATTTTTAATCAAAAACTGTGCCAAACTCTTTTAGTGAAAAAATCTAAATTTTGCAGTAACTAACAGGTTACTTAAGTTAAGTGTCGTTGAGGTTGCCGCCAAGGTCTTGTGAAATGACGTCACAGTGTGCGTGCTGCTCAGCCGCTGTTAGAAATACTCAAACAGTGACATGCGGCACATGTAATAAAATATTAAAAAATTCATGTGTTGGTTTATCTGCAACGGATTCTCAAGCAATAATAATATTAAGAAGGGCGTATCCTGGGCATGTATTCCATGTCGGGATCTCGGAAATGATATTAAATCATTAAAGGCTGAAATAGCAAAAATTCGTGATATTGTTAATAATTTGAATAATCTTATTAATATAAATTCGTCACCTGAAACATTAAATATGGAACTAATTATATTGGAAATCAGTGAACGAGAAAAACGTAAAAACAATTTAATTATCTTTGGTTTAAATGAATCTGATAATAATAATGATTTAACTCATGTTAAGAATATCTTACAAACAGTAAATCCGGATGTAAACGTGGATGAAGTTAAAATATTCAGACTCGGTAAACCAGATAATAATAAAATTCGCCCTACAAAAATACAATTAAAATCCTCTAAAGACGTGAATACAACTATTCGTAACGCGAAAAAAATTAAAAGTAATACAAACTACAGTAAAATATTTATAACAACAGATAAAACACCGCGTCAACTTGAATATTTAAAAACTATTAAGGACGACCTAAAAAGTAGAATTGACACGGGCGAAACAAATATAAAATTAAAACATATAAACGGTATTCCGTCCATTGTTACAGATAATTTAAACTAGTAAAGCCCAACAGTTGTATATCTAATTTTATGGTGTTTTATCAAAACGTTAGGGGGTTAAATACTAAGTGTGGTGAATTCTACAGAGCAACGTGTGCAAGTGAATTTGACATAATAACAGTAACTGAAACGTGGTTATCTAATGATGTAAACAATGCCGAACTATTCCCATCATCATATACTGTTTTTCGATGTGATCGGAGGAAAGATGAACTTGGTGTCAGTAGAGGAGGTGTACTCATTGCCTGCAACAATCTGGCCATCAACGCTGTGGAAGTTGACGTATCTCATTTATTGCAATTGTCCAAGTCAATAGATATTGTAGGCTGCAAAATTAATAATGCCAAATCGAATATGTACGTATTTGTTGTTTACATACCGCCTCAAATTAAGTTGGAAGAACTAGAACAATTCCTTGAAGCACTTAGTTTGTTTGATAAAATCTTCAATAGTAATGTTCTATTTTTTGGTGATTTTAATATACCTAATTTTGTAAATAATGATTCTTTATGTCCAAAGGTACGAAATATTAATAATTTTCTTGTGTCACAAAATTACCTGCAGTTTAATAATATTTATAATGTTAATAACAGAATATTAGACCTGGTTATAGGCAACATTAACTGTAATGTAAACGAATCTGAGGTTAGGTTAGTAAAATTAAAGATAACTATCATCCATCATTAGAAATATCATTTGAAATAAACATCAAAGACAATATAAATTTTCCTGTTAACAAGAGAAAAACAAAACTTATAACTTCAGTAAAGCTAACTATCCTGCACTGTATCAATGTATCATATGTACAGATTGGTCATCTCTACTTACTATGTTCAATGTTGAAGATATATGTAATCATTTATATAGTATACTTGAGAGCTATTTTGATTTATGTGTACCGATATTTTCAAACAGAAATTGTAAACGTTCATATCCAAAATGGTTCACAAGAGAAATAATAATAAACTTAAAGAAAAAACATAAACCCACTGTCAATTGTTAATGGTTTTGCTGAATATTTTAGTAGTGTATATATCTCATCAAATTTTGTAAACAACTCAAACAATGTCAGTAATTTTAGTTACTATCTACCAAATATCTCAGTAAACCATTTGACAGAAGATGATATAATATGTGCAATAAGAAAGCTGTCCAATAAAGTAACATCTGGTGTTGATCAGGTACCAAATTTTGTTATAAAGGGCTGTGCAGATGGCTTTGTGGTTCCATTATTACATTTATTTAATTGTATATTAGATAGTTCCACCTTTCCAAATATCTGGAAAATAGCAAGAATATGTCTCATTTACAAAACTGGTGATACTTCAGATATTAAAAACTACCGACCTGTTTCAATTCTTTGCAATTTTGCGAAAATGTTTGAATCCATATTACATTACAAGTTATATGCACAAATTAAGGTATTCATATCACCTTTTCAGCATGGTTTTGTTCAAAAAAGATCAACTACTTCTAATTTGTCAATAATAACGCATTGCATATCGTCAGTCCTTGATGTAAGTGGTCAATTCGACGTTATTTATACTGATTTCCAAAAGGCCTTTGATCAGATAAATCATAATATTCTCATAAATTAGAAAGCTATGGCTTCAGTCCTAAACTAGTTTCGCTTTTCAAATCATATACTATAACTCCTACCTCTGGGGTGCCCCAAGGATCAGTCCTGGGTCCTTTTCTTTTTATTATATTTATAAATGACCTTAGCAACTCAATACAGTTTGATCATTTATTTTTTGCTAATGACCTGAAGATATATTCAAATATTAATAAATTAGAGGATTGCAAAAAACTTCAAAATGAACTAGACCAAATAAATATATGGTGCAATACCCACGATTTAAAACTTAATATCAGCAAATGTAAAGTGATGACTTATAATAGAAGTAGAAATCCATTGCTATTTCAATATTCAATTAACAACAATGTATTAAAGCGCAATACTAAAATTCGAGACCTGGGTATTTACTTTGATCCAGAGCTTACATTTGCACCTCAAATAACAGAAATGGTTCAATCTGCATATAAAATGCTTGGTTTTTTGTTGAGAAATGGCAAAGACTTCAATAAAATACACTTTTATCTTTATTTCACTGTTTCGTCAGGTCAAAACTCGAGTATGGGTCTATCATCTGGTGTCCAGTTTACAATAAATATGTTTTGCAAATCGAAAGCATTCAAAAACGGTTTTTAAAATACTTAGTTTTTAAAACTACTAAAGTATATCCAGTTAGAGGTACTGACTATAATTTATTATTACAGCAATTTAATTTTAATTCTCTTGAATGGCGAAGAAATCCAAGTTCAATAATATTTCTCACAAAATTGTTACAAAATAGGATTGATTGCTGTACTTTACTTGAATTAATAAATATCTACGTGCCCCGTCAAGGATCTAGACAATATGTCACTTTTCAATGTCCTACAGCTAAGACCAATATTTTCCTGAAATCTCCAATTTTTCTGATGTGCAACAATGCAAATAGAGTAAATGATATTGATTTATTCACAACACCATCTGCACAACTTTTGCAATTATTAATTCATAATCTTGTGTAATGTTTTTTTTTTCCATATATATATTCTATTTAGTTATGTTCGTTTAGATTATATTTTTTGATTAATGTTTATTGACTAAATTTGTATTTCATTATTGTCCTATTATTGGTGTAATACTGTTGGGCTAAATAAATAAATAAATAAATAAAAAATAGTAAATTTGTATTCTAGGGACCCAAAAACGTGCTTATTCGCTAAAAACTCACCAACGAATTTTTTGACCAAAGACAATATCTTCCTTACCTAAAGGTGACGGAAGGTAAAAATAACAGTTGCAAATATTTATGTGAATATGTTTATTAGGTTAACTTCTCAGTATGGAATGCATTAGTTAGTTTTAAATTCGCATAACAAAAAAATACAGGCAGATAATTGAAAATATCGTCCGATATTACCCCGGTTGACGGCACCCACTGTGGTTCCTACATTTTTTTTCTTTATAACTTGCATATTTTTAGTATGTTTATCTGTTAAAAAATTTAATATTACTGGAGTTTTCTGTAAAATTTGTACAATAATATCCAAAGTTCAAAATTCCTCATCAATAATTAGCAATAAAATCCATCCTGTACCTGTGTTACAAGACCTGTACTTGTCTGTCAATGCCCAATTTACAGTGAACTATAAGTTTATAAAGTGGTAGATAATAATAATAATAATAATAATAATAATAATAATAATAATAATAATAAAATTTCTTCTTTCACATACAAAGAGTACAAGAACAAGTCATTTACAAATAATTAAAGAAAAATTAATAGTGTAGTAATGTATTAACATAAATATTAACTAGCTTTTACAGAAAAAAATCTTGGATATTGTAATAAGCTTTATCTACTAAGTAGGCTTTTAGCTTTGTTTTAAATAATTTTTCAGGTAAAGATTTTAATTCAGTGGAAATATTGTATATTTTAATAGTATTATTATAAACACCATTGCAAACCACCGATAAATTATTCTGCTCAGTATAGTATTAATGTTTATTACGAATATTTTAATTATGCATTTTAATCATGTCTTCAAACAAGTACTTGTATTTTTTAACAAAACTTGCACCCTCTAATATGTAAATGCTTACAATAGTAAGAATTTTCACCTTTAGAAACGAATTCTTGCAATGGTCTCTTGATATAAGATTGCAAATGATTCTTAAACATTTTTTCTGAATTTTAAATATTTTTTCGAATTTTGAAAATCCGCCTCAAAATATGATACCGTATGAGAAATTGGAATGAAGAAATCCAAAATATACATGCAGTAATGTGTTGTTGTCGACTAGAGAATAGAGCATGTAGACATATTTATTTAATTTATTAGCTACATAGGTCATTATGTTTAGTGCCCATTTAAGATTTTTCTCTATTTTTATACCAAAGAATTTTACACTCTCAGAAAATTGTAAATTTTCAATATTTACTAAAGGAGATGCTGATAGATAAGGACTGTAGTTGCCGAATTTAATTACCTGAGTTTTATTTACGTTTAATTTCAGGGAATTATACTGAACCAGTTAACTAAAGATGTTATGGAGTTATTTATTAAATCTTTGAGTTCTTCAGATTTTGATTTACAAAGTATAGCTGTATCATCCGCAAATAAAAGCAGCTTGCTCATAACATTCTTGGGAAGGTCATTTATATAGAGGATTTATAATAAAGAACCAAGTATAGATCCTTGGGGTACGTCATGGTAAATTGTTTACCAACTAGAAAAGATGTCCCCTCGGTTATCCTGTATTTTGACCTTCTGGCATCGGTCAGTCATATACGATTCTATAAGTTCAAGTGCTTTACCTCGGAATCCGTAAAATTGTAGTTTATATAGTAATTGATCTTCAGAAATGGAATAAAAATCTTTGTTTAAGTCTAAAAATAATGCTGTTACATGTTCCTCATTATTCCAAGCATTTAATATAAAGGTGATGGCTTTGAAAATAGATAAATTTATAGATTTATTTCTCACAAATCCATGCTGTTTATCACAAATTATGGAATGTTTTTCTAAAAAACATACTATTCTATTATATAGAGCTTTTTCAAAAAAATTTGAAAATCCACTAAGCAAAGATATAGGACGATAGTTATTCATTTCTTTTGAATCTCCACTTTTGTAAACTGGAATTATGATAGCTTGTTTTAATAATTTAGAAAAAATACCAATAGTAATTATTAAATTGATAATGTGGCATAGTGGTAAGGTTGTATAATGTGCTCTAAATTTAATTACTTTGTTAGGTATTTCATCCCAGCCTGAAGACATTGATCATTTTGTATTTATATTATGTACTCGTTGTCTACTCTGCATAAATTAATTTTTAACAAATTAACATTTATATTCAATCTTTCCGCAGATTTTAATAGAAATTTTGAATCACCTTTTTGATTTGATAATTCAATTATTTCTTTTGTAATCCAACTATTACGATTACGTTGATTCCGGATTTTTTTAAAGGGAAAGCAAATATTAAAGTAATACAAAAAGATCTCTAGGAATTTAGAATAAGCTAAATCAACATTGTTACTAGCTATATATATATATATATATATATATATATATATATATATATATATATATATATATATATATATATTGTGACACAAGAGGATAATTGAAGTAATTCATAAATAAGCAAGCTCCTCCTACCTGTACGTGTACACTCATAAAATTTGCTCCGGCTAGCTGAAACACAAAGCGGTGGCTGGGTCTAGAGTTTTGTAATTTATTTCGAGATACAGGTATTCGCGACAGAATTAAATTTAATAAATAAGTACAACTCAATTTGGAAAAGTGAAAAACGAGCCTTTCTCGAAAGAAATTAGTGGGCGCCAGACCTTATAAGCAGGGAAAGTTTAGAGTAAGGTCAACTCTAATAAGTAAAGTAAAGTTTTTTTTAAAAAAAAAAAATATTTAATATAATAACACAATTCACGCTGGAGCTAAGTGAGCTATCAATTACCAGTTTAGTAGAAAAAGACAACTGGGTCCTTTCCGGCATCCGGAAAGAGAAGGACTGAGGTCAGCGCTCCTGCGAACGGCGACGGCACCGACGAATAATAAAAAAAACAACTCGTTACCTGACTCTCTTGCAGTAACGTCGAAACGTCGTATCCCGTTGTTTCACGCCGGTGAACGGGTTTCGTCAGAGTCAACGGAGTAGAATTAAATGCTCCAGTCCAATTCGGGGCTCTGGTTATGACAACGTCAGAATGTACCGCCTAGGCCTCAGCACGGCTAGGGTTTTTAGTCAACGGCGAAACTTGTTTTCCTCGGAGATTGTCGGGCGATATATTCCACTTCGGCAGATAACAAAAGCCAGTAGGATCAACTGCAGTAAGGGCTGCCTTCCTCAGTCGCTTCTCAATCCCAATCCCGGAAAAAAAACCTTGTAAGTCCTTGACTATGTTCCCTAAAAAAAATCTGGCCAGCAAAAATATCTCTACTGAGATTTACAAAGTGCCTTAAGGGCTTTAGACTGTACATGAAATTTTAAGGCCCTAAACGAGAGCTCCAGACGCGAATGTACCACAAAACAAAAATTTACAAATTACAAAATTATTTACAAAAATCTGATGTGGCCAACACAAAACCTCCCGCTATTTAATTTTTACATACATACATACGTACATAAAATCACGCGATTCCCACTTAGGGGGCCAGCAAATACCCGGAAACAATAGTAACAATAAGAAAAGGAATAAGAGTAAGAGCTCAGCTGACTCCCTTCAATCTTTAACAACATTCTTCTCTCGCCTTGTCCAAAATCATCATAGCATTCATACATAAGAACATATTAAAGTAACCGATTTTCGGTAGCGAATAACCCCATCCGGACCACAATAATAGTTACGCAACAATCTTCGTTCGGTACACTTTCCTATCCATTTTTATTAATTTAAATACATACTTACGTATTTACTAACGCTGCAAACTGTACCATTGCATAAAACTATTGATTTATTTACTATTTTCTTTTTAAAATGTCACTATTATTAATTTGAAGTGATTAGTTTTTTGACAGTGACATTTAATGTCAGTTACATTCATTTGAAATATGAACTGTTTAACAAAGGAATTGTGTTTATCTTAGGCTTCGGGACTAATAAAAAAAATTATTTTTAAATTTATCTGCAAAATATATAGAAAAAGTATTAATGTATTCCTGTAGAAAATTCAATAATCTTTAAGTTTCATAAGACATAAAATGCGAAAAAATGGCATTTAATGATATTTTGTGAAGAAAAACCATTATGAGCTTCAGGTAAAGTGCCATTTCCGGTTATCCGATTTACACCAAAATTTAATGGCTTCTTTTTATATTAGAATAGGATAGAAATACAAGGTTTCAGAATTTTCTGAATGATAGTATTTGAGTTAGAGCGAAGACAAAATCCCTACACATACACACACACATACATACATACATACACACACACATACATACATACACACACACATACACACATACAGACATCATCGTGAAAATGTTAAAATTGGATTCTAGGGACCTTAAAACGTGGTCATTTACTAAAATCTAGATACGTGATTTTTAGCACGATCCCTATACCTCCCTTACCAAGGGTAGCGGGAGGTAAAAAGTGCACCTAGGTTTTTAAATAGCACTAAAAATTTTTGATAAAAGCTAGAACGGCCGCATGCAAAAGAAGACATTAGAGAAAGAGTGAAGAGGAAAAACGTAGAGTGAAAAAATGTGACTAACGGTAATCTTAAGGGCGCAGCAGTTAACCCGATAATAAAAGAAGCCAAAAGGGCTTACAAACAACAAAAAAAATGCAGCGCGAAAAGATTAATAACCGGACAAAAACTTCGTCGAATGTAGCGCACAAACAGTTACAAATTATCACAAAAAAAAATTGCAGCTACTACCGTAATTTAGAGGTAAATAACGATAAAAAAAATTGACTCTAAGAAGTCGACTATTAAAGCGGAAAACCCGAGCCGAAAATTTGTCTAGTTCAGAATTGTATAGTCACCAGGGGTGTAGTCGAGGGTATACGCGGGTATACGCCGTATACCCTCTGGATTTTTTAGGTGCCCAAGCGTGTACCCTCTGCTTTTAAATATTTGAGACAAAAATTATAAAAATTAAATCAACTAATGTAAATTTTATCCCACAATTAATATCATTTTTTTTAGAAATTATATTGAAATTATCTTTATGTTTATAAAATGTACTTTATTTGATTGGCGTCGCCATCTATTATTGAAATTTTAATTTTGATTTTTGTTATATAGAAGCCGTATACCGTTTTCAGTTTTCGCAAAATGTACGTTTCGTAGTAGGCAGGTTTGCGACTTTGATACTTAAGGCAGTATTTAATTATTTTATTTTTTTCTTTGTGTTTATAGTTTTTGTATTTTGAATTTTAGTTGAAAATTTAAAAGATGACATTAACTTCGTATTAAGTCACAATGTATAATAGTCGCGCGCATGTTGTGTTGTGTTTCGATTTTAGACAGTTTATCCAGATAAATATATTCTCTTTTGTAAAATGTTCTGTGATCTGGCAATTTATTTTTATACAGGAAAGGGAAAATACATGCAACTTCACATCCCTTGAAAAAATGTAATTTTCAATTATAAGGCATTTGACCTTGAATGAAAAAAAATTTCGCCTGCGGCGCCATTTTTTCTTCTTCATTATGCCCCCCCCCCCTGCGTATACCCTATGTTTACAAATATATTTTCAGCGTATACCCTTTGCTAATTTTACGACTACAGCACTGATAGTCACGTCATGTACTCACACCCTACATTCGCCTACGTTCATTCCAGGGTATAGGAGAGGAAAGGTGTGGTTCGGTAGGATACTTTTAATAATTTTGAATTCCCGAAATAATTTTTAAATCCCAAAAATTTTACTAAAAAAATTACCCTTAAATAATTTAGCCCAACAAATAAATTACTAATGACGCAGAATTACTAATACTGTGGTATACAAGCAAAATTTGAATGCGAATCCCTTACGCAAATAACCGGTCGAGTCAAGGTACAAATCGAGCATAAAAAGTTAAACAGAACTACTCATAAAATTTATGGACATTAAACAAAATTGAAGACGTACTCTGTACGTTAAGGGAACTGAACAAGTTAAGGTACAACTTGAGCTTGGTTTTAAAAAAAAATTAATAAAAGGGGTTTAAGCAGAATTACAGATAAGTGGTATACTCGCAAAATTTGAGTGCGTAATCCTTTACGCAAAGGAACCGGTCGAGTCAAGGTACTACTCGAGCATAAAAGGTTAAAACAGAATTACTGAGTTACTTAAATGGAAAAAATACAAGAAGGAAGGCGGGGGGGTGGGTACCGAACAAGTCAAGGTACGACTTGAGCACGGGATTTACGTCGTATAAAAGTTTTACAATTTTGCCCAACTACCATACCAAAAAAAAATCTAAGAATTTTGAAATCGAGACGGAATTTGGTACTAGCCTTGTGGCATTAAATCGAAACTCAAAATTTTGATCAACCGAAAAGAGGCTAGGCCTTTGAGACAAATTAGACGTTTCCAAGTTGCAACGAAATCGCTGGAAAATTTAAGTAAGCATTTCCCCAACTACACGGACAAAACCGCACGGTATGAAATCTAACGTGACTCATCAAAAATACAATTCGAGTAAATATAACGCTAAATAGGTACAACAAATGGTAGTGAAATGCTTACCTCGTTTTCCACTAGCGAGGATCGAACACTAGAGACTAATACTCAATTTTCCATCATAGAAAAAATCACAAGTTAACGAAAAAAACGTGTACAACCAAAAAATGTCTAATCTCTCTCAATGTCTAACCGGAAAGAGCAAATGAATCAACTCGCCAACCCTATTCAGTGTGCACAATCATAGGCACAAAAAAAAAATTACCACGTCGCATGAAAACTATCCTAATTTAATTTTTAAAAATTAAATAAATGCAGAAAATGAGATAATCCAACATCGCATGACTTTTAAAATATCTATCCAAATTTAAACAATTTAAATAAATAAAGTTATTGAAAGTTAGTGACTTTTATTAGTTACTAAAAGACTCTCAATATCAACTGTCAATGAACAACTGTTTATCACTTCTAACCAAAAAGATAATAACAACAATACTATGTAATTATAAAGAGAAAATTGATTAAAAAAATGAATAAAAGTCAGTCTTGAGGTAAGGTATAGTAACTATAGTTTAATAACAACAATACTATGTAATTATAAAGAGAAAATTGATTAAAAAAATGAATAAAAGTCAGTCTTGAGGTAAGGTATAGTAACTATAGTTTACGTAAGTCAAATGCCACAATTTTTAGGTGTAGAAAGGATAGCCTGCAACGGGAATTTAAACAGGATGACAGTAATAAAATAGGCGTAGCAACAACGATTTTGTTACAATATATATATATATATATATATATATATATATATATATATATATATATATATATATATATATATATATATACAGTATGTCCCCGGATTGAGTTTACAAGAGGGAAAAAAAAATTATTTTTGATTTTACGAAAAAATGTCAAGGGAAGAAAAATTTTTGCTTGAATTAAATCGCATGTTTCAGTTAATAAAACTTTTAATTAATGTAAGGTTCTTTTATTATAACGTTTTTTCGTATTTTGGTCTCCTAATCATACAGTTATTACATTGAATCTAACATGATTTTAGTTAGCTTAGCTTTGAAATATTGACAAATGATTATTAATTCTAATTTCAGATAAAAAAGTGTTAATTGAATAAACTACTAGTATTTTGATTTTCTCCGTTTTTTTGTCTGAAATTAGAATTAATAATCATTTGTTAAAATTTCAAAGCTAACTAAAAGCATGTTAGATTCAATGTAACAACTGTATTATTAGGAGGACAAAATACGAAAAAACGTTATAATAAAAGAACCTTACATTAATTAAAAGTTTTAATGACTGAAACATGCGTTTTAATTCAAGCAAAAATTTTTCTTCCCTTGCCATTTTTTCGTAAAATCAAAAATAAAAATTTTTTTTCTCTTGTAAACTCAATCCGGGGACATACTGTATATATATACAGGCTGTAACACGTACACCGACCACCGCCATTATTACCTTTATTATTATAGTTACAAAAAATACTATAGAACAAAGTTGTAGGGGACCAAAGGGGACATCCTTTCAGAAAAAAAATTTTTAAATCAGTGGTTCTCAAGTTACAACACAAAGTTATATTTTTTCAAATGGGATTCTACATATTTTTTATGCCTATTCGATAGCATATTTTTTTTTGAATTTAACCATGTATTAGTTTTATATCCTTACATAATAAAAATATTGAAAAAAATGCGATTGAAATTTAAATAAATTTTTATTTTTAATATTATTGTACAGTAGGCCATGGATGAGAAACAAGAATGATAATTTTAAATTGAAAATTAATAATTGTTAATTACTCCTTATAAATAATGTTCTATTTGATTTCAATTATTTTCTAAGCATAATTCTATTCTATTTAAAACAGAAGAAGTAGCTTTTATTACAGTTTCTGGTGTCAAAGCAGCGCAAGCTTCTCTAACTCTGTCCATCAAATTTTGTTTCGTTGTCACTGGTTTTGAATATGCTCTATCTTTAAGATATCTCCATAAAAAAAAATCAAGGGGTGTCAAGGGAACGAGTGGGCCATTTGTATGGCCCATTTGTTGCTATCCACCGACCTTGAAACATTTCGTCGAGCCGTTCGTACACTTGACGAGTATTGTGAGCCATCTTTCATGCAAGTTTAAATCTTCTAAATAATTTAATAATTCATTTTCCAAGAAACGTAAATAATGTGCAGCGTTTAAATTGTCTTCATAAAAATGTGGTCCAATAATTTTATTCCCAAACATTCAAAGCCATACATTAAAGCTCCATCTGTGTTGATTATTTTTTTCTCTAAATTCACGAGGATGTTCTTCAGCCCAAATGTGCTCATTATTTCTATTAAATAATCCATTATTTGAAAATTTAGATTCATCTGCCTGAATTTTTCTAAGAATATTATTATCGTCCTGATACTGCACCAAAAACATGTAATAGTTTGTATGAATATGATTTTAAATTATGCTTTTTCAAAATGCGCCATACGGACATATTAGAAATAAAATGTTCTTGAGCAATTTCGCGTGTGGATGAATTGGGATTACGCGCAATAGAAGCTAAAACTACGATTTTTATTTCTTCATTGTTTCTCACGGGATGTTGCCTTTCACGTTTTTGTGAAAATGATCCATAGTTTTTCAAATTTCGTGCTAATCGCCTGATTACTGGCCTCCCTGGACGCGGTTTGTTTGGATATTTCGTGGCATAAATATTGCGCGCTTGTATGGCATTTTCATTACACTCACCATAAATTAATAATAAACAATACAAATCTTCATTTGTATAAACATCAGCCATATTGTCACAAAATAATCTCAAAACACAAAGAATAACAATCTACAACAATTAGTACGCCAATTATTATTTGACAGCAGCTATATTTTGTTCTTTTGTTATTGTTTTTCATTCATAGCCTACTGTACAATAATATTAAAAATAAAAATTTATTAAAATTTCAATCGCATTTTTTTCAATATTTTTATTATGTAAGGATATAAAACTAATACATGGTTGAATTCAGAAAAAAAATATGCTATCGAATAGGCATAAAAAATATGTAGAATCCTATTTGAAAAAATATAACTTTTTGTTGTAACTTGAGAACCACTTGTTTAAAAAAATATTTTCTTCTCTGACAGAATGTCCTCCTTGGTCCCCTACAACTTTGTTTTATAGTATTTTTTTTGTAACTATAATAATAAAGGTAATAATGGCAGTGGTCGGTGTACGTATTACACCCTATATATATATATATACAGTCTGTCTGATTTAGAAGTGCCATCATTGGGATCTCGAGAACTATAAGAGATACAATGTCGATTAAATTGAACTTTTTGTGCGTCTTTAGAAGGCCATCTCAGATGTGCTTTTGTTTTCCCAAAAATTATCATAGGGCACTAGATAATGACGAAAAACTGAATATTGTTGATTTTTTCTTTCTCAAATAACTTCTAAACTATTAATAACAGAGAAAAACGTTTTAAATATAAAAGATAGATATTTTTATTAGCTAACCAGTGGCGTACAAAATAAATTTTTATATCCGTAAATTTTCGATATATAACACAAACATGTATTTTTTTAAATGGAACCCATATCTGATTTTAGTCTCAAAAAATCAATATATTTTTTCTCTTTTCAATGATGTAAGGGTTATTATGTTTTATATTTGATTTGCTCCTAAAATTTAATTTTTCTCTTTATTATCCTGAATTTTCTTATTATTTCCCAAAAAAACATTATTTTTATTAATTATATTGTATTTGATCAAAATAATTTGTTTTATGCCTTTATTACTTAATATTTTTATTCTAGACTCATAATTACAAATTACACTATGATGAGCCAAGGGCGACCTGATACAAAATATTATAAAAATTAATTTGATACGAATTTTAAGCAAAATTTTCTAACAAAATAAATTATTGAAATACAAGGAGTATTTCCAAATAGAAATCTACCAATATTTTCAAAATAATTGTAAATTGAATACAAAATAAGGAAAAAATAATAATTTTTAAGGCAAAACAAATATAAAACATAATAACCCTTACATATTTGAAAAGAAAAAAAAATATTAATTTTTTTGAGTCTAAAATCAGATATGGGTTCCATTTAAAAAAATTAAAGTTTGTGTTATATCTCAAAAATTTACTGATATAAAAATTTATTCTGTACGCCACTGGTTAGTTAATAAAAATATCTATCTTTTATATTTGAAACTTTTTTCTCAATTATTAATAGTTTAGAAGTTATTTGAAAAAGAAAAAATCAACAATATTCAGTTTTTCGTTATTATCTAGTGCCCTATGAGAATTTTTGGAAAAATAAAAGCACATCTGAGATGGCCTTCCAAAGGCGCATAAAAAGTTCCATTTAACCGACATTGTATCTCTTATAGTTCTCGAGATCGCAATGGTGGCACCTCTAAATGGGACAGACTGTATATACATATAACTATATTGGAAGTTATTGATGTTTATTATGGAGAAATATCTTCTATAAAAGCATGGAGAACTTTTATTGTGATTTCCATTAATATTTAGTATATATAACATTTGTGATGATAGATTGTAACTGTATACGAGTATTTATGAACAGTCAATCAGTCATGTAATTTAACTAACCAACAGTTACCAGTATTTCACTTTTGACCTTGCATTAACAAACCGGCCCTAAATAATTTATTTATTATTACCAAAGTGTGGTGTGAAATAATAAAGCAGCATATATTATTTCTATGTGCCCTGCCCAATAAAGTAGCGTTTTTTTTTTTTTAAAGTGTAGAATAGTACTAAACATTGAATATAAGTATAGAATAGTAGGTATATTAAGACAACTTGTTCAAGCATGAGTTTGAAACTCGCATACAAGTACACAACAACGAGTATGGGAACGAACGAGTACTTGAATAGCCTTCTGTAACGAGTGGTTTATACTATTTTCTCTGTTTAGGCTTTCATTTACATTATTTTTTAATAAAAATATTTAACATTTCTATTAGAGGATTTTTTTGACAAAATTATTAGATTGGTAACATTGATTTGCGTTTTTATTCTGTCTGTTGCAAAATATTTTGTATATATAGTGCAGTCAAACCAATCCCAAATAACAAATATCGCCAAAAATCAATAGAATATGATATTCTAATTCCTGAACAGAAAATATATAATTTAATAACATTACTCCATATTGTTTGTTGCAAATATTTGCAACAGGTACAGCTAGTACATATATATACGTAATTTTTTTTGCTCGTCGTTTGGGGATGAAGTTCTTGGCCGGGATCTGGACCCTTATATTGGCTGCGTTTCTGTTGAAGTTTTCTTTTGCAATAAACTGAAATTATAGTTATGCCAGTAATTAATAGAATAACATAGAGCATTATTATGGAATAATTTCTTGCAGGAGTATTGTATTCTTCGTTGATGTCTTCAAATTTTTGAAATGGGGTCTTCAAGTCTTGAATGTTTTGTAGTTCGATGGAAAATTTTGAAATATTGATATTGTTTATGTTAATTTCATAATTTTCTAAGACAGTTGGTTTTCCAAATGTTCCTTGTTCAAATAACAACTTCTGATTTTTGAATATGACATCACATTCGTTTTGATTTGATATTCCTTGTAATTTCTTGATTTCGCCTTTTTGGAAACACAGTTAGGTATTGATTTATTTCTTCTAATTTTTCAACGTGGTTTTTCTTGGTGTTTAATTTAATATAGTCACAGTTCTTGTCGTTGTTATGTAATATAATATTCTTCTCACATGAGTCGTGAGTGACGTCGCTTATCTTGTTAGGACACTGATAATTTATTCCTCTTGTACGATTGCCATTCAGTGACTTGATTTGGCCATCGTTTTATATATTAGGAAATACACTTTATTTGGTATGACTGTTACAAATTTAGAATTATGTAAAGTTGGAACCGGTAAGAGATGAAAAAGCTGGAATCTTGTTTCGTAATTGATAGGGATTTCTAGGAAATACATAATTTTGTTAGAATTTAATTTACAATTAACACTTATTAAATTTTTAAACTCGGGCATATTTTCTAATGTGGGTTCTAAAGGGAATTTATTATTATAGTGATTATAAATTTTGTTTAATTCTTCGTGAAGATCGTTAATTTTGATTATGCTTAGACGCAAAGTGTGTAATTTGCAAAAAGTTAGTGAATTCTCAATGTCTCGTAATAAGTTTAGTATAAGTAAACAAAAATGCCAGCTGATTATAAATATTTATAATGTGTCATCATACTTTTGTACTTTGCTGATAATAAAACGTGAGAGCTGTTAATTTTTTATCTTGAGTGTTAACTCGTTATTTTTTATTGTTTTAATGGTTTTATTAAATATTTCATTTAATTGATGATTAAAGGAATACTGTTGTTTTAATTGGTTATTTAATTTGTGTTGATTTTCTTGCAAATGGTTTAATATTTTTGAGTATCTTATTTCATTTTCGGCATCTAAATTGCCGGTAATTCTTTTGATGATTGAGCCTAGGCCATATGCTATACCAGTTTGACTCTAGGTTTGTCGGGATGGATATTAAAATAATTGAATTTGTTGATTATAGAATTTTAATAAATTTTATTATTTTATTGTTATTTTCATATTCTTTCAAGAGAGCTGGATCATTGTTAAGAGTGTTTAGGTAATAAATGTTCGTGTTGCGCTTGCAACGTCTTATATTGTGTGAGTATAGGTTGCAAATCATAATAATGAATGAAGGTGTGTTTTGATTTTTGCAATTTGGCTTGTTCAAGGTTTAAAGTCAGTAACCCAGATTTTTTTGTTATGTCTTTAATATCTAGTCCGTGGACATGCAACATTTAAGTTTTTCTTGTTTAGTTTTCTGGGTCGTTTTATATTAGAAAGGTGGATTTTTGATTGTTTTTTTGGGGCTGCATTCTGTAATAATGATAGCAGTTTTTGAATTTGGATTAATGTATGTCTTTTTGACTTTTTGTTTTATTTACCTTTTGTTTATTTTCAACAAATACTTTCTGGAGTACTTCAGGCGAATTTTCGTTTAGTTTGTTTAATGTATTAGTTTTATTAGTTTGCAATCATTCATTAATATTTTTATATGCTAGTTTTGTTTTTACCTTCCATCACCTTTAGGTAAGGAAGGTATTGTCTTTAGTCAAAAAATTCGGTGGTAAGTTTTTAAAGAATAAGTACGTTTTAGGGTCCCTACTATACGAATTTACTATTTTTAAGATGATGCCTGTATGTATGAATGTATGTATGTATGTATGTATGTATGTATGTATGTATGTATGTGTGTGTGTGTGTGTATCTGTGTGTGGGTGTGTGTGTGTGTGTTTGTGCGTGTGTCCGTGTGTGACCAATTTTTCTCCGACGATAACTCTAATACTATAATTCTAAAAATTATAATTCTTTCGTATTCCTCTACTTTACGTCCATATGAAGAAAATGCTCTTGGCTATACGGTTTGATTATACATTGTCCTTCATATTCAACAGATATTGAGTTAAAGAATTATAAAGAGATTAACTTTCAAATATCAGTCAGATTTGCTATTTATCATGAAAATAACTGATATATTCAAAAAAATTCTAATTGACACATGTCAGTGACAAGTGCAAAACCAAAGATGGAAAATACATGATCAGAAAGTGATAAGTCACAGTGTTTCTCGCAAGTAATATGCAGTTGCAGCCTCGCCTCATGATTGGAATTTTCAGTGGCGAGAGTACGAGGAAGAGATGAAGGAAGAGAAGATGGAAGGACTGTAGCGCAGAAGACTTGAGAGTGGAAGAACTGTGTGAAGAACATGCGTTGAACAGGAAAGAGTGGAAGGGAAAAGTAAGAAACAGCGACCCCCTAATAAAATAGAGAAAAGCTGAAGAAGAAAGATGTGTCGAGTGCATTTACATACTGTTTATAATTTTATTGGAATTATAGATTTTTTTCAAAAGAGCATTAGGTATGGGATTTATACAAAATACATCGAATTGACGGAAGGTCTTGTGCTGGCCACAACAGATTTTTTCACAATGGTTTTGGATGCAGTTTTGTGTTATTTGTTTTTCTAAGTCTATTTCAATAGGTGAATTTGAGTCGAAATATCCGTTTGTTATTTATGTGGGTTTAAGTCCAATCGATGAATGAGTTTTGTTATAAGCTAATACTGCGTAATAAACTTTGTTTTCTATTGTCTCGTCTTTAAAGTTTTCCTGTAAGCTGAAAAGTCTGATATGCTCAATGAGAATGGAATGATATCGCTCTACGAACCCGTTAGAGTCTGGGTATTGTGAACTCGTGAAATGAATGTCAACTTTATGCAAGCTCAGCATTTTTTGCAAAACAGTGTTTTTGAACTCTAGGCCGTTATCAGAAATTATTTGTTTTCGAATAAAAAGGTGTGAAAGGAATTTAGTTAATTTGTTTGTCACTATAGCGTTTGTGGATTCTATCCTATAGTTTGTGCATATTTTGAAAAAGTATCTATTATCGTTAGGAAGTTAGGAATTTGTAATTATCTAAAATCAACGTGTCAAAGTGTATGGTATTAAAAGGCTTGTTTGGTGTCGGTGTAATGTTATACTTTAATTTGAGGGGGTTACGTTCATATTTTGCTTTTAAATAGATTTCACACTGATTTATATAATATAATTGTTTTTAGTTGGTTTGGCCAGCAATATTTTTTCCTAATTTGTTCGTGAGTTTCGAGTATGCCCCCGTGGTTTGTTTTGCTTTCATTATAGTATTTTATTGTGTCTTGCATTTCGTCTTTTTCTATGTTAATGACCTTAATGTTACATTTTACAAAATGAATTTCGGAGTTTTTAAAGTTCTTTTGTAAAGCTTGGCAAAATTTTTCGTAGACAGGATTTTCAAAGTACAAATGATATTTGACTTTTGGTGATATGTATTCTTTTACAAAGTTAACTAGGTCGTTTTTGAAAGTATTTTGGGATAATTGAAGGGTAATTCTCATTTTGTCTTTATGTAATTTGGTTACTTTTCGTTTGGCGACTGAATGCATGACCTCGCTTATTACTGTCTGGTTTTTCTTACATTGACGGGTGATTTGATAATTAAAATACCAACTATGGGGTTTTCAGGGTTAGAGTGAATCGTGTTGTCGGAGATTCATGTGGGTCATCGTCGGGTTGTACTATCATAGGTTGTGTTTCGTTGTTATTACTGAAATTTTCATCAAAATTTTCTATATACCATTCGAAGAGTTTTTCTGTATCAGGGTATACGGTATTTACATTTATTTCAATCTGCGACAGGGCATCCGCATTTTTATTCAGGGATCCTTTTTTTGTAAATTATTTCGAAATCATGCTCTTCTAATTTAAGTCTCCATCTGACTAATTTTGAATTTGGTTTCTTTAACAAAAATAACAGTTATAATAGTTTATGATCGGTCGCAATTTTGAATTGCCTGCCAAGTAGATAGTGTCAAAAATATTTTGTTGCATATACTATTGCCTTTAGTTCCTTTTCTATAGTAGAATCATTTTGTTCTGATTGATTCAAAGTTCTGCTCGCATAAGCGATAGGTAGGTATAAACCTATCTTTCTTTACGATAAAACTGCGCCTAGTGTAAAGTTGCTAGCATCAGTAGTTAAAATAAAAGGTTTTGTATAATCTGGATATTGCAAAATTGGTTCGTTAATTAATAGGTTTTTGCAAGTGTTGACGCAATCTTTATATTGGGGGTCGTTTATATTTATGGTTGCACCCTTTTTAAAGCATTTTGTTAAGGGTTTGGTAATGTTAGCGAAATATTTTAAGAATTTTCGGTAGTATCCAAGAAGGCCAAGGAATGCTATAATTTCTGTAGTTGTTCGAGGAATAGAGTAGTTTGCGACTGCATTAATTTTGTCTGGGTTTGGCTTCACGCCATCGGGGTGATAATATGTCATAAATAAGAAACTTCTTGGTGACAGAATTCAGATTTGTCTAGTTGAACTTTGCGATTTGCATTTCTTAAACGCTTGAAAGCAGCTCTTAAACTCTAAATATGTTCTTGGAGGCTCATACTGAATATTAGGATATCGTCCAAATATACTACACAAATTTCATTTACTAAATTTTGAAGAACACTATCCATCATGCGCTGAAAAGCAGTGGGTGCATTTTTTAATCCAAATGGCATTCAAAGGAACTCGAAGTGACCATTTTCGGTACTAAATGATGTTTTTTCGATATCCGCGTTATCCATTTTCGATTTGGTGGTATCCGGATGCAAGAGCTAGTGTGGTTATATATTAACATCTGCCAAGTTTGCCTAATAGTGAAGTAATATTTGGTATCGGATAATTATTGTTAATTGTTTTTCATTAAGTTTTCTGTAATCTATTACTAATCCCCACTTTTTTTGCCCGACGCATCTAGCTTTCTTGGTACAATCCACACGGGTGATGACCATGGAGATTGTAACGGCCTAATTATTCTATCCTCTGACATTTTATTAATTTGGTCCTGGACTTCTTTCCTACGAACTTCGGGGTTTCTGCATGTTTTTGAATAAATTGGGATATCGTCAGGGGTTCTAATTTTATGTTTAATTTTGTTTGTAAAGCTTAATTTTTTATCCTCAGTATGAAATATTCCTGAATATTTTTATAGTAGTTTAGTCATTTTTGCTTTTGCTTCCGCATTCACGTGGTCTGTGCGAATTTTAGAAGTGTCAAATGAACAGTTGGGTTTTTTTTTCAAAATTATAATTATTTAATCCGAAATGTTCTAGTGGCTGTGTTGGTATTTATCCGTTAGATTTATATTACATTCTAAGTCGCTTAGGTTCGTTATTGGATAATAGGCTGTGTAATTTTCGATTTTTGCAATTCCTTCTGGTATAATTAAATTATCAATTTTTATATCTGGAATACAAACTTCACCGTTTTCTATTATATTAAATTCAAATCTAGTTATCTGTCTGTTTTTGCTGGCATAGTTACATAGTGTTGTCTTGGCGTTATCTTATGATAATGAATTTTGATCTCGTGTGACGGTGTTATAATTCTATCTCGTGTGTCAATAACTGCTTCTAAAGTCATTTGTCAGCATATTGAGCACTGAACTCATATCTTTAGGTTTGTTTGTACGCATTAATGTTCCTAGTGGCTCTTTGAGTCCGCGTAAAAGAATTCTGACAGCATACTTTTGAAATAACCGATTACTGCTTTAATTTAGGTTGTAATGTATGAAACTTGTAAATTTAGAATTTCTTGTAATCTATTAAAAAATACAAATTCTGAGTCAATAGTTTGCTTTAATTCTGTTAATTCTATGTTTAAAGTAAAACAACCTCGTTTATCAGCCTATGTGTTGATTAGGGACTGTTTCAATTTGTAATAGTGCAACTCGCTATATTGATTGCAACATCGCCTTTAATTTTTGATAAAATACTACTTTATTGTATTATTATCATTATTATATTTATTCTTGCCTAACCGGCTTAGAATATATATATATATATATATATATATATATATATATATATATATGTATATACGTAGTCCCTAGTACAAGGGGGGCTTATTCTACATAAACAAAAGAAAGCTGATAAAAAAATGAATGTGATTTTATTGTTACATAACTAATAATCTTAA
This sequence comes from Ophonus ardosiacus, assembly GCA_943142095.1. Lineage (NCBI taxonomy): Eukaryota > Metazoa > Arthropoda > Insecta > Coleoptera > Carabidae > Ophonus > Ophonus ardosiacus. The sequence continues at coordinate 55,184,004 of OW964823.1, forward strand.
AAAAATAAAATTACTCAAAATGACCGCCTCATTCTTTTACACACTTCTTCAAACATTGCGGCCACTCATCGATTGCAGCACGCCCCACTTCCAGGGGTATGGAAGCTGCTGTCTTTGCCAAATCAGCTGTTAATGCCTCAATATTGCGATGAGGTTTGGAGTAGGCCTTCTCCTCTAACACATTCCACAAGCGGTAATCCAAAGAATTGAGGTCTGGACTTCCAGAGGGCCAATCTTCAGCGGCAATAAATTCTGGTAAATTCATCTCTAACCAGCGTTGCGACGACTTCGATTTGTGCGCGGGCGCTGAATCTTGCTGAAAAATCCAATGCTTTCCAGCTAACAAAAAGTCATTCAATGGCTTCACAACTTGCTCTAATATGTCACTTTGGTAATTTTCTGCTCGCTTTTTTTACCCCTTGTTCGCAGAAATGCAACTTCGCAACGCCGTCGTAAGACATCCCCCACCAAACCATCACGGACGCTGGGTGGTGACCCCTTTCTACCTACAGTGAAAATTTTTTCATCCGTACAAAGAATTTGCCGATGACTTCCATTCGCGTGTCGCTGCAGTAACTTTTTGGGTTTCGTTGCTCTAATGTGACGTAGGGTTGCTGTTAATCGCTGTCCTGTGCTTCTGCGATAAGCTCCAAGTTTAAGATCTTCTTTCAGAATGCGTAACATGGTTCTAGTGGGGATCTTTATTTCTCTACACATGATTTTCTGCTTCCGGAATGGATTTCTCCGAATTCTCTCGCGAACAGATTTGATGGCTGCTGGATTCCTAGTTGTGCGTGGCCGACCTCTTATTGGTCTGTCATCAATTAGTAACGTATCGTTGTAACGTTTAGTGGTCCGGTAAACAAACTTCTTCGTAATTTTCAGAAGTTTTAACAAATTGAAAATCTCTACCGGTGTTTTGCTGCACTTGTATAGCGCAATCACTGCTACACGGTCCTCTGTAATACCCCACATGTTTACTGCATGAACTATCGGTTTGAAATTAATGATTTACAATAATATGTTGACGGATGAAAAAAAACAAATGTTCAAGGCACCCTTAATGTTATTTTTATAAATCTTTTTATCGTGTTTTATACTCAGAGACAGAATTTATGGCACGACTACGTATATCACAATGAATTTTAGTGCTACATCATAAATGAACCCCCCATTTCTCGATGAGTTCCTTTATTTAATCTTGTCCCGACACTAACATAACCATTTCTTTTCTTCCTTCTCTCGTAACTTTCCTGCACGAAATCCTTAAATGCCTGATAGTTTCCTCTTTTCTCCCGCATAGCCTGCAACTCCTCTCATCACTTGATAGCCAGTATTTTTGTTTCTCTCTTCATTATCACATCTACTTAATTGTAAAATTTATTAACTAGCTTCTCGCAAATTTCTATAAATCTCGCGAGTAATTTGTTATCGCCTGTGAATTTATTGATCATGTCGAGATATTCTCTTTCAAAGACGGGAGTAGCCATTTCGTTTATATTTAAGGAATTAATTTCTTCAATAAGATTTTCTATTAAAATGTTAGTAGTTTGGCTGGGGATTGGTGAATTAAATGTGTGATTTCTGAACTTGTATTAGTGCTATCTGAGTCTGATTCTTGATTGAAATCTCTATAATATTTAGTCACGCAACAAGCATTAAACCCAAATATTGTTTTATTTATTAATTTAATAAGTGTTAAAAAGTGTTAGATAAAACATTGTATTAGACTCGTGGGGAATACATGTTAGCCACTAAAGAAAATTAGCCACGATGCCCTCTAATATGTTACTTTCGACACTCGTATAATAAATAACTATTGTATATAAAATATTGTATAATATACCTGTTGAAGATGATTTTATTTCGTTTGACGACTCCCTTCTATCAAAATAAGATGACACTTTTAACATTATAAATGGGTATCTTTGAAGGTTTTAACACTCTTGAAAATATAAAACATCAATAGCAAAATTTGAATTATGCCTGTCATTTAAGGTAAACAGCTCATATTGCAAGTCTTATTCGAAATGGAGGTACCTGGGAATCTAACAACAGACTAATGTTTAACCTGTAAAAGAAAAGTATTAAATTATGAAGCATTTGATTAAATTCGGGAACATTAACTTAATTAGTTGTTCTACTAAAATGTACTTCAATTCTAGATATTGATTGCCAGTATTGCAAACATCGGGAATTATAAAAGTAGCGACTTTGGTTATGTGAAACTTCTGTTGCGCTTTGGACAGCTATTTTAGAAGTGCTTTTGATATATCAAAAAATCAGATAGTCTATAATAGCAATATCAACTATTTGAAAACTCACATTTTGAGAGAAAACTAGAGATGAGATGAGATGACCGAAAAATGTTGAATTATGTGATTACCGCCAGTTTAGACTCGCAGTATTAAGACCGATATTTTAAAAGTTGCACTAAGATAGCAACAATTTGTTAACAAGCGAAATTATTTTAGCGTGTGACCTAAACTTTTTGTACAGCTATAAATATGTACAATTGGGCAATTTTGATTTCAATTTTTTCAGAAGCTGTAACTAGTAATTTTCAGCCGACATTTAATAAATATGTATTCAGAATTATATTATGCTTCATAAATACAGACTGATCAAAAATGACTAAAGCGTGCCGCTCTATATGATTTTGACATTTGCTGCTTACCAAGTATAGCGGCATTACTTATTCATTGGGCGCATCTTTCAAATTTTACTAGATATCATATGAATAATTCTAAGAACAGATTTCTTTACGTTCATCCGAACAAAAATATACTTCAAGGAGAAATTTGTCACGCTCTTCATTAAAAGACATAATAATGAAAGCCCCAAAGACTTAAATGCCGCAATGAGCATGCTAATGATTTTAACAACGAATCAACAATACGTGGATACCACACACACCACAAACAAATTTTACACTCAAAACCTAAACCATTACCACCACCACCACCAACACCTCAAAAATATTTATCCCAAAGAAATTTACCACATTTAACTTATAGACCAATCCTCAACAATCCAGGTCAACAATCAAATTACAGACCAATTCCTAGTAATCCACCACAACACAACAAACCTTTCAATCAAACAAATGTGTTTAGACCGAATAACAACCAAAGATTCCCAAAACCAACGCTTATGAGCAGTAGCACAAGGCAATCTGCATTACTAGATCCGGCTCATTCAACAATACAAAACAATACTGTCCGCTCCAACAAGAGCGTAGACCAGACTTTACATTCGAAGAATTACACAACAAAGAAGTAGAGGACATAAACACAGACGAACAAAGTTACAATGTTGAGGAACCAAACGAAGCCGAATTATTCCATTGCCCTCCACTACTGAGTTCGCTTACGTTGCAAGGCGGGAAACGCTGGATACAAAATATTTGCCTTTTTTTCATAAGCCGACTTAAAACAAAAAATAGGGAATTTCTGAATTTAAAAATACTATAACATAAAAAAATGAAAAATCGTGGAATCCCCCATTATTAAATTTAAATAATATTAGTATATAGAGTAAACTACCATTTATTATATTCCCCCACATAACTTAAAGTATTAATAGATACAGGTAGCAATCGTTCATTTATAAAACCCGATATAGCACACAAATATTTTGGCGATAAAATTGTAAATGATTATTTCAAAATTACAACTCCACACTGTACATCTTTAGCGTTCATTTACCATGCTCTAAATTATTTAAACAAACAAATTTAACATTAAAACACCATATATTTGACTTTCACAATAACTTTGATATCTTCCTCGGAATTGGCAATTTAAAATTAGTAGATGCAATAATAAATATCACAAGAGATAAAATAATAACGCCTACACAAAATATTAAAATACACTACCACAAGTTTATGCCAACTATTAATTATATTAATATCCTTCTGGAAACCGAAAAAATTACCAAACTCTACGTCCATAACATCAAAAACGGAGAAGCTATTATTCCCGAATTAAAATTAAATAGTATTAAAATACCAGAAGGCTAACGAAAATTGAGAATCAGCAACACAGACACAGAACATATCTCTACATCAGGATTCCAAATTACCGCGTATTGTTAAAACAATATTCTGATTTATTTCATACCGCTAATAAACCCCTCAATTTAACCAACAATGTTAAACATGTCATAAGAACATCACACGAAATCCCTATCCATACTAAAATCTGTAGATAACCAGAAATCCACCGAAAGGAAGTTAAAAATCAAACACAAGAAATAATCAAAAAATTATTTAAAATATGCGAAGCTGCATTTGCACCTCTTGCTTGTAATTATAAATTGAACTGACACTAACACGTAACACATTTGAAATTTTCTTGTTGAAATAAATGTGTTATGTCATTTGTTGTAAAGGATGTTTAAAGGACCGCTATCTTTATTAAAGCTACTTTCTAGACCGAAAAACTGCACTTATGGCTCTTGGTACATAAATAACAATCAAATTCAGAAAAAAAGAGATTCGATTCATAATTCGAATTTGTTATTGTTTTAATTAATAATAATAACATTTGACGTGTTGTTGATGGCTCTGTCGGTATTACAGCACGGCGATTTTTTGTGTATATATTCTAAGCAGACACTAACTAGATGATTTGTATATCTAAAACTTTATTAGTTATGAAACCATAAATTAAAATTAAAAGTATCATTCAATGTAAGAATAATAGTTTATGTACTTATACATAATTAATAGTCAATACAATGACAGCTTCCTCTATTCCTTCCTACTTCATAAACAAAATTGAAATGTATACTAGCCTTTCGTTTAATCTTTTGCAAATTTCAGTCGTCGCTAGCGAATATCTTCAACCTCGCTTGCCCTTTATATGTATTCCATAAGTCTTTCCCATTTGCACATTATCATTGTTTGATGTTGACTTTTAAATCAAATTATTATTATTACATGGTTTACATCAAATCAATATTTTTGTTTCATACAAAAACATAGCTCAAGGAAATAAAACTTTCTGAAAGGCACTATACGATATTTTCAAATAAATTACATTTATTTTTTCAGTTAAAATATATCCTCGATTATTTCATAATTGTACGCCTATAAGCACGAAATGCAGTGAAATTATTTGCAAGTAGTATTACATCAAACGGCTTATAAATGATCTTGAATAGTCAACTTTCGTGAACCAAACTATACTCGAATTTAGTGCAACATTTATTAACACGATCTCTTACTACAACTCTTTTATTTACGGTAGAGAGAGGTGAAAACAGAAAGATTTCACAATAATTATAATTAAAAATCGGAGTAAGAATTTATTATTCATGTCATTTCGAATTTAAACACATGTAGATTCTATCCTATCATACATACAAATCTTGTTATCGTAATTAGAAGAAAATATATTCCACAAGTGATGAAATAATCACCATCTCGCCATGGGCAAAATTCAAATCGTTTGCGAGAACTCGACAATAAATTTAACCGAAAAATCTCGATAAGGGAGTTAATTAATGAAAACTCTTAACACATGCGATAAAATTTATGCGAGGAAGCAAAAGTAAAGCAAATAATCTCCGTGTACAGTACACAAAGAACACGTTTATCAAATATTAAAACTACTCGTATAAATTTACCTGTGACTTTCTGCAACACATTAAAATACAATTTTTTTTGCCAGTACAAGACTTTTCGCCATTTCTATTTTATGTTATATAAGTATTGTATTGCACCTCGCTATCGAACCGTCGTTTTGTAACAAAGAGAAATACAGAACTTTACCCAAATATTGTTTTTTATTGTATTTAACATGTCTTCTGCACACATAAAATTCTCATTATATCTGTTTTTCATTGTATGAGGAAGTTTCTAAGTGTCAGAGATTCTTAAAATTCATTAACAAGATTGGCGGTATTTCTAACGGATATATCCAGGTTACCTATAATTTTAAATATTTTTGATCAATAAAACCATAAGAAAGATATTAAATGTACTTCCCAGAAAAAGCTTTCAAAATGTAACTAAAACTTTTGATTTTTGACACTGCCATCTGTCATTTACAAATTATGTTATAAACATTTGAATATGTCAACTGGTTTCCTTAGTGTAGTTTAGCCTACCCGACTTATTACATCCCGGTATATATATATATATATATATATATATATATATATATATATATATATATATATATATCGTGAGTATTTTTTAACGTGAAACATTGGGTTTTGTCATATCCATGGTTACGACTTGACATTTGATTGACAGCAATGTATTTGCCCGTTCCATTTAAAATGAAACATAGGGAATGAATTTGACATTTGATAAGACGTCAATAGAGGTTAATTTTGTTTAAATAATTACCTGCATTCTAAATTAAAATTAGTTGTAGAAAAAATATAGTGTGCACCTTGTGCCCGAGTGGTTTTCTGACTTGGCTAAATTTCTTACATTATTTAAATATAATACTTCTGTCAAATTCATTACCCATGTGCCATTTTAAATGAGACAGACAAATACATTCTTGTCAATCAAATGTCAAATTATAACTTATAGGAAAATTCACCGGCTATTTGTCATATGGACAAGATGTCATTAGAGGTTAATTTTGTTTAAATAATTATACTGGTTTTCTAAAAATTAAATTTAGATGTAGAAAAATACTGTGTGCACCTTGTGCCCGATATATGTTTAGTTCTCATGAGTGGTTTTCTGACTCCGCTAAATTTCTTACAATATTTAAATATAATACTTTTGTCAGATTCGTTCCTTACGTTTCATTAAGATATAATAAAAATTTTAAATGTATAGAATTTTATGTATTTCTATATTAGTAATACCAAAAATTTTCAAAATATAATATTTAGAAGATTTTTTTAGAAACTACTACTTCCGGTTGTCGAATTTTTACCAAAACCTTTTCAGCATTTCCCAGGAATATCAGATTGAGGAATTCATAGTTAAACAGGTCTTAAGTCTTATAGTTTTTGAGGAATCGTCCTTCGAACATGCAGACATGCATACACACATACATACACACACATATACATACACACACACACACACACACATTTAGCGAGAAGTAACAAGAATACGGAATTGTTAAAAATTCTAATTGAATGTTGTACTAAATCTCTGGACGAATTATTAAAGTTAAGAAATTGGTAAATATATTATTTAAGAATCGTTGTGTAAATTTTGTGCCATTAAATTTATAATTTCCGTAAAGTGAAATTACTTTGCAAGGAAAAGCTGACAAGTAAATATATAGTTGTCAGCTCAGCATATACAGCTGTTGGAAAAGGAAATTATTTGGTGTTTAGGGTTATTTTGTATGAATTTTCACGTTACATTATTTTTCAAAAATCAAAGCTAATAATATATTGCACAGAGTGTAAATCAGATAGCAGGCCATGGGCGTTTAACACGAGAAATGAGAATTTTTTCGCGAGGCTGGTGGTTTCAGGTTATCTAGTTTTTTGGCATTTGTGTTCGTAGTCTCGTTATTATATGTTTGTCTAAAGGGCCAGATTTTATAGGTGTATTTTTGTCTTTTTCTTATTTATTTCGATCTTTTTACCCATATTTGGTTATATATTTTGACATATCGCACTTCCTGGATCATTTAGTGTATATTCATCATTTTGTAGTGCATTATTCTGTGTTCCCGTGTACTCTACGCTAATTTCCTCTGCATTTGTTTCTTCGTTTAAATTAGGGGTGAGATCTACAGGTGATACTGATCGTCTTCTGAGGTTCGGCAGTTCGAAGTCGTCTTTTTCCTCAGAGTCTTGTTTATCTTCATCTGATTCCATGAAGTTTGCGCTTTTGTATGGCCGTCCATTGATATACAAAGTGTCTTGGATCAGTTGAGCTTTGTATCCGTCTTTTTTAGCTTTTAGGAGAAAAGGTTTCAGGATTTTTCTGTCCTTTAGCATAATTGGAGAGTAGTCTTCCTCAATATACATTTTTGAGACTTTTAAATTCTTGGCGTTTATAAATATTTCTCTTTTAACTCTTTAAGAGTTCAGTTCAACTAAAGTGGGTCTCGTTTTATCATTTTTGGGTATAACTAATCTTTTGACATATTCGATGTTATCCTTTGAGATGTTACATTTTATTTTATCTTTAATTAGTTAAATAATTTTTTCTTCTAAATTTTCATGTTTTTTCTCTAATAAGCCAAAAAATAGAAGATTTTTTTCCCGAATTTTTCTTTCTAAGACCTCTATTTTTTTTGTATTTATCTTTGAGGTCGTTTAATTTTTTTTCGTAATTATCTTTGTTTGTTGTGTTGCTAACGATTGCTGAATTTTATCAATACTATCTTTAATCGGATTTAGTAGAGTTTCAATTTGCTCAATTGTAGCCATAATATAAAAATTTATTTCTGATAGAGTTGGGAACACTGAGTACGATTTCGTTCTGGCGGGAATCGTTCGAGCGTGCGAGTTTGAGCCAAATAATTATCTTAACTTAAGACTGTTTGTCCTGACCTTGATGGTGAATCGCACGATTGAATCAAATTTTGATGGAATTGTGTTTGTTTCTCGACCACCAAATTTACACAATTTAAAGTCTGTATTTTTATCTCACTTTTGCCAAAATTTGGTTATTAATTGAACACTATTACTTGTTAAAAATATATTTAAAATTCGACGTTTCACTTATTATGACGTACTCTAAAATTTCTTACAAAATGTAGGAGGTTTCCTTCTACTCCGTATTCTTGATGTGTAGTTAGAATATTGTGTTTCCAGTTGTATCAAATGCTTTTTGCAGGTATAATGATACCGCTATGAGATGCTGTTTGTTTGTAAAAACAGTTTGAATTTCTGATGTAAGTGACAGAAGGTGGTCGCTAGTTGATCTTGAGTTTCTAAATCCTTTTTGGTGTTTGGTTATGATGTCGTTATTTTCAAGGTGCCATATTAATCTTTTGTTAATAATTTTTTCCAATAGTTTACATAGAATGTTTGCCAAGGCTATGGGTCTGTAGTTTTGTGGATTTGTTTTATTTTTATTTGGTTTAAATATTGGGATCAGGATTACTTCTTTCCGTTTTGTGGGAAATGTATGTTTTGTCCAAATATGATTATAGATGTTTAAGAGGTGGTTAATTGCTTCTTCCGGTAGATGTTTTATTAGTTCGGGCGGGATATGGTCAAGACCAGGACTAGTGTTTGGTTTAGTTGTCATAATTGCATGTTGTAGTTCGAAGAGTGTCAATGGGTCGTTTATGTGGTTGTTACAGTTTTTGATGTTAATGGATATGTCTTCGAGTTTATTTTTTACTGGCAAGAATTGTAACTTGTAGTTGTCATTGGATGAGTTTTGTTCAAATGTGCGTGCCATTTCATTGCATACTTCTATAGGTGGAATGTTTACGTTTATTTTGGATACGTACTGTTTCCATGACATTTCTTTGGCCATTTTTACGGCGCGTTTTGCTAAGGCTTTTGCGCGTTTTAAATTTATTAAATTATCTGTTGTTTTATCCTTTTTATATTTATACAGGGCTTTTTTATTGGCTCTAACTGTCTCCTCACATTTATTATTCCACCATGGTGTTGTCTTTCTTCTGTTATTTGTTGATTTCAAGCCGGAAATTTCTGTTGCAGCTGTTGTTATTTTATCTGTTAACTCATCTGTTTCTTTATCTATATCGATATTTTCGTGAAGTGTGTTGTATTTTATTTTTAATATATTTCTTTATTCTTCCCATTTGTATTCTGTTAATTTCCATTTTTTTTGTTTCATAGTTTGAATTTTCATTAGAAGGGATGTTGTTTATGTGGTTTATTTGAATAGGGAAATGGCCGTGCGAGTCAGGTGTCACTTTCCACTCGATATCCGTGGTTATAGATGGAGAGCTAATAGTGAGATCTATGCCTGAGAAAGAGCCGCTACTTGCAGAGAAGTGGGTTGGACTGCCGTCGTTTATTATTACATCATTTTCGAATGTGTCTCCTATTATTCTCCCTTTTCTGTACGTGTCTTCAGAGCCCATAGTGGATTATGTGCGTTGAAATCGCCCGTAATTATATATGGTTGTGGTAACTTTGTTTTTATTTTTTCGAGATCGTTTTTTGTATTCTTTGGTCTGGTGGTAATATAAATATTTCAAATTGTCATTTTTATTGGATAATATACTGTGATTGCTGTGGCTTCTAGGGTGGTATTTAGACTAACTTCCTCGTAATGGTGTTCGTTTTTTATGAAGATTGCTACTCCTCTACTTGCGTGACTTCTGTTTGTTCTGTCTTTCCTGTAGCATGTATAACCTTAGAATTTCAAGTTTTGAGTCGGTTTAAGCCTTGTTTCTGAAGACATATGTATTGTGGATTTGTTTTATATGTTAGTCTTTGTAGTTCGGCTAGATAGGCATAATACCCGTTACAGTTCCATTGAAATATTGTACACATTTTAATAATATAGTGATTTATTACTTTCTTTGCTCAGTTGATCTTCTACTTCAGAGTAGTCTTCGTCGTATGTAGTCTGACTAGTATCAGTGAGATCTGCTTCTGCTTCCATTGATTGTTGTCTAGTTATTTTTGATATAATGCATGTTATCCTGGCCTTCATTGTTTTGTCCGTTAGATGTGGATATAATTCTCTCAACATTTCAAGGAGTGAGTCTATATTTTTAGTGTACTGCCTTGCAATATTTAGTTGTTCGTCGCTTAAATCTTTCAACTGATAGTAGTTAAAAGTATATTTGTTTGGTTCTTCTTGTATTATGTTTTTTAGTGGTTCAATTTGTAATCGCACTTGTTTTGGTAATGTGGTTAGGCTTGGCGAATTTTGGTTTCTTCTTATTTTTTTATTCTTTTTAATTGTGTTGCTTTTTGACCCTGTTGAAGCTGTATCACATTGTGGCGCTGGTCTTTTAAATTAGGAAGGTATTATAGCGATTTCATCTTGCTGTGATGTTGTTGGGGTCTGATAATTTGTGTTTATTATGGGGTTTTTATCGTGTTTGTTTGGGTTTGTATTCTGTATTTCTTCACTGGTAGCCTGTAAATCATTTACGGATTTTATTTGGGTGTTGTCGGTTTGTGAATTATTGTCTATTATTTCTTCATTTTCACAATGGTTTGCTGTGTGTCCGGGTTTCTTGCATAGGAAACTGATATATCGGATCTTCAGATCGTAGTAGAAAAAAAGGGATTCGGTTGTTCATATTTATATTGTTTGACATGTATTGATTACGTTCTTTAAAATAAAGATTGTTTGTTTGTATTACAATTTATTTACATTTCAATTTCAATCAATTATACATTAAATTGGCGACGAGGATGGCGGGATCGAAAATTTTGATGCCCGATGATTTTCTACAAACCCCAGGATTACCCCCTGTACCCTGGACTGCTTGGATTACGACTCTCGACGATTTTTTCTACCTCACAGATAGAAATGCTACTACTGACGGGAAGTTAGATGATAAAACTAAGAATCTACTTCTATGTCAATTTTTAGGAACGGAAGGACAAAGAATAGTTTCAGCGTATCCATTTTTCATGGAACGTGGTATTAAAACCTATGATGAGTTTATTACAGACATTCAAAAATTATTTCAACGCCAAATCAACCAAGTGCGAGCAGCTTACGACTTCAGAACACGATTACAGGGTAATACAGAGACAGTCACATCTTACCTGACAGATTTACGCTCATTAATAAGTTCATGTAATTATGGAAATAATGAATTAGAAAAACGATTACTTGCTGAACAATTAGTTATTGGATGTAGATCTAAATATACCCAAGAAAAACTTCTGGCCGAAGGCAAAGTTGACTTTGAAAAATTTTTGTCAATAATGACAGCCGATGAAACTGCTTCAAAAGATCTATTCGTTTTACAAAACAATAATATGAACTCTCAGATTTCAAAAGTGACTAATTCAAAACCAAAGTATAACAATTCTTAAGTTTTTAAATGTTATGGTTGTGGAGCAAAAAACCATGTTATTAAATCAGATAAATGCTCCTTCCTGCACTACCGATCAATGGAAAATTGCTTGGCAGAAAGCCGATATCCCTAATAAAATTTTTATTTTAGATCCAACAAAAGAAGTTCCAGGTTTAAATCAACCAAGGGCTATTTGGTCTAAACTAAATCGTCTTCGTACATGCCATGGGAAATGTGAAAGTATGCTATTTTATTGGAAAATATGTGATAGTCCAAATTGTGAATGTGGAGCAGAAAAAGAAACAGTCAAACATATTTTAGAAGAATGTCCTATAACAAAATTTCAGCAAGGTTTTTTCGGACTCCATCATTTAACAGAAGATGCTCTAAATTGGATAGTTAAGATCAAAAATATTTAATTTGTTTTGTTTTATTTATTATTTTATTTATGTATTAATTTATAAATTGTACTGTCTTTCATTCGAAACAATAATAATAATAATAATAATAATAATAATAATAATAATAATGCCCAGCTTATGGTAAAACTTGCAATTTCTGTGGAAAGAAGAATCATTTCTCAAACGTTTGTAAAGCAAACCCTAACCGTAATAAAAATCAAATAATACAGCAAAAATTAGTAATTTACTAAATGACAGTTCGGTGTCAATCAAAAAAATGACATCGGGACTTCAAGTCAAAATTGAATTGCCATTAGCTCGTTCAGTACATAATAATTATTTTGCTTTTGTAGATACAGGTGCAGAGATTTCTACTATTACGAATAAAATATTTCGTGCAGCGAAATTAAATACAAAACTAATACCTCCAAATAAAACAATAAGAAACTACGATGGAACCAAAGTTAAAAATATTTTGGGAACAATATGCATAGAAATTTGTTACAATGGACGAAGTTCACGAATAATTTTATATATAACAACAGACGACCTTACACCTACTGTTGGAATAGACATGATTCAAAAACTCAATTTATGTTTAAATGGCGCTAATTTAAAAATTTCTAAACTTTGAGAAGCTGATGATTATTTAAAAGAATGTCCTAATCTACTGATGAGTGATATGGGAACTTTTAACCTTTTCAAACATAAAATTACCTTAAAACCCAATGCTATTTCACCACAAGCGAAGCTGAGACAAATTCCGTATGCTAGACGAGAAGGTGCCATCAAAGAATGCAAGAAAATGGCTCAAGAAGGAATTTGGTCACCAGTAGAGAAGAGCGAATGGGTTCATGCCTTAGTAACAGTTCCGAAACCTGACGGTTCAGTACGTTTAACAACAGATTTAACTGCACTAAATAAATTTGTTATTTCCGAGAGACAACCACTACCATACATTAATGACATATTTCTGCAATTACGTGGTTCTCAATATTTTACAAAATTAGATGTAAAGAAAGGATATTTTCACATAGAGCTAGATAAAGAATCGAAGATTTTTATATCAACTATAACGCCTATAGGTTTATTCGCCTACAACAAACTGCCAATGGGTTTAACTGATTCTGCTTCAGTGTTCCAACGTGCAGTATCTAAAACATTAGAAGAATGCCGGAATGTCCAAGCTTACATAGATGACATTATTTTTTATGGAAAGAACACAGAAGAACATGATGAATGAAGTTAAGTGAAAACGACTTTCGATTAAACATACAGAAGTGCAAATTTGCTGTATAATCAGTAATATATTTAGGTTATATTGTATCGAAAAATGTATTAGAACCAGATCCAAAAAATATTGATCCAATTTTAAAAGCACCTACACCAAAATGTTTGAAAGAAGTTCAATCATTTTTAGGAGCTGTGAACTATTACTCCACATACATAAAAGACTTAGCTAATATGCCAGAACCACTGAGAGCACTCACAAGAAAAAATAGTCACTTCAAATAGAGTTTTAGGGAAGAAAATGCTTTTAACATGCTCAAGAAAAAAATTCAAGCAAATACGAAACTTGCAATTTTTGATTTGAATGCCCCAACATTTGTTACTACAGACGCCTCAAATGTTGGATTAGGGGCTGTTTTAACACAATTACTGAATAATGAAGAAGTAATTATTGCTTACGCATCTCATACTCTATCTGTTCCGTTGGTGAACTAGAAGCTCTAGCATACTTGTGGGCTTGTAAACATTGGAATACTTTTCTATTAGGTAGGAAGTTTACTTTAATAACCGAACATTCAGCCTTAGTAACTTTACTGAAAAAGTACACGTCCACAAGAAAATCAGCGAAATTTATTCGGTGGATGGAAAGACTTTCCATATTTGATTATGACATTAAATACAAAAAAGGTATCGATAACGTAATAGCCGACTTTTTATCACGAGCTCCGTTGCAAAACGAAGATGATAAATTTGAAGAAAATACGTCTTACATAAAACAGTTGTTAATTACTGAAAACTTATCTCTGAAAAACATATTACGTCATCAGAAAAAGGATGACATATGCAGACAAATATTTAAATTTATTACTACAGGCTGGCCAAGTAAACAAGATGTTTCGAAAGAAATTCATACATATTATAAAGTAAAAGATGAACTTTCTGTAGATAATATGGTAATACATCGCAAAGAACGTATTCTTGTCCCAAGATCGCTACAACAAAAGACTTTAAATTCTGCACACGGACACCATGGAATTGTGAGAATGAAAAGAAAAGAGTTTATTGGTGGCCAGGACAAGATAAAGACATAGAAAATTTTGTCAAATACTGTTTACCTTGTGAAGACAGCCAGAAATCACATAAAATACCCAAAACTAATGATGAACCAAATCCAATACCGCAGGAAAAGAAACCATTGTCTAAAATAGCAATTGATATGACTGGACCTTTTGCTATAGCTCCTAGGCCAGAAAGATTTTTAGTCGTCGTCATCGACCATTATTCGAAATATCCGGAAGTATTATTAACTAACAGCATTACTTCAGATATTATCATAGAATGGCTAAAAGAATTATTTAGTAGATATGGAAATCCAGACATTTTAATTAGCGACAAAGGAACGAATTTCAAATCAGATGAATTTGAAAGCTTTTTGTACGAGCGAGATATACTACACTGGAAAACTCCCAATTATGATCCACAAAGAAATGCTGTTGTCGAAGTTTTCAATCGCTATCTAAAATTTGGACTACAAACGTTCTCCACAACGAACATAAAATTTAAATTAGGTATAAATGAACTTTTATTTAGTTTTAGATCAACGGCACCTTCAAACGACAATTCATCGCCAGCAAAATTATTCCTTGGAAGAGAAATACGAACTAATTTTGAACCAAGATAAAGAAGGGAAGAGGATAATGCATACCAACAGTTTCCAAAATCGTTCTTTGAAAAAGAAGAATGGGTGAGAACTCGCCTTCCCCAAGTTCCGAAAGGTGTTACTCCGTACGCAGAACCTAAACAAGTGAAAGAAGTGTTGGGCACCAATACAAGATGGGAAGGTATGGAGTACGAAAAATCTGATTCATGATAGAACAAGAACTCGAAAAATTGATATAGAAAACATCAGAAACCGAAATGAAAACTGCAACACTACAGATACAATTCGCCGCTCAAACCGTCCAAACAGAGGCATTCTTCCTAAACGTTTCCAAACTGAGTAACTTTCTTTAGGAGGAGGTGATGATATATCGGATCTTCAGATCGTAGTAGGAAAAAAGGGATTCGGTTGTTCATGTTTATATTGTTTGACATGTATTGATTACGTTCTTTAAAATAAAGATTGTTTGTTTGTATTACAATTTATTTACATTTCAATTTCAATCAATTATACATTAGAAACATAACATGTTTTCTTCCGTATTTAGAAATATTTTATTTATCATTTCGTCGTATTCTACAGAGATTGTGGCTGGAGTTTGTATTTCTTCATCTAGTGTTATGAAAACTTGTCGACGAAAGCTAAGTACGTGCTCGTATTCTGTATTTTGCATACCTACACGTAGAAAATTAATGGGTAATACTAATTTTAATTTATGATCTTTGAGTTTTTCTTTTATTATATTATGTGGTATAACTGGATTTACATTTGATAAAATTATCCTTTTTGCTGGTGTGCTGTAATGGCGGATGTTCACGGTTTTGTTTAATATTTCGATGGTGTTGTTACTTTTTATTTAATTAGTTGCAATTGTTTTATTATTCAAAAATATACAAATTTTTTGTTTAGATATTTTAGATGCAAAGATTATATTCTTAGGTTCAATAATGTTTCTTATTGCAGTAATATAATCCTTGATTTTCAGTTCTTCTAATACTGGCATAATGATGGCTTGGTCTTTTTTCGGGAATACATTCATCGTAGCATTGGCGTATGACTTGTGAACTGTTTGGGGTAAAGTTGGTGTCTGGTTCATACGGGCGGCTCCTGTCGTCAGAGGCCGGCCTGTAGAAATCTGTTTAATTTCATTATTCATGGTTTTTACATTTTTTTGTGTTTCTCCACAGATTGCATGTGTTTTACAGTTTGTTTTTTGCTATTGTTTTGCACAGTGGATTGGTTAGGTAAATATATAAAGGAGTTTAGTGTACAGTACCTTCTCAGGCGCACGCACTGCGGCTTCCGGGAATTATTAAGACACGTGAGTGGCACTATTTATTTGAGTTTCTTGGAACACTTTCAATATACTGTTGTACCATTCAAGGTTCAGACAGGATTCGGGGAAAGTCTTGCATTGGACTTTGGTGGACCTTATCCTAATGGTCATTATACTATGGTACTAGTGGATGAATATTCCCGATTTCCAATTGTGGAGATCATAAAAAGCACTTCCGCTCAAGTAGTCATTAATAAACTAAGGAAAATATTTAGTGATTTTGGAATACCAAAGAAAATAAAAACTGATAATGGACCTCCATTCAATGTAAACGAAGTCACCAATTTTCTGCTGATGGTATGGTTGAACGTTGAATGCAAACCATCAAGAAGGCAATCCAAACTGTTGTTGTATCTGGAATAGCATGGGAAATGGAAATTCATAAATTCCTTATGAATTACAGGACTACGCCGCACACCACAACTGAAATGAGTCCTGCTAGTATTCTATTTAGATATCCATTCCGTACCACTATCCCAGATGCTGCTATTCGCATTCCTGATGACGATGATATTCGTATCACCGACTCATTTAACAAACAAAAGTCGAAAGACTATGCCGATAATACAAGACGTACCAGTCCACATACGCTTCAACTAAATGACAAGGTTCTTGTTAGACAAGGGAGGAAATGTAATATAATTCAAAAGCTTAATATTAGATGATATAGTTGGCAACACTTGGGGAAACGCGGGATAATTTTGGAGGAATGGTGATAAGCTAGACATCTATGAAATGTAAAGAAAATCAAATTTGGAAATAAATAAGTTGTGTACTGAAGGAGCGAGTTTTATTTGAATTCTTTATCAAAACACTACAGTGTACTCAGTAAATTCGGGTCATAGGCGTTGAACATGGAATTAGTAATAGCGTAATATTTTTTTTATACTCCGATGTATAAAGATTGTACTTTACACTGCAAACAGTCAAACAATGTGTAAACAATTTTCGCATTTTATTTATTTTACACATTATAGAGCTACCACCACCCATATACGTGTGGCATTTGGGTTACTTACCTAAATTTAGTTTTTCTGTTCATTTATCTTGGTAATACTGACAGCACTATAGTATTCATCTTCACATTTCTTATCTGTCGAAAGTAAACTCGGTATTTGTTACGTTCAAATTGTCGTCACATGAAATTATTATCTTCGGATCACTACCGAAGCGGCAGAGGTTCCGTAGTGACCTCCCGTGTGGACCCTGGGGTCGCCAGCGTTAGGAGCAGGGTAGGCTGTAGTGACCCGTTTCTGTGATCGCCAGCGTAGCAACAGTTAGGGCTGTAGTGATCTGATCCAACTAAATTGGTTAAGAGTATTGTCTCCGGATCACCACCAAAGCGGCAGAGGTTCGAGGTTCCGTAGTGACCTCCCGTGTGGACCCGGGGGTCGCCAGCGTAGCAGTGGGCGAGGTTGTAGTAACTTGCGGTACTGCCCGTAGTTGCCAACTGTGTGCATAATGTGTGAATGCTGGTTTAATTCCTCACTAAGTTTTTACTTACGGTTTTGTTCTTTACAGGAGCTAAGTGATTTGCCAACGCGAGAGTGAACTTCCATTTTGTTATTAATATTTATTATTTTGTTTTGGAATAATTTTTGGCGTATAACATAATTATAAAGATTTAATTGGATGTCATCGTTATTACAGAAATCTCCGGACAAAACAGATTGGCGCTTGGCACACCCAGCAATGGGTAATATGTTAAATTTTATTAATGAAGAAAAAATGTACATATTACTACCAGGAGCAATCCACTTCATCACCAGACAACCTGGAGTAAAATTTTTTTCACGCGCCACGTCATTTGTTGTGAAATGTTTGTCCTTTCTTGCAATGGCTTGGGTCCACACAACACGACGTTTTTCCGTAATGTGAAACATGGAGACTTTCTCCTTACAAAATTTGTAACCTGAGACACAGTTCGGGACACAGCACTTACTGTTCACCAATTTTCTAACTAAATAATAAATATATTTTCTTCGACATTCAAATTCACACGGATTTTAATATGCGACACTCTGCAGATTTCGTTCTAACTAGTACAATAAACAGCCGCGGTCTCTATTAAGGAATACGAAGTCACTTTTTCTTATTTGTTTTTGTTCCGTGGTTTAGTTTTTCCGTTTATTCATGTTGGTAATACTGACTGAGCACTGCAGTATTTAACTTCAGATTTGTTATCCGTTGAAAGTGAATTCTGTATTTGGTGTGTTCAAATTGTCGTCTGCTCGTCTTTCAAATTCCTAATTTGTTTCAATAATGTCGTATAAAAATCTTGTATGCAGCTCAAGCTTTATGACATTCGTTCAATAATTAACGTGACGAGTTTGGCCTCATGTCATGAAGCTTGTGTTTTCACTCTTGTTGCATAAATAACTATTTCTTATGCATTGCTTCCCAAATTATTTAAGAATATAAAATATTTTGTGAAGAAAACGACAAGCTTTATTTTTTACCTCATCATATTTCCTTCACAATAACTCAACAAATATACTTATTATATTGGTTAGTAAGGTAAGTTTATTCTCTATATTTGATTTATTTAAGTATGATTCAAACATTTGCAATCTTCTTTATTATTATTTCTCTTTATTGCCTCATTCTCTGTACATAAATATTACTGGTAATAGACATATTACAGCATTATATGCAGGTAAATATATACATATCATGATAGGTAAGTCCATTTTTACAATTAGGTTAATTACGTTACATTAATATATTTTATTTTGCAGGTCTTGGTGCATTCGTTATGGACATCCTCTGGTTCCCGGTCACTCCTCTCCAAGGACTCTTCTCAGCATCCTGCTCGTAGCAAATGAATTTTTTCTGTTGGGTAATAAATTATTATTATTATTATTATTATTATTATTATTATTATTATTATTTACTAATGCTGCAAACTGTTTAATTGCAGAAAACTATTGCTTTATTTACTATTTTCTTTTTAAAATGTCACTATTATTAATTTGAAGTGATTAGTTTTTTGACAGTGACATTTACTGTCAGTTACATTCATTTGAAATATGAACTGTGTAACAAAGGAATTGTGTTTATCTCAAGCTTCGGGACTAATAAAAAATCTGATGTGGCCAACACAAAACATCCCGCTATTTAATTTTTATTAATTTAAACACATACCTACGGATTTACTAACGCTGCAGACTGTTCCATTGCATAAAACTATTGCTTTATTTACTATTTTCTTTTTAAAATGTCACTATTATTAATATGAAGTGATTATGTTTTTGACAGTGACATTTACTGTCAGTTACATTAATTTGAAATATGAACTGTGTTACAAAGGAATTGTGTTTTTCTTAGGCTTCGGAACTTGTAAAAAAAAATATTTTTAAATTTATCTGTAAAATATATAGAAAAAGTATTAATGTATTCCTGTAGAAAATTCAATAATCTTTAATTTTCATGAGGCATAAAATGCGAAAAAATTGGCATTTTATGGTATTTTTTGAAGAAAACCATTATGAGCTTCAGGTAAAGTGCAATTTCCGGTTATCCGATTTACACCAAAATCTAATGGCTTCTTTTCATATTAGAATAGGATAGAAATACAAGGTTTCAGAATTTTCTGAATGATAGTATTTGAGTTAGAGCGAAGAAAAAATCCCTACACATACACACATACATACACACATACACACATACATACACACATACACACACACACATACACACACACACACACACACAGACATCATCGTGAAAATGGTAAAATTGGATTCTAGGGACCTTAAAACGTGGTCATTTACTAAAATCTCGATTTGTGATTTTTATCCCTATACCTCCCTTACCAAGGGTAGCGGGAGCTAAAAAGTGATTTTTAAATTTATTTGTAAAATATATAGAAAAAGTATTAATGTAATCCATAGAAAATTCAATAATCTAAATTTTCATAATGACATAAAATGCGAAAAATGACATTTAATGGTATTTTTTGAAGAAAAATCATTATGAGCTTCAGGTAAAGTGCCATTTCCGGTTATCCGATTTACACCAAAATCTAATGGCTTCTTTTCATATGAAAATAGGATAGAAATACAAGGTTTCAGTATTTTCTGAATGATAGTATTTGAGTTAGAGCGAAGACAAAATCCCTACACATACACACATACATACACACATACAGACATCATCGTGAAAATGTTAAAATTGGATTCTAGGGACCATAATACGTGGTCATTTAATCTCGATATGTGATTTTTATCCCTATACCTCCCTTACCAAGGGTAGCGGGAGGTAAAAATTTATTATGTATGCGTACAACTTTTTACCTCCCGCTACCCTTGGTAAGGGAGGTATAGGGATCGTGCTAAAAATCTCATATCGAGATATTAGTAAATGACCACGTTTTAAGTTCCCTAGAATCCATTTTTAACATTTTCACGATGATGTCTGTATGTGTGTATGTGTGTATGTGTGTGTGTGTATGTGTGTATGTGTGTGTGTATGTGTAGGGATTTTGTCTTCACTCTAACTCAAATACTATCATTCAGAAAATTCTGAAACCTTGTATTTCCATCCCATTCTAATATGAAAAGAAGCCATTAGATTTTGGTGTAAATCGGATAACCAGAAATGGCACTTTACCTGAAGCTCATAATGATTTTTCTTCAAAAAATACCATTAAATGCCATTTTTTCGCATTTTATGTCTTATGAAAATTAAAGATTATTGAATTTTCTACTGGAATACATTAATACTTTTTCTATATATTTTACACATAAATTTAAAAATATTTTTTTTTATTAGTCGCGAAGCCTAAGATAAACACAATAATTCGTTTGTTACACAGTTCATATTTCAAATGAATGTAACTGACAGTTAATGTCACTGTCAAAAAACTAATCACTTTAAATTAATAATAGTGACATTTTAAAAAGAAAATAGTAAATAAAGCAATAGTTTTTTGCAATGGAACAGTTTGCAGCGTTAGTAAATACGTAAGTATGTATTTAAATTAATAAAAATTTAATAGCGGGAGGTTTTGTGTTGGCCACATCAGATTTTTTCTAAATATTTATTATACAGGTGTTCATTTTAAATGGGCCACCATTGCTATCTCGAGAACTATAAGAGCTACAAAAACGGTTAAATGGGCAAACAATTTCTATTATACAAGACAAATTTAGGGAACAGAAAACAATTTTTTTTCGACCAGTGGTTCTCAAAATACGGGACTTAACTTTTTTATTTTAAATGTGAATATATCTTTTTTATTTGCTTATTCGATAGAGAATTTAATTCTGAATTCAATGATATAATATTGTCATATCCTTACATAACGATTTTTTTGAGTAAAATAGATATAAAGTTTTAAATTAATTTGATTAAAATATGATATTACTAAGAATGCAATGAATGGAAAAACTGAATATGTACATGTGTTTTTTACGCATAATTAGAGTGCCATGATAGAAAGAAGTGAATAAAAGTATAATAAATGAAAAAAACTGTTATAATTTTTATTTTAATATTTAATTATAATGAAGAAATATTTACAAAAACAAAATAAACTCCTATAAATTTATAAGTACTGTTCAAAATTGCCTCCATTTTCATTTATACATAACTGTACTCTATGAAATAAACTATTTCTAACTAATCTTAATTTTCTTCCGTCAATATTGTTCAAAATATTTTCAATGCTGTTTTTTAATTGTTGTAGATTCTGATGCACAGTATCGTAGACTTTATCTTTTAAATAACCCCATAAGAAAGAGTCTAAAGGGTTTAAATCGGGTGATCTTGCAGGTCATGCAATGGGTCCTTTGGTACCAATCCATTGATTTGGAAATGTTTCATTCAGGTACGCGGTTACTTGACGAGAATTATCCAGTTAGAGTACCTTCATACATGTGAAAAAACACTGTATCGTGCAAAATTGCACACCATACATTTATATTAAATTTTCTTTGAAAACTTCTTTCACGTACCATAATAGGATTCTCGGAACTCCAATAATGTTTATTTTTTACATTAAACATTCCATTATTGGAAAAATTTGCTTCATCCGTCCAAATAACACATTTTAAAATATCAATTCCTTCATTAATGATTAAATGGCAAAATTCAAGTTTGCGGTCATAATCACCAGGTTGCAAGTGTTGAACTTTATGGAATTTGTATGGTTTATACTTGTGTCGTTTTAAAATTTTATGCACCGTCCCTACACTTAATCTGCATTCATCAGAGGCCATTCGTACAGAAGCTCTTGGATTGGCTTCAAAATATGCCAAAACATTTATTTCATTGTTTTCATCCACCGGTCTTCTGGGTTTATGTATAAATGCAGTAGTATTACCACGTAATATTAGGTAAAGTTTTCGGAAATATATCCGCGACGGTACTACTCTTTCAGGATATCGTTCCCTATACATATTAACTGCAGCTCGCGAATTTTTTCTTGATAAAATGTATGTTTCAAACCTCTCAACTTTTTCAATGTGAGTAAAATTATACATTTTTAAAATTAAATTAAATGATTTTGAACTTCACTTGACAGTTATGATCACTTAACAAAACAAAATATTCACTTATTTCATTCAGAGCACTCTAATTCCAGGTAAAAAAATTACTTGTATTCAGTTTTTCAATTCATGGCACTCTTAGTAATATCATATTTTAATCAAATTAATTTAAAATTTTATATCTATTTTACTCAAAAAAATCGTTATATGATAATATTATATCATTGAATTCAGAATTAAATTCTCTATCGAATAAGCAAATAAAAAAAATATGTTCACATTTAAAATAAAAAAGTTGAGTCCCGTATTTTGAGAACCACTGGTCGAAAAAAAATTTTTTTTTGTTCTCTAAATTTGTCTTGTATAATAGAAATTGTTTGCTCATTTAACCTTTTTTGTACCTCTTATAGTTCTCGAGATAGTAGGTGGCACATTTAAAATGAACAGCCTGTATAGTATTGACT
This sequence comes from Ophonus ardosiacus, assembly GCA_943142095.1. Taxonomy (NCBI): domain Eukaryota; kingdom Metazoa; phylum Arthropoda; class Insecta; order Coleoptera; family Carabidae; genus Ophonus; species Ophonus ardosiacus. The sequence continues at coordinate 55,207,498 of OW964823.1, forward strand.
AAAATGAGTAAACGAAGCTTAATCAATATACGGTCCCGATCTTCAAAAGTTTCCGCGATATAAGGCAGTGAAAAATTAGTTTTTACGGGATATAATTAACCTGTTTGTTTACCTTTGAGAGATCATCTTAGATGTGTTTTTGTTTTTCTTAAAAAAAAAGAACCAAATAATTGTAAGCAAAATGTTGTGGCGACTTTGCCAAATATTTAATTTTCAAATAACTTTTTAACTATTAGATATTGAGAAAAATGGTCAATATTAAATTTAATTGTATTTTTATAGTCTATTTACTGGCATAGACAAAATTTTGTTCGATCACTATCAGTTTTTCTTCGCATCTAATACAAAATGACCTTTTTCTCAGAAACAGTCGAATATCGGACTCATGTTGAATAAGATTTTTTACTCATTTTAGTCAGTACTATATGTCCTTAAAGTTTGAGCATGAAGTTTTGAATCATCCCATATAAAAATATGAAGCTACTACTACATATGCATACTACAAAATTACCAACTACACAAAATTAAAGTTGGCGCTTTTAGCTCCGTTGTGCTTCGTCTTGATGCAAAATAATTGTTCGATCACTTTTAGTCTAAATAACACATTAGTACAAAATTCCTTTTTAAATTTTTAAAATACTATTCCATTGAGATATTATTGTAAATGAGAAGGTAGTTTTCACTCCTACATATTTTATTTTTATAGGGTATTTACTTTTAAAACTAGAATCAAAATTGTAACACAGCAACAATAATGTTTTAAAGGTTAACAAAACGGTCAATGTGACGAAAAACTTTAAACTCATGGAGAATGAAAAATAAGTGTTGCATTAATGGAAAATAATTCATATGAAATTGCATATTTTATTATATACGCTAGTTTTTGCATATACCTTAAATAATTACATCATCCTTCAACAATTTAGAATATGGAGAAACAGTTACACATTATAAAAATGTGTTTTGTAGGTACAGTATATTTCAAATTACTTGGTCAATTCAGCTTAAATGCTTAAAACGACAAGGAAAGTGGGTTTTGGCTCGGCGTATTATAAATATGAATTGTATGCATGAATCTCACAAATGTTTTATTTTAAATTATCCGGCGAAATTCAAATCTTTATAATTTTTTACTTTTCCTGGATGTTTATATAATATAATTTTGTAAATTTCCTCACAATTTTATTAATTTAATTATATAAATGCACGACGGCAGAATTAATATTGTTTTCTTGTACATTTGAAATGTCACAGCAACATGATCACGTTCAGAATAAACAATAATTGCAGATCACAAACTATTCTAAAATTTTAATTTTATCTACTTCTTAGGTACCAACCCATATTTTGTAATTTTTTTTTTTTACTGAAATGGAATTGAACCTACTGTAAAAGAAAGTTTCCGAACTAAATACATAGAAACATAAAAACAAAAATCTGTTGTAGCCAGTACAAAACATTCCATCAATTCGATGTATTTTGTACAAATCCCATACCAAAAGGTCCTTGGAATAGATTCTATGTAATATCATGTAAAATCAAACACGAACACATACTATTTCTATTCTATAAATCCAATAAAATTATAACATAAACATACACTAAGTAATATGCCCCTATTTTATTAGAGGTAGCTGTTTCCTCTTTTCTTCCACTCATTCCTGTCCAACACATCTTCTTGACACATGCATTCCTTTCAGTCTTCTGCGATACAGTCCTTCCATCTTCTCTTTGGCCTTTCTCTGCGTGTCACTTGCGAGGAGCACTATGACATACCAATTTTGTGATCCTACACTTTCCATATTTGGTTTTGCACTTGCAACTGATATCTGTCAATTAGAATTTTTTTAATATATCAGCATCAGCTGTTTCCATGATAAATAGCAAAGCTGACTAATTTTTGAAAATTAATTTGTTTATAATGCTTTAAATCTACATCTATTGAATATGAAGGAAAATGTATAATCAAACTGTACAGAAAAGAATATTTTCTTTAATATGTATAATAACAAAATATCAAAAAACAATATTTAACTGCTGTTTTTTTAAGAAAAACTGTTAAAATCTTCAAATAAGGGTACTTCCGGTGGATCAATTATAACCAAAATCTAATCAACTCTTCATATGAATGTACAGAAGAGGAATACGAAAGAATTTATAATTTTTAGAATTGTAGTATTGGAGTTATCGTCGGAGAAAAATTTGTCACACACGGACACACATACACACACACACACACACGGACACACACACACACATACATACATACATACATACATACATACATACATACATACATACATACATACATACATACATGCATACAGACATCATCTTAAAAATAGTAAATTCGTATTGTAGGGGCCCTAAAACGTGCTTATTCATTAAAAAATCGTCACCGAATTTTTTGACCAAAGACAATACCTTCCTTACCTAAAGGTGATGGAACGTAAAAAACGAGGGCGTAGCAAGGAGTGGGTTGGAGTGGTCCTGACTAACCCTGAAAAACTCTGAATCACAGTCTTTGGTTAAAATTTTGTTCGAAATAACGTCATTTTTAAAATTTGAATATTACTTTAACCTGTTGTTAAATTTGCATTAAAATATGCAAAAAAAATCTGACGTGGCCAGCAATGATATGTATTTCGTACAAAACTCATACCAAAAGTTCCGTGGAAAAGATTCTATCTATCCAGTAGAAATGTAACATGAACATATACTTTTTACAAATGCCATACCAAAAGTTTCTTGGAAAAGATTCCATAAATCCAATGTAATTATATTAAGAACATACACTATGTAAATTGAACGTAAGACTGACAAGTGTCAATTAGAATTATTTGAATATATCAGCAGCTTCCATGATTATAACAAAGCTGGTTGAATTATGAAATTTAATCTCTTTATAATTCTTTAAATCTTCAATAGAATATGAAGTAAAATGTATAATCAAGCCGTATAAATAAGCACATAAATTGTCAAAATATTATATTTAACAGCGTTTTTTCAAGAAAAACTGTTCAGAATTTCAAATAAGGGAACTTTCGGTTGACCAATTATAACCAAAATTTAATCAGCTGGTCATATGTATGTGAAGAAGAGGAACAGGAAAGAATTATAGTTTATGAAATTGTAGTATTGGAGTTAACATCAGAGAAATTTCTGGCACACACACACACACCATATAGACATCATCGTAAAACTAGTAAAATCGTAATCTAGGGACCCTAAAACGTGTTTATTAATTAAAATTTCATCACCGAAATTTTTGATCAAAGACAATACCTTCCTTACCTAAAGGTGCCGGAAGATAAAAATATTTTCTACAGTTTTTATGCCTTGTGTCATGCTGAATAAGAATAATATTATTAAAAGAAACTTTGCAACTACATTGAACTATTTTGTTAACTATCAAGCACCTTCGTTACAATTACATTGTAAAAATATCTTATGTCCATTTACTTTGCTTTATGTGCAGACTTCAAAATGTGCTGGACTATACCGGTATAAAACTGTCTTAATTTTATGTTTGGACAGCTTTCCAAAATTTAAATAAAAATAAAGTAAATTAATCTTCTATTTAGCGCAAATCACAAAATGTTGCAGTGTACAACTACCATCAATTCCTTAAGACTAGATTGGGAGTTTTTGATATGGTTAGATATATAATTTAATTTTGCTTCGAAGAGTATCTAAATACTCTAATTTAAAGCCTAATTATTAAAATATTTACAAAAATGTAATACTATTTGACAGTTATTACCTATAATTTACTAAAAACCGTAATAATTACTGAACGGTTCAAATTTCACCGGGCTTATCTTTTTATTATTATTATTTGTTTTGTAAAACGTATTATCAAATAAATTACAAAATTAAAACATTAATGTACCATTCATCACTGAATATTATTTTTGAAAAAATTCTATATTTGGCATGCTTCTATATCTTCTGGACTAATTTCCTGGTGATTCTGAATTTTGTGACTCTTGTAGTTAGGTTTTTTTTTAATACTTGCGTCTGTTAACATTCACGTTTTTCAGCAATTACCATAGTACTCAATTATTGGCTGTTTTCTAATGCCAATGTCAATACGTTCAGTTCTGTGTCGCAGTTTATAACTGAAACGTTTTTATTTTTATAATCTTCAAATGCAACAATTCTTTTCAAATTTTAAAGTTACTAGTTCATTCATGTGATGCAATTGATCTTAAAGTAACAGAATATACTTCGTAAACTCTTATATATAAGGGCATAATTTAGTCACACTATTTCTACCATTCTTTAAGAATATATCAAAAATTGACAACATGAAAAGTCTAATATTTGATTTACTGAACAATTTGTTTTAATTTAGTAATTTATGTAATAATTGGTTATACAAAACAAAATAATAATAATAATAATAATAATAATAATAATAACAAAATAACCCAGGCGATATTTGAACTCCTCAATAATTACTACAGTTTGTAGATCTATCCAATTCGGCTACTGTATGACTATCTATGATTACTGTTCTTAATAAATTGTAAGTAACTGTCAAATAGCATTATATTTTCGTCAATATTTTAATAAGTCACCAAATTAGGATACTTTGATATTCTTCGATAACAAATTAAATAATCTTTCTAATCATACCAAAAATTCTACCGTAGTCGTACGAGACCGATGATAATTAAAATTAACTGTTTTCCCACGTTAATCGCTTGTGGGCATGTGTCGCAGTTTCCACTGTTCACCCTACACATACATTTGTATATCGGTGTAAACCAGGAAATCCAAGTCAATAAATCTCAGTTCGGTCCTCGACTAAAAAAAGGTTACCTATCACTGGTTTGCACAAACTATCAACGTTTATATGACGTCATTAACACACTATAATGTATCATATGAACTTTACGAGCAGTCTGTTAAATGTTTTGATATTTAGTTAAGTGTTGCAGGTGAAATCCACCTTTGGCAAATTAGGAATAATCCACAAGGCATTTGAAGGTCATCGATCAAACTGGGAGTGTGACAGCTGCTCCGATAGCACAGTTTCGACGTCGACGTCGGTGCTACAAGCAGAACTTTGCTCATTTCACGATAACTCGAAAATACGGCACACGGTTCCACTCGGCGCACGCTAGAAAGTCGTTAATATGTTTCACACAAATCATTACAGGCATGCACGTGCAACGCCCGCCGGCACGACGCCTCGAACCCAAGCTGACCACCAGGAATCCTATACCGATAGCTGTTTTATATAAAAAACAAAAAATATTATAAATATTTTTTAAAAATATTCTCCAGCAGGAATACAGGGTGTTATGTAATTAACCCTACAACGATTAACCTATGGTATTGTATGGTTACTTAAATTTCATACTGGCTAGTTTAATATATAATACCAATAAAAATATATATATCCTTTTCCCTGAACTTTCGTATCCCTATTCTTTATATGTCATTTTGTGCGTTATAATATTAGCAATATTTTCATTTTTATTGATTGAAGTGAACCTTCTCATATCTAGCGAGAGCCCTAACCAATTGAGCCACAAAGTCGGTTCCCATTGAAGTCAATGTATTTTTCACAATTCTTTTTACAAATTTCGTTCGAGTACACTCTTCACATAGTAGTAGATGATACTCAGCGCGAACAATGCGCTATAATCAATTTTATTAAAGTGAACTTTTCGCCGCCACAAATACAATGATATTAATTAATAGTGATCCTACCTATAAGTTTAATGTATAGCAATAGGCTTTAAGGATCAGGGAGAATTTATATATACGAAGAAAGAAATTTTAAAAATACATTGATCTCGCAGGGACTTGAACCCTGAACCTTCTCATATCTAGCTCTATACATTAAACTCATTGGTAGGCTCGCTATTAATTAATATCATATTATTGAAATACTTCCGAAATTTTATAGATGAGTTAACATATTATAATTTATACTACATAGTTAAAATCGCTAAAAGTAATAATAAGATAGATATTTGCTGGTTAGTTTATAGACGGACATTCTGTATATACAGGCTGTCTCTTAAATAAGGGGACATGACTTAACCACAGATTCCTGAGGCTAAAATAAGACGATTTAACTAAACTTACTTCTACCGGAAAGTGTACCATTTAGCCAGAATTATGTTTCAAAGTTCTTTGAAAAAAAAAAATTTATTAATTTTGCTTGTAATAACAGAACGCTTTATACGATTTGGATGAAATTTGGTATGACAGTTCATATGGTTTTAAGTAATCTTTTAAGGTGATACTTGTTATTAGTGAACCACTAGTGTAAGGTGTCGCAACATTGATTAGACCGTAACTTTTTAATGGTAACGCCAATAACATAATTTTTTTTTTCAGAAAGATACATTCAATAGTAAATTTTTCTCTCTTCATTTAATTTGTGATATCTGTTACGGTTCAGACAAAAAAAAAAATAAAACCTAAATGCATTTTTTTTATCTAAGTTTGATATTAAAATACGTTGCTTAGCGTTTATTAAACGATAAAATCTCTACTGTAGTGATTTATTTATTTATTTCTTATGGCAATACAGTCATCACAATTCAGATGTAAATATAATATATAAAATTTGTTAGGCAAACTCGTAGATGGAATTTGCACGTGGATGGGATCATCAAACATCATTGCAACACTTGAAGACTCTGAGATGGTCGGGGTGGGAAGACGCCGAGCCGATTAAAGAATATGTAGTACAGTTATCTTCATCCCACCTTGGATTTCCGGAAGGTACTAATAAAACTACTAAGTCCCTACCAATTTATTTGGGATGACCAATGACCAGGAGACCCTCAAGATTGTCTTGAGGGTTGTCTGGTCATCAATTTGTGCTAGTTCATTTTACGTTACCCAGGGTGCACCACGAGGAAGCGAACTAGCTCTACACCCCACTGTAGTGATTATTTCCTATTATATTCATCAACATCGGAACAAAATTTAATATTTAACTATGTACAACTGAATGGAAATATGAACATAGTTTTTTGATCTTGGGACGAACTATTATGACAAGGGGAGGGGCTCGTATATTGTGTTTTAGAAAAACGAAAAACATAACGTCTGCTGATTTGACAATAGTTAGTCAAGAAATAAATAAAATGAAAAAAACTGAATTAATTGAACTCATTCTATACAAAAAAAAAACTATCAAATTCACTTTTAGAGAACAAGGTAATTGACAAAATTAGTTTTACTCAAAAAAAGAGGATTTTTTACGGTTTCCTCAGAACACGTGTGTATAAATGCTGACTGTCAAAAATTTACAACTAAACTAGAAAATACTACTCAGACTTTTGAGTTACAAAAGCCACTTGTTACTCAATTACAAAAAATCTGATGTGGTCAACACAATACCTCCTGCTTTTAAATTTTTTAAATTTAAATAAATACGTATACGTATTCTGCAAACTATATGAAGTTCCTTTGCATATATCTTTTGTTTTACATGATCCATTTCGTTAATGTGTAGTTGTAAACTAATATTTGACACTTTGATAAGACGTACTTATTCACAGTTTGATTTTTAGTACTACAAACATATCAAATTTGTATCGGACCATTCTGTACATCTAATATTAATATATGATGGAAAATATATTGTTTTTATTAACCTTAATTTCATTAGACTCAATATAATCTTCGTACCACAGTTTCATTATTAATTTTAATGAAATTGCTTCTTGATAGTGGCATTTGTTTAAATATGTCTAAATTGTTATTAAAATATTTAATTTTTTTTACGCTTAGGCAAGATAATGTACAAAAATAAATTATCTTATAATTTAATATTTAAAGTTATTTCAAGTCATTTACTAAATGTTATTATTGTAGAATTGAAGATTGTACTATTATATCCAATTTTTATTAGTAAAAGTTGTTAAAAAATATATTCAATGAATTTTTTATAAGAAAAACTGTTAAAAGTTTGTATAAATGATATTATTAGTTATCTGATACACACTAAAAACTAGTGAGCTCTTCCCACATTAGTATAGAATGGGTGTACAAAATTTCAAATTTTTCTGACTGATAGTATTTGAGTAATCGAGTACACAGGATACACACACACACACACACATACATACACACATAAATACACACATACATACACACGACATCATTGTAAAAATGTTAAAATCGGATTCTGGGGACATCAAAACGTGCCTATTCACTAAAATCTCTATATGTGATTTTTAGCACGATCCTTATACCTCCCTTACCTAGGGTAGCAGGAGGTGAAAAGGACTTCGGAACAAGAGCTAATCATAGATCTTTTAAAAAATATTCATTTAAAATCATAGGTTAAAAATTTGTCTAATTCTAACAATAAAAATGTTGGTAACAATAAACAACATATAAAGTCATCAATGGTTATGGAAAACCCAGAAGTTGACAAACAACAGAATAAAAAATTTTCAAGAAGAAGTGATGTCAAAATCGCCAATAAAATTTCATCAAATATCAACGGCACGATTCAAAACTCTGAACTGGCACATATGAATTTTAAAAATTATTCGAACACCGTGATGTTTGTGGACACAGCTGATATTTTTACTTCAAGCCATTTGAGAGCCGTCGATCAACAAGCGAAACATGATACCACCACACAAAATTTGCAAAACTACAACCAAATTTGCAAACGAAAATTTCATTGTAACTGAAATTGATAAACATCATACAAATCAAAGCAGTAACAAATCCTTCAAATTGGGAGTTCCTAGTCATCTTCTTACAGATATATCCTTATTTTTAGTTAAATTCAAATATGATGTATTATGTTTCTCTGGGCACTGGATAGAAAGCTCAGCAATTGAGACGGTAAATATTCCAAACTATAATCTAGGGCACCAGTTTTGCAGATCAAATTTTAAACATGGTGGAGTTTGTATATTTCTGAAAATGATATTTTGTATAAACATTTAGACCCAATTATACTGTAGAATATTATGCTGAATTATGTAGTATTGTTTTAAGCAGAATTAATGTAGGTTTAATCACAATATACATACCTAGAAAAAATAGATAAAATGCTCTATTATCTGATAAGTATATATTCAAAAGTTATAATCGCTGGCGATTTTAATGTTCAATTCAGAGACACTGATAATTTAACTAATTAGTTAACAACTGTCTTGCAGTATTATAACTTTCATATCACAACTACTGATTATATTAAGATAACTCAAAATTCTATTTCGTATATAGGCAACTTTCTAATTAACTTATCTCCTGATTTATATCAGGTTAAAATTACAGATCCTGGTATATCTGACCATATTGGAATTAAATTTATTTTATTAGATACTACAGAGAATGTAAAATTTACGAAAAAATATCGACATTATTCATCTGCCGGTTCCATGAATTTTAAGCTATCAACTAGAAAGTTTTGATTGGTCTCAAATTTATAATTCGAATTCCGGAGCTAGAAGTAAATTTGCTTGCATCTGACCTTGTGTTTAAGCTGAAAGAAGCAGTTTGTTTAAACTTTCCTTTAAAGCATTCAAATAAAACACAAGTACCATTTACATGGTTTGATGATAATTAAAAATATCTGATGTGGACAGCACATGACTTCCTTGTACGCCTGTTACACTATACATATTTTGTTAAAATTAAAATATGTATTATAAATCAATCATAAAATTGCACGTATTTGACATAATTTGACAACATTTTATTTCTTTTGTTATTTTTTGTCCTAATCCATAGCAAACATAATTAGAGAATACAAAGAGCTAATTTAATCATAATTGATGTTTTCGACGCAGAATTCAATTATCTAAAACTTTTATGTGAAGCATTTATTACTAAAATCAAAATAACACCATTTTTTTCAAGAAAAACTGATAACATCTTCAGGTAAAGTATCACTTCCGGTTGGACTATTTTAACCAAAATGTATTATGTTATTCCCATTGATATAAAAGTATTATATACCAAATTTGAAAAGTTTTGGATTATATTTTAATATAGTTTTTCATTAAAATCTATTATAGGCTTAAAGTAAAGTACCACTTCCCGGTAAACCATTTTAACTAAAATCTATTATGATATTCCCATTGATATAAAAGTCTTATATACCAAATTTGAAAAGTTTTGGATTATATTTTAATATAGTTTTTCATTAAAATCTATTATAGGCTTCAAGTAAAGTACCACTTCCTGGTAGACCATTTTAACTAAAATCTATTATGTTATTCCCATTGACATAAAAGTCTTATATATCAAATTTGAAAAGTTTTGCTTTATATTTTAATATAGTTTTTCATCAAAATCTATTACAGGCTTCAAGTAAAGTACCACTTCCGCAAGTTATGTAATGACCAAAAAGGGAGGTGCACAACTAGATGTTATAACAGTTCTAAATACAAAATTTTAACTTTCTACGGCTTCCCGTTTTTCAGTTATGCGAGATACGTACAGACGTCACGACGAAATTAGTCAAAATGGATTCAGGGATGCTCAAAATGGATATTTCCGTTGAAATCTGGAAACCGAAATTTTTCGCGATTACAATACTTCCTTTACTTCGTACAAGGAAGTAAAAAAAAAAACTTACAGATCTTGTGTTTTTATTAAAACACGTTTTCAGTGTTACTAAATTACACGAAATTCATAATATTTATAAAAAAATTACCTAGTAAATATTCTCAATAATTTCTTCTAGCTAAGAAAAATGCCTATGAAAATTTTATTAAGAAAAGTACTTCCAACTTCTTTTTATATGAAAAATATAACGGTTGAAGAAGTTATTTTAACAATCCTAAATATAAACAATTTTAATTGTCCACTGTCCAGATATGTACGAATTAAATAGTCTTCTACTTAAACATTTCGTTCATATTATCGCTTCTCTACTTACAAACCTCTTCAATAAATGCATACCTGTATTTTTTCTGATGTCTTTAGCAAATTTTTTACCAATTTATGAAAAAGGCGATAAATCCGATCTAAACAATTTTGGTCTCATAGCGATGTTATCCATTTTTGGGAAAATCTTTGATATAATAATTAGAAAACGATAAGATTATTTCATTCTTAAGTATTTAATTTTAAATCCTTGTCAATTTGGCTTTCGTCAATTTAAATCTACTACTCAAGCAATTTCAAGTCTACTTGAAAAAATTGTCGAATGCTACGAAGATAAGAAACTAGTTGCTAATACACTTTGTGTACAAATCGATTATTTACTGCGCGATATATTAACAGCTTTACGTTCAAAACTTACCGCTTTTGAAAATTATGAACAAGCTCAACATGAAGTAGAGAATGTGCGAAAAACTAAGATAGGCAGATGATTCTCAAAATAATTCTAACAGCAAACGATTGGATAGTGTATCAGACACTGATACAGAGTTAGATGAAGACGTTGAAATGAAATATCCGAAAATGTAGATGACCACTGAAGATGAACTCGATGAGCAAACAGATGAAGGAGAAGAAAACACACAAAGAGATTATTCAAACGAGGAATATTCAGCCGCTCTTGATGATTTAACAGTGTATACAGAGAGCGTAGCTTTACCTCGCGGTCCGCGAGTGTAAATTGCGTTGAAGACGACGAATACGTTTCCGCTTTAGAACGAGTGGTCAGTGATAACATTCAAGAAAGAATGCGTGACAGTGTAAAACCATCCCAACTCGATATCGCCGTTCCTGTGAGTGTTAGATGAAGCAAAATAAACTTACAAACAAATCAGAGACATCATCACCACCAAAGCGTTCGATTGCATATCGCACTCTATTCTACTAGATAAACTCTTCTTTATGGAATAAGATGATCTTCTCACAAATTAATTCAATCTTACTTCGCCAGGCGGCAATATTGTATCTATATGAATAACATTTGCTCTATTTATCTAAATGTTAACCATGGAGTGTCTCAAGGTTCTATATTGGGGCCATTACTTTTTAATATTTACATTAATGATTTTTCTTGTAGTGTAATCGGTGTTGAATGTTCAGGATTATTAATTTTTAATTAGGAAGCGGTTTTATTTTATCAAAATACTTTATTATATAGAATATTTTACAAATTCAATCTGTCAATCTATTTCTTGACTTTTAACAACTGAACTCATATTTTTCACATCTCCCAGCTAAGTAACAAAAACATCTCACGCCAACTATATTTAAAATTTATAATCTTTACTTTTAACACCTCCTAAAAATTATAAATTCAAAAATACAAGAAAATACTTAAATATTAATTTACAATAAATTATTTTACTTCACAAAACCATTTTTATGTTTTAGAAACTTATTATTTAATGCTTCTTCCTCAAAACGTAGCTATTCTATATTGATGAGTCTTTCTTTATCTTTTTTATTTTCTTTTTCATTTATAAAATGGAATCACATGAATATGTTTACCTCTTCGGTTGAATGGTCCATTTTTAATTATTTATATTTTACTCTAATTGTCTGTTTTTCAAATTCTTTCTTTACTTTTAGCTTCAGTAGCGTAGCGCAGTGGGGGGGCAAAGGGGGCACCCGCCCCGGGCGGCACTTTGCTAGGGGCGGCAAATTCCCTGTCGTTGACTAAATATTAAAAAGACTACTATCGAGGCAATAATTATAGTCAGTTGAGTTTGAAACTCAGTAACTTACAAAAAATTAAAAATGTGAAACGCACTTTCATTTATAGACTATATGCAGTTTTTATATAAAATATTCATAAATTTTTATTTAAATATGATTAGTTTAATTTTATTACTTTTTTAATGTTTATGCGCATGAACGCATGGTGTCCCTTAACAATAAAAATTATTAAAATTAAACTAATCAATAAAATAAGTTTTGAGTCAACATACCACATTTCAAATGTAAGTTAACTAATAGAGGCTGAGATCTAACACTTTTTCTTTTTTAATTATAAACAAAATGTAAACAAATCGAAAGAAATAACGTTTAAATTATTCACAAAGCTCATGGTTACAAAATATTAAAATTTGATTTTTTCTATTCCTATTGGTATTAGACATTAATGAAGATGAGCATTTCTTCAAACCCGCAAAATATTAGGGTCATTTTTCATACATTTTTAAATCCCTTGAAAAAATGTAACACTTTAAATAATAAGGCATTTGACCTTGATCTATTTTCTTTTTGTGTTACAAAGAATTTTAAATTTAGTAGCAGGGGGGGGGGGGGGCGGCAAATTTGACATCTGCCCCGGGCGGTAAAACCCCTACGGTACGCCACTGTTTAGCTTCTTTTTCTTTGTGTGCTATTATTTGATATATATCTTCTAGTCTCTATTGATGCTGCTTTACTTTAAATTCAGCATTGCGTATTTCTCTTTCTAAAAATTTCTTTTCGAATTCTTTCTCTTGAGTCTGAATTAATTTATTTTCTACACCTTATTTTTGTTCTGCTTCTTTAGCAGCGATTTTCTTTCGAATTTTAACTTGCTCATCTTTGAACTCCTTTGCTTTCTGCTTCTTCTTTTCGTCAATAATACACTTCGCTCCTGCGTATGGTTTAACAACTTTGTCTTCTGTTTCATTCTGTTTCTTATCTTATTCTTTCATTATTTTTCTTTTTGCCCGGAAATTAATTTGTTGTTGTTTAATATTAGCTTTGTTTTTCTTAACCAATAAATATTTATATTCTTTAATTGCTTTGTATTCTTCAAATCTTTATTGTCTACCTCTTCTTTGGCACACCTCTCTTTAAATTCTTTTTTGGTGTTATCTTCAATTTCTTCTATCTGTTTTTTAAGCTTTTCGCAGTAATTAACATCAGTTTCCTTTCTCAATTTCTTCTTTTTGGTATTTTCGTCCTTCTTTTTCTCTGCATTTAACTTCACTAACTCTGCACATTCAGCATCTTCTTTACCTCGAATTTTAGTGTCGAAATCTTGTTGAATACGTCTTTTAGTTAACACCTCAGTTAATAGTGAAGCTGAATTCAAAGTTCTTGAATCTTGTTTGAACATTTGCATGCATTTTCGTGTTTCTGCAACAATATATTTACGTTCTTCAGCTTACTCGGCGCGCAGTTCATGAAAACGACGGTAGAGATTTTCTTCGAAACGCCGTTGTTGAATATTCTCTATTGTATTTTCCCAGTTTCCACTTTTCCTTAGTGCCTCTTTTCATCTTCATTTTCTTTTTTCCAAATATCCTTTTCTGGTGCAGTTACTGCTTCTTCATAGGATAACATTGCATAGTCTTCAAATCTTTTCGGTAATTTTATTTGTCGTTTTCTTCTATCTTGTCCTACTCCCATTCTTGTTATTTCTTCTGATTCATTCAACTCGTCACTGGATATATCGTGTTCTTCGTTATGAATTTTTATTTTAATTGATTTATGTTGTAGATGATACTGATTTTCTGGTTTCTCAAACACAACGTCTCTGTAAACAACTACTTTGTTTTTCTTTTCATCCCATAATCTGTGTCCATTAACAACCCGATTCACAAAAAGTTTAAGCTAATCCTCATTTTTGGATTAGTGAATTCTATTCTATTCCGGTATTTAAAATTTAATTTTCATGATATTATCAATAAAGGTAGATACTAGGAATAGATTAGACTATATTTTAAAATATAAACTGTCAAGATTAGCTTAAACTTTTTTGTGAATCGGGCTGTACGTGCGTAACCAACAAACATGTATTTTTTACTTCTTTCATCTAATTTCTTTAATTGGCCTAAGACTTTCACATTTGCTACGCTGCCAAAAATTTGTAATCTAGATAAGTCAGGTTTTCTCTGATGCATCATTTCACTTGCTGTCTTAGGTACTGTTTCAGATGAGCTACGGTTTAAGAGATATGCTGCTGTTCTTACAGATTCACCCCAAAATTGTTTTGATAAATTAGAGTTAAAAATCAATGATCTTTTGCCTTTTCTAAAAGTGTACGATTGAGACGTTCTGCGTTACCATTTAATTGTGGTGTGTGTGGTACTGTCGCGTCTATAACTATGCCTTTTCTTCTAGACTAGCTTTTCATTTCATTGTTTATAAACTCACCGCCATTATCGCATCTTAATTTTGAGACTCTTAAGTTTCTATAAGCCTCCATTTCTTCAATGTATTCTTCCAGGTATTCTTTGGCTTCGTTTTTACTTTTCAATAAATAAACCACTGTATAATGAGAAAATCGTCAAGAACCCTTAACATGTATTTCTTATCATTCCATGTCATCTAGTGGTCTTCTAGCTCTGTATCTTTCACTATCAAATGGAAATCTAGTTTGTTTAGCTTTGAGACATACCTTACATAATGTATCAAGACAATCACAGTCCTTTTTATGTATGTCTAATCCTATAGGCATTTCATTTTCTGTTAGTTTTTTCATACCGTCTTTTACTTTTTGTTCCTTACTTACAGTTAACATACTTTCTTTTTTCTTTAAAAAAATTACATAATAGAGCCCATTTTCATTCTTCTTACCTTCTAGAACCACTTTTTCATTCTTACTAATGTAGACTTTATTATTTTTAAATGTAACTTCCCCATCTTTTTCTGTAATTGCACTTACTGACAATAAGTTCTTACTGACTTCAGATACACACAATACATTTTCCAAAATACAAGTATCATTTTCGATAAGTCCTTTTCCATCTGCTTTCATGGTAGCATTTTTCTTTGCAACACAAATTTCTGTAATTACTTCTTCATATTCGTTGAATAGATCAATGTTGTTTACCATATGTGAAGTCGAACCTGAATGTACTATTAACATATCACATTTTTTGTATGTCATAACTTCTTCTGACAGAAATGTCAATTTCCTTTCTTGTTTCATTTTTGTTTCATTATGATTTTTTCTAAAATAGCAATCTTTCTCCATGTGATTATTTTTCGTGCAAATTTTACATGACATTGTCTCTCGACTATTTTCATTCTTCTTAAAACAATTTTTCGCCAAATAACCATTTTTTCCACAATTATAGCACTTCATTTCTTTGCGTATACTCTCTTGTGCTTTACAGAACCGCCAATAATGTCCTGGGTTTTTACACTTAAAACAAATCTTTTCTGCTGCATTGAAAGCTATCTTTCTTTCATTTTCATTCGTCTTAGTCATAGTTTCTTCTGCAATAAGCCTGGATGTCAGATTTGTTAAAGTACGTTCTTTTTGTTGTGTAGATTCCCATGCTGTACGGAAATGCTTATAGGATTCTGGCAATGTGCTTAAAATTTTAGACATCAACATCTCATCATTTATTTCTTGATTGAGTGCTTTTAATCTGTGAGCTAAATTTTCTAGTTTGCTTATATGAAGAGAAATGTCACTGCCTTTTTCATAATTAAAGTTAAAAAATTCTTGTATTAAAGCACACTTCTGTTGCTCATTATCCTTTCGGTAAATACAACATAGCTTGCTGTACATTTCAGCAGAACTATTACAGTTCATGATGTGCATCAGAACTCTTTTATCAATCGACGTTAAAATTGATTTTTGAGCTTTAGCATCTTTCTTTGTCCATTCTTCTTTTTCTGTGTCTTTTGTCAATTCTTCTAGTTTCAATTCTCCTTTTACTATTTCATACAATCCGGATGCTTTAAAAGGGATTGTAATTTGAAAATTCCAAACTTGAAATGTTTCAGAATTTTCTAACTTCTCAATCTGAGCTACTTCTTCAGATGACACCATTTTTTAGTTCTCTTTTCTTTACGGTTTTACCTCAAGTTTTACTAAAGACACAAATATTAGTTTTTACTGTTTTATTTAATATCCTGGGCCCATAACCTGTTCAGGATTATTAATTTTTAATTAGGAAGCGGTTTTATTTTATAAAAATACTTTATTATATAGGATATTTTACAAATTCAATCTGTCAATCTATTTCTTGACTTTTAACATCTCGCAGCCAAGTAACAAAAACATCTCAAGCCAACTATATTTGAAATTTATAATCTTTACTTTTAACATTGAATTTATCCTTTTTGCAGGAGGTACTACCCTAATATTGTCAGGTAGTAATTTAAAAAATCTTTAAATTACCATGGACCAGCTAGAATCTGACGCAAGAAATTGGTTTACATTAATTAGACTCAAATTGAACCAAGGGAAAACTCAAAAATTAATCCTATCACCTAGGCTACACATAAATTAGCCAAAATTTGTAGTACTTCTAGGCTTAAATATCGATACTCACTTACACTGGATATATCAAATAGACAAACTTTGAAATAAACTTACATCAGTAATATTTCTTTCTAGAACTTACCCAAGTAGTTACCCAAAAAATCTGTTGTGGCCAGCACAAGATCTCTCGCCATTTCCATTTTGTTATATAAGTATTGTATTGCACTTCGCTATCGAACCTTCGTTTTATAACAAAAAAAATTACAGAACTTTACCCAAATATTGTTTTTTATTGTATTTAACATGTCTTCTGGACACATACAATGGGCTACTTGCGTGGTACTGAAAATCCTATTTCTGTCACTATATACGTAATGTTATATTGAAAACATATATAAAAATAATTTTTTTTTTAAATAATTATTTGTTTTTTACTAAATTAAGAAAGAAAAATTTCTGTGACGTCTTTATATTTAACTGGAGGAGGGGAAGCATGTTTAAGAATGTTATCAATAGATGGCACGGCGTGCGAGAAAATTTTAATTTGTATTTGACATTAGTTCATTTTTCTCTCTCTCTGGTCTCTCAAATACATTAATTACTTTATAAATAAACACATAGGTAATTACATGTAATTTAAAATATCGATACCAAAAAGATAAACTAAAATACTAACCTCCAAACTATTGTTGAAACGTGAAACAGGTGATCAACATTACCCGCACAAACATACCATTACTATAAGACGGCACTACGCTGTGGCTTTACGACTATTCATTGGTGCGGCGTAATTCTACGTCATACATGGCTGGAATTCAAATAATCAAATTTCATTATTTTTTTTCTGGCTAATTAATAAAAATTTTGTCAAAAGAAAAAATATGGGTAGCAAGTTTTTACCTTCTCTTCAAAAATATTAAATAAAAAAAAGGAACGCAAGTAGCCCATTCTAATTATATCTATTTTTCATTGTATGAGAAAGCTCCTAATTGTCAGAGATTCTTCCAATTCATTAAACAAGATTGGCGGTATTTCTAATGGATACATGCCTGTTACATATAACTTTAAATATTTAATTAATAAGACAATAAGAAAGATTAAATGTACTTCCCAGAAAAATCTTTCAGAATGTAACTAAAACTTTTGATTTTTGACACTGACATATGTCATGTCATGTATTATGTTTTATGATAGAATATTTAATCACTCAAAATATACAAAATATTAAGTTTTTAATTATTAACAATTTAAAGTTATATGAAATTTCTCTAAAATTTGAAACATTTGTATCTGCTGTCTTCATTTTTTCTTCAGAAATTTCGATACGATTAAAGATAAACATTAAAATTTCTAATTAAAAATTAAAACTATTTGCTGATGGTTCAAATTTTAGACAAATTTCATATTAGTTTAAATTGTTAATAATTCGCGAACCGCTCATCGGAGAAAAAATCGTTCAACATGACTTAAAAGAGAATTCCAAGCTGAATTAAAATTTTTAAATCGCGGTTTCGTATCTTTAACCGGGTCAGAGTCGTTGAGAATTTGTAGGAAAGCGTTGACAAAAAAATATTTAAAAATCATCAATAATTTACTGTTTTTTGATGCCACGACTAATGTTAACTATTATAAATAAAATCTATTAAACTAAGTATTAAAACTTAATATTGTGTATATTTTGAGTGATAAAATATTCTTTCATAAATTGTTGTTCTGGTTACATATTTCTGAACGTTCCTCTTTGAGAGTTCATTCTAGGTAAAAAATGGAAGAAACCTTTTTTGTACAAAAAGTAACGAGCTTTAGTTTTATATTCTTGTAAAATTTTAATACGGACCACTGTTTTGGAGATAATAGCGAAAAACTTATTTTGTGCACCTTTGTTTCAAGATGGCAGCTCTCGCCGAGTCTCCCCAAGGTCGCAAATTTGAATTTTTCATCCCCGTCTTGACCCAAACAACATATATTAAAATCGTTTTTTTCTTTTCACCGTTTGTAGGGTAAAAACCTCTATTGACTGGACTAATGGTCTAATTTTTTTGGTTTATAATTTATTCGTCCTGGTCCTACTAGAGATGCACTAGATTTCGAGCTTTGGCCCGGCCCGGCCCGAAGCCCGCCTCGATTTCGAGTCGATCATCGAGCCGGGCCGAAGATATATTTTATCGGGCCGAATCGAGCTAATCATTTTCAAAAATCGAGGCGAGTCGGGCTTTTGATTTTGGCCCGGCCCGAAAATTCGAGCTTTTCAACATTAGGAATGCCGGATGCACCCAATTTCGAGCTTTGGCCAGGCCCGGCCCGAAGCCGATTTCGGGTCAATTTTCGAGCCGGGCTAGTTAATTTTTTTGTCGAGTCGATCTTCGAGTCGGGCCGGCAATTTTTACTCTCGGGCCGAGTCGATCCAAACCTCAAAGCCCGGCCCGGCCCGGTCCGAATGCATCTCTAGGTCGTACTCGCCTACTCGCTGCCTACAGTCGTGCCAGTTGTGGTACTTGACGCTACTACCAGCGACGTCTAAGCCACACTAGCTCCTGGATGCCTCACTACGTCAAGGTATACCATTACCATGCCATCCTCTGCGTTAACACCCTTTTCCGCCGAGCTCTTGGCAGCAGTGTCGCCGACCGTCAGTGAGGCAGGATTGCCGAGGCCCGTCTCGACGACGCTCCAACTCACTAGGGGTGGGGTTCTGCAATCATCTTACAAAATATACGTTTCTATACAGATAACGGTACCGTTTGATAACGGACGAGTTACAGAATCACACTCTAGGTCTCCTCCTCCAGCGGCCCGGTCAATACTGGAATCCATCAAATTTGTATCTCTCAAATATCATTTTTGAAAAGGTAAGAAACATAAACTTTTTTTATTAGTTTTTTTAATAAATAAATTAAATTTAACTTCTTCTCTTTAAGGGTACGTCCACTCTTTCCCTTCGACATAACTGGTGTCCTTTTCCTGTTCCTTCCATTCTTAATTATCTCTCAATTAGGAACCCACAACCTTGCGAAACCACCACTAACCATAGAGCTGCCGTTGGTAAGTGTGTGACGTGTGATTTCCCGTACGGCAAAAATTGTATTTACAAATTGTATTTACAATTTTTATTATTATTTACTTATCATTACGTTACAATACATATATATATATATATATATATATATATATATATATATATATATATATATATATGTAAATATATACAAACACGCTGCTCATGTTACGCTTCATAAGTGACTTGGTTTTTAAAAAACTACCCTTGGTAAGGGAGGTACAGGGTTCGCGCTAAAAATCACATATTGAGATTTTAGTAAATGACCATGTTTTAAGGTCCATAGAATCCAATTTTAACATTTTCACGATGATGTCTGTATGTGTGTATGTGCGTGTGTGTGTATATGTGTATGAATTTTGTTTTATTCTAACTAGAATACTATTCTTCAGAAAATTCTGAAAACTTGTATTTCTACACTATTCTAATATGAAAAGAAACCATTAGATTTTGGTGTAAATCGGATAAACGGAGGCACTTTACTTGAGGCTCATAATGGTTTTTGTTCAATACCATTAAATGCCATTTTTTCGTGTTTTATGTCATTATGAAAATTAAAGATTATTGAATTTTCTACAGGTATACATTAATACTTTTTCTATATATTTTACAGATAAATTTAAAAATATTTTTTTAATCCCGAAGCCTAAGATAAACACAATGGGATATGTGACTAAATTTTGATTTTTACATATATGATACTAGACCAAAAAATAAAATACCCCTATTTTTTAAATTGATTAATTATTCGTTGTTTACGAGAAAATAATTATTAAAACTTTGGAGAAGGGATCTGTGACGTCAGTAGGGTATAATGATAGAAGAAGACAGTTAGACAGAGATAGATATATTGTGGTAGGCGAAAGTGACAGCAGCTGACACGTTCACTATTCCATAACCTATCACAACATATCTATCTCAGTCTAACTGTCTTCTTCTACCATTCTACCCTACTGACGTCACAGATCCCTTCTCCAAAACATTAAATTGCTAATAACAATATTATTACAAACTAATGTTTAGTTTTTATTATTATAATGAGAAGCTATAGAGGTTTGTTTTTATATATTATGACATATATATGTTAGGTTGACAACAGTGGTTGTATACAGAAAAGAAAGTGCTTTGTTTTTTATATTAATATTTGTGCAATAATAATATTTTTTTAAAAAAAAATCGCTCAGTTTCTTTGGGAATAAAAGTGTAAGAAATATTATTAATAAAAGTGGTTAAAGCATTTTGTGTACATAGTTAAGTAAAATCAGTTTTTTTTTCGGCGGCACGTTGAATGACCGGCGCGCGAAATTAAACTTGTTTGTTTTGGTTAAAGAGATTTTGAAGCAGTGTTCCCAACTGTACTGCAAATAAAAATATGAATGAAGACGAAAGTGACGAAAACAGTAAACAATGTGGAGAATGTAAAGCAGAATTCAACAATGATAAAATCATAGGATGCGATGGTAATTGTCGAAAATGGTTTCATCCAAAATGTGTTAAAGTGAAGGAAAAAGATATCCAGATATTTAACGCTTACAAAAGTTTAAAATGGTATTGTGGAAATTGTGAGGAAAATTCGAATGCAAAATTAGTTGAGGAAATAAATTTCATGAAAACAGAAATCCAAGAATTGAAAAATTTGATAAAAAATATGCATGTGAAAACGGAAGAAAGTAAGAATGAAAATTCATATGCTAAAATTGCTAGTATCAGTAAGCCAGGTATTATTATTAAACCAAAAACTACCCAAGAGAGTAAGAAAACAAAGGAAGAAGTGATTAAGAAAATAAATCCTTCAACATTGAAAATTGGGGTGTCCTCAGTTAGTACAATAAAGAATGGAGGTATTGTCGTAAAATGCAATAAGTTGCAAGACGCAGAAAAATTACAAAATGAAGCATCGAAAGAATTGGGGGCAAATTATGATATTGTGCAAACAACATTGCGTAATCCAGAGATAAAAATTATTGGTTTAAGACAGGACTTAAGTGATGATCAAATCAAAAATTGTATTTTATCGCAAAACGATTTATTAATATCAGAAAAAACCAAAATATTAGTCAAATACAAGAAAGAATTAAAAAATAAAACATGGCTGGCAATAGTTGAGGTCGATTCTTTATCGTTCAACAAAATAATGAAACTTGGTAAAGTTAATATTGGTTGGACCAAATGTTCAGTTTATGAAAATTTGAAAATATGGAAATGTTATAAATGTTGCGGTTATTTTCATAAAAAAGATGCATGTGCTAATAAATTGGCATGCAATAATTGTGGTGAAGAACATAATACAGAGGATTGTAAAAATAATATTGTTAAATGTATAAATTGCGAAAAAGCCAATAGTATACTAAGACTAAAACTCCCAACAGATCATAAGGCTAATGATATAGAATGTCCAGTTTATAAAAGAAAAATTGAAACACTTAAGAGCAAAACTAGCTACGAATAGCAATTACAGAAAAAAATGAAAAATATTGCAACTATAATTTATATGAATAGTCAAAGTCTCATGGCACACAAAGAGGATATTTATGACTTTATATTAAAAACAAATCCTATGATATGTTGCTTAAGTGAAACTGCAGTAACCAATCAAATCGATGATACTGAAATAAAAATACCATCTTATTCGGCAGTCAGATGCGACTCTCACAGTAGACATACAGTTGGCGTAATACTTTTTATACATCAAAGTTATTACTATTCAGTACTACAAAATTATAACATAAATAACGAGTTGTGGTACATAGCCATAAAACTGAAGATACACAAACAGAGCTTTACAGTTTGTACCTTATACAGATCTCCTAGTACTAGTTGTAGAAATTTCATCGAGTGGTTCGAGCAATGGTGTACAGATGTATCTACAGTTGACAACACAATTATATTAACAGGAGATTTCAATATTGACTGGAGAAGTGATAATACGTATACGAATGAACTGAAACACTTAATATCGCAGTCAGGTTTTAAACAACTCGTTAATGATTACACAAGAAGAACAAGTTCATCTAAAACTCTTATTGACTACGTTATATCCAATGACCCTTACATAAAAGTAGAAGTATGGACTCAACCAAAAATTACTGATCACGATATTTGTTCGGTTTTACTGCAGGCAATAAATCCCATTGAGTGTAAACCGCGAAAATATGCATCAAGACGATTGAATGATGATGAAATTATAGAAAGACTAATATATTGTGAATGGTGTTACGATTCTACTGATGTTAATACAGTGTGTAACTCATTCATAGAAAATATATTAAATACACAAAATAAATATACTTCTTCAACAAATAGGAAGAACAGGACATTCTATTTACCCTGGTTACAAGAGAAGGAATTATTGATAGCCCGTAATAATAGAGATAATAGTTATAGAAGATTTAAAATGACTGATTCTAATGAAGACTGGACAGCATATAAACATTTTCGTAACAAATATACATCAATGTTGAGACACAAGGAAAAACTATATTATGAAAATCAAATAGACAACAATCGTTCAAATCCAAAAGCTATGTGGAGTACTCTGAAAACTCTACTCGGAAAAAATAAAGAGACAATTAATCGCATAACACATAATAATTCCGAACTAAGAAATAGTGATGAAATTGCAAATATATTCAATGAATACTATATCAACAGCATTAAAGAAATTATAGAAACTTTACCTCCAAGTGGAATCATTGACAACAATGAAAATAATTACACTCAGTCGAATTTTGCTATGTTCAATCAAACAACATTACCAGAATTGAAAAGAATAATTTGGAAACAGGACGAAAATAAATATAGTTGGGATGGAATTCATTTAAAATTTTTGAGAAAATACTTCCACATTATCGGATATCCCTTGCTACACTTGATTAACACTTCCTTAACAACAGGCTGTTTTCCAGAAGCACTGAAAGAATCCTTAATTGTACCTGTACCAAAAATTAAAAATACGACCAAGATTGAAGAGTATCGTCCTATAAATATGCTTGTAGCAGTTGAAAAACTTATAGAAATTGTCGTTTACGAACAGACTATGCAATATGTGAACAATAATAATTTAATATCTAAGTGGCAATCCGGTTACAGAGAAAAACATTCGTGTGAAGCAGCAATACAACTTGTTTTAAAGGATTGGACAAGTGCAAAAGAAAAAAATAAGACTGTACTTGCAGTTTTTTTAGACTTAAAAAGAGCTTTTGAAACAGTGGACAGAAACTTACTAATCAATAAACTAAGTAAATACGGTTTTAAAGATAAAGTGTTGCAGTGGTTCACTTCTTATTTGACTAATAGAAAACAACGAACTAAATACGCGGAAACAATATCAAATACTTTACAGTGTGATCAAGGTGTTCCACAAGGAAGTGTGTTGGGTGCTCTTCTCTTTATATTATATATAAACGATATGCCAGATGTGTTGAAAAAGTGTAAAATTCATCTATTTGCGGATGATACTTTAATATATTTCGAGCATATTGATAACAATTTAATAATAAACACCATAAATGAGGAATTAAGTATTTTAGATAAGTGGCTTAAGTGTAATAAATTAAAATTGAACTGTTCAAAAACTAAATATATGATAATAGGCAACAAGAAAAGTAAAGAAGAAATTATAAATTCTAATAACAAGATTGTAATTGATCATAACGTAATAGAACGAGTAACTAGTATCAAATATTTAGGAGTTATAATAGATAACACACTTAAATTTAATTTACATGTGGATTACATAACTAAGAAGGTTGCTAAAAAAATTAATTTCTTATGTAGATTAAGGGAAAAATTAACAATGAATGCAAAAATTATAATCTATAATAGCATAATATTACCTCATTTTAATTATTGTGGAACGATTTTATTGGCGAGTAACAAAACACAATTAAATAATTTTCAAAAGTTACAAAATAAAGCCATGCGTTGTATTTTAAATTGTAACAGATATACAAGAATTACAGAAATGTTAAATTGTCTAAATTGGCTTGATGTAACTAAGCATATCACCTACAATTCACTAATTTTTATGTATAAGATTGTAAAAAACTTATTCCCAAATTACTTATTTGAAGCTGTTAATTATGTAAAAGATATGCACCAGTATAAAACTAGAGGAACTGAAAATTTATATATACATACAGTAAAAAATTATTCAGTATTTTCGCAATGTATCAAAAATTTTAATAAGTTAACTGACGATGTAAAAAATTGTTCTAGTTTAAGCTTGTTTAAACAAAATGTTAAGAAACATCTATTAACATCTAATTTATAATTGAGGTCATTATTTTTTTTTCTATAACTTTGCTTATAATTACTTATATTTCTTTATACTTCTTTATATATATGTATTATATGATTGTAACTAGCTAAAGGCTAAATAAATAAATATATTATATTGAAATTCGATTATGGAGGTCTATTCTAAATTCATAGACACATGTGCTATCCGCTATCCGCTATATAAGTTCCACTAATAGCCAATAGATGGATTCAAGTCGGATAGCCACATGTGCTAGCCGCTGTCCGCTGTATAAATTCCACTACTATCCAACAGATGGATTTAAGTCGGATAGCCACATGTGCTATTTGTTACAATTATAAATAATTATTATAATTTAAATTGATACTTACAATATATAGGTATTAAAAAAATATTATTGATATAACACACGAACACAAGTATTTGATCACAAAGTTGAAAAGCCGAACTACTTGTGAACTTGACATCTGGCAATATTAAAAAGTTCCACTACTAGCCAACAGATAGATTCAAGTCAGATAGCGGGATGGGGACCCCCATCTGTTGGCTAGTAGTGGAACTTATATAGCGGATAGCGGATAGCACATGTGGCTATGAATTAGAATAGACCCCATGGTCACATACCCCATTCCTTTGTTACACAGTTCATTCTTCAAATGAATGTAACTGACAGGTAAACGTCATTGTCAAAAAACTAATCATTTCAAATTAATAATAGTGACATATTAAATAATAAAGAAAATTGTAAATAAAGCAATAGTTATATGCAATGGAGCATAATATAGTTTGCAGCATTACTAAATACGTAGTTATGTATTTAAATTAATAAAAACTAAATAGCGGAAGGTTTTGTGTTGGCCACATCAGTTTTTCTTTATCAGGGAACATGGACGTATTTCGTTACCATAGTTACATACAAATGACTGACAGCAATTGTATAATTATGTAAAATGCTCGAAGGACCAATAGACTTTAAATAGTAAACAACAAAAACTCGCAAGCTGAGATTGTGGTGATTGTCAAAAACTAAAGAAGCACTGACCTTGACTAGAAAAAACGGGATGTGACTAGGAGGCAGGATCTTGACGGGACTTGGAAGACTGGATGAATTCTGCAGACGGTAACTGGTCTGGAAGCGGTGACGGTCAGATTCAATAAGGTAGGAGGTTCAGAAGGAGGAGGCCTCACACGTGGTTGTGAGGCTGGCAAAGTGACGCCACCAAGGGCGCAGGGCTGGATACGGGCAGAAGCTCCTGCAGGAGGAACTCGAGAGGAGGGCAGTGTAGAAGCAGGGGCGTAATTCGCCGGATTAAAACCGCCAAGTGGCGACAGCACGGTTGGTCCAATTCGTAGATTAAGGGGTGTCCGCTGTTTAGTACAACAGCGGTCTCGGAGCACAACACAAATGCACAACACTTTACACTTTCCTGAAAATATAATTTTGCCCCACTACTAAGTAAAGAAAGAAACGATTTTATGAGAATTATAATTTTGTATTAAGATAAATTGAGGCCCAAAAAAAGGAATGAAAGAAAGAGGAGCTAAATTACTTCTGAACCATTACTTGGTTCATTACTGACTTATTATTATTTTTTATTTATGTTGCTATGAAGCTTTTTTTTTTGTTGCATTCCTTTTTTTTTCAGATGCCTGTGATTTTTCAAAAAATAAACAATACATGGCTAACTTTTAGCTTTAAATTAAATGTAATAACAAAACATGTTAGTCGCTTGCCAGCTACTCCGATAGTTGTCTTGACAGTCACCACAATACCTGACTTTACAACTTTACATATTCCCGGGCGCCAGAAATTCGCGTCTAACAATGAATTATTTGATCTCGCAACAATGCACTGCAATTGAACGGTTGCTAGGAAGCGAGAAGGAACGAATGATCAACTCGACAGAAAAATCGAGTGACAATGAACAAATGATGTTACGTCTACTTGACAATGTGTCAAAGTGACGTTGTGTCAGAGTGACAGTAAATAAATTAATAACAATAATGCAAATTGATGACAATTGAGCTGTCTATTGCGCTGGCAGTGGGCACAGTTTATTAACTGGGCGTTTGATGACGCTATTTTCCAACTTAACCAACGCGACGCGAGCTATTTTGTCATTTCCAAAATATAATTTGGTAATAATACCTAGTGGCCAGTCTAAAGGGGGCAGTCTATGTTCTTTAACTATGACTATTTGCCCCAACTTTATTGGACTACTTGACGTTAGCCATTTTTGGCGTGTTTGTAATGTTGTCAAATATTCTAACTGCCATTTTTCCCAGTATGATTTTATTAATGAATCTAATAAGTATTTACGATGGATTAAATTGGGATTAACTTCGGCAATAGGTAAATGCTTTAATGGGGTTTGAAGTAAAAAATGGGCTGGGGTCAACAATTCTGGATTGTGCTCTGAGCCTTGGGCACACAGAGGACGGGAATTTAAGACTGCTTCTATTTGTGTTAATAGTGTTATCAACTCTTCGTAGCTTAACAATTGTTTACCTATGACCCTAAATAGATGTTTCTTACAACTTTTTATTGCGGCCTCCCAAATTCCTCCGAAATTAGCACTGAAGGGAGGGATTGTTTTCCATTCTATTCCCTTCATTGCTAATTCGCTGGATAGTGTTTTGTGGAATATAGTCGACTGCACAAATTTATATAGCTCGTTGAATTTATTTCGAGCTCCTATAAAGGTGGTGCTATTATCTGAGTATAAATGAGAAATGGGCCCCCTTCTTGATGAAAATCTTTTAAATGCGTTAATAAAGGAGATTACTGTTAAATCCGAGACTACTTCAATATGAATGGCCTTTATTGTTAAACAAATAAAAAGACAAATGTATGCCTTTTTTGCGTGCTGACCTTTATGCCTAGATTTTATGAATTTAATTGGGCCTGCATAGTCTACGCCTGTATGAGCGAATGGCTTTACTTCAGTTACGCGATAGTTAGGTAAATCCCCCATTTTTGGTTGTGTATTAACCGGTTTTGTCCTGAAGCATTTGTTGCATCTGTACAATTTTTGCTTGATGGCGCCTCTACCAGCAATGATCCAGTATTTTTGCCGAATTATTGCTAGCAGCAAATCTGTTCCAGCATGACAGTTTGAATTATGATAATAATCTATGATTAGTTCTACTATGTGGTCTGACTTGGGCAGTAAAACTGGATGTTTGACTTCAAACGGTAATATTGCGTTGGATAGTCTTCCTCCTACTCGCAATATTCCGTTTTCGTCTAGGAATGGCGCTAGTTTTAGTATTTGTTTATCCTTTATAAGTTTTCCTCTTTGCAGAGTTCTTATTATTTCGTGGAAATATATACTTTGTAAAGCCCTTAGTACATGTGATTCTGCCATGGCTAAATCCGATGCGGAAATATAAGTTTTAAAAAACAGTTTTTTACCGAATTTTAAAATATAACTTGTTATTCTTAGTAACTTGTGCCAAGAAGATATATTTTGTGCCAAAGTATATAAAACGGAATAATCATTCGTAGATGAGGTAGTAGTAAAAGTTTTTGATCTTAGTTCAGGTAGTTGATCAACTGGCAAAGGATTTAATTGCTTAATAGGCCAATTTTCCTCCTTTGATTGAAGCCAGTTGGGACCATGCCACCATGATTTACAATGAATTAATTGAGTTGGGAGTGCTCCTCTGGATATTAGATCACTTGGATTCTGTTTCCCTGATACATGAAAGAAGTATTTAGGGTCCAAGTTCTCTTGTATTTGAGCTACTCTGTTGCTTACAAATGTTGACCATCTATGTGGAGCTGATTTTATCCAGGATAATACAATCATAGAATCCGAAAATGCATATATATTTTCGATTGGATATTTTTTAATTATTTTTTCACTGACATAATTTACCAACCTTGCCATAAGTAACGCCGCGCAAAGTTCAAGTCTAGCCAGGGTAATAATTTTCATGGGCGCTACCTTTGATTTCGAACATAGTAATCTGCTTGTAATATTGTTAACTTCCGTTATTTGTAGGTAGATGGCGCAACCGTATGCAACTTCGCTGGCATCGCAAAAAGCCACAAGATTTACTTTACAGTTTTCTGAAATACCGATATGGCGAGGAATTGACATTTCCTCCAAATAAATAAATTCTGACATGAGATTGACAAATTTTGCAGAAATATTGTTGGGAGGGATGTCATCCCATGATATCCCAGCTTGCCATAATTCCTTTATTAGCAGCTTGGCATATAGTATAACGGGTGAGACTAATCCAAGTACATCAAACAATCTTGCAACAGTTGATAATATAATTCGTTTCGTACAGTGTGATGTGTCAAAGTTTGACGTTTGGAAAGTAAATGTGTCAGTTTTCAGAGCCCAGGACATGCCTAGAATTTTTAGCTGTTCTCCATGAGAGAAGTCTAGATTTGTTTTGTGTGAATTTGGTAAGCTTTCAATGAGTGATTCATTATTACTGGCCCATTTTACTAATTCGAATCCGCCAGCTGACATTAAGTTAATTGAATCGCGTATAATATTGCTGGCTAAGTTTGTATTTAATGCCGATAAAACTAAGTCGTCCATGTACATTTCAGAGGTTACTAATTGCGCGACATTTGGATAATTTTGACCTTCATCGTCAGCTAATTGGTGGATAGTTCTCATTGCTAAATAAGGGCTAGATTTTATGCCAAAACAAATACGATTGAATTGAAATACTCTGATTGCTTCAGAGGGATTAAATCTATAAAGAATTTTCTGATATTTTCTGTGATGTTCTGACACCATAACTTGTAAGTACATTTGCTTTATGTCAGCTGTCAAAGCTATCGGAAATAGCCTGAAATTTAATAATAAATTGAACAAGTCTGCTTGTAAATTTGGGCCCGGGTATAATAAATCATTCAGCGATAGCCCCGTATGAGTTTTAGCGCTAGCGTCTAGCACTATTCTAACTTTCGTTGTAGCCTTGTCTTCACGAATGACAGCGTGATGTGGAATGAAGTATCCGTCTTCGTTTGACGTTACTTCTGACAGATAACCCTTTTCTAAATACTCATTTATTATGGCGTTATACTGGCTTTGTAAATTTAATGACTGGGAAAAGTTTTTCCAAATGAGATAGCCGGCGTTCGGCCATTAAACGAGAATTCCCCAGCAAATCTGGATCCTTCTGAAATGGTAAGTGTACCATATATCTGCCATTCTCCAAACGTTTGGTCGTTTGTACTAATATTTTCTCACATTCAGCATTTTCAGGACTCATTATTGCATTGTTTGGCATTTCTTCTAGCTCCCAAAACTTATGTAAACAGGATGCTAAGTTATTTTGAGTGAATGCAGAAAAGGACGAAAAAGACTCTTGTTGTAATAATTTATTGTCAAGTTCTCCTAAAAGAACATAACCTAACGTTGTTTCATAAGCTGTAGGAGCTCTTCCTACTCGTTTTGAGAGAAGCAGCGACGGATATATTTGAGCCCCCAATATTACGTCGATTTTTCCCGGGATATTCCAAGTATTATCGGCTAAGAGAATGGATTTGAAAGACGGATATTTGGAAACGGTTAGCTTGCAAGAAGGTAAGTTATCCGTTATATGTTCGACTACCAGAGCCTTTAAATTGTATCTATGGGGCGAAACTCGGGATTCTATTTTAAGATTTACATACCCGAAAGCCGGGCGACTTGTCATCCCGATCCCCGTGACTTTTGAATTTTTAAGAGGGGTAATTTTTAATTTTAATCGTTTGCAACAATCTTTAGTTATAAGGTTATTTTGTGACCCATTATCCAGCAAGCATCTGATAACTTGTTTACCCTTGTTTATATCTGTAGCGTAAACTTGTGCAGTTGACAATAGAATATAACCTTGGTTGTTTATGGATACATGACATGAAGTGTCATTCTCCGATTCCGCTATTTTTTTGGCGGGAGATTTTGGAGGAGTTGAAAAATGCAAAAGTGTATGGTGTTTCCCGTGACATACCCGACATGTGGTGAGCAAGGCACAGGCTTTACCTGCATGAACATTGGATAAGCAATTATAACATGCATTTTTAGATTTGATAAACCCAAATCTGTCTTGGACTGACATTTTAATGAATTTATCACAATAATACAGTTTGGAATGTTCCGCACTGTTACACAAAATACAAGATTTTGGTTTGAATGGTTTGATTGGGGTTTCATCTGCCGCCAAAAATGTGCGCTGATGCTTCGCCATTTTTGGTGGGCCTTTTACAGATGAAGACCGCTCCAGGATTTTTGCTTGATCCCGGACAAATTCTAAAAAGGTTTGGCAAGAGGGAAATTCCGTTTTACGGAATATCGTATCAAATAGTTGTACGATCTCTGAATCGACCTTTTTAGACGCGCAGTTTAATAAAACAAAATCCAGAACGTCTGGAATTTTGAGTTGTTTAAGAGCTTCGACTGAAGCTGAGAATTTATTAACAAATGTTATTAAATCATTTGGGTTTCTTGAACTAGACTTTATATTTAGAATGTTATCTAAGTATTGCTTAGCCATTGTTCGATTATCCTGGTATTGCTTTACCAAGCCATCCCAAATAATATTGTAATTTTCGGGTGTGGGCAATATCCCTCCCGTTACTTCCAAAGCATTACCAGTGAGTTTACCTATAAGATAACTAATCCGTTGCTCGTTTGTGAGCGCCACGTTCTCGTGAACGTTTGATTTAAACGACTGGTAAAATAATGGCCACATTTCTACTTTTCCATTAAATGATGGCAGTTCAATAGGGGGAAGTTTTTTAATTTTATTAATTTCCGTACCTGACTTTGACTGTTGTGCCTTGGGAGACGACAAAGCTAGCTCGCTACGCGTTCGTTTGATTTTCGAAAAATACATTTCAATAGTCATTAGAGTTTCGAAGCTAGGTTCAAAACCAGTGTCATTAGCCAGCTCAAGGTCATTTATACGGATACAGGCGTTTTTAAATTCATCTCTCAACAAATCGACTTCTTGGGATTCGTCCAAGAAGCGTTCATTATTACGCGTGTCAGTTGGAGTGCATTTTTTCGCGAGTTCGTGCAATTTTACTATACGGGATTCATAGCCCTTTGCTAGGGCTTTCAATGACTTTAATTGGATTTCCATAGTATCAAATTTTTACCGTGGAAGATCCGGCTCGAAGGACCAAAAATTATGTATAATTATGTAAAATGCTCGAAGGACCAATAGACTTTAAATAGTAAACAACAAAAACTCGCAAGCTGAGATTGTGGTGATTGTCAAAAACTAAAGAAGCACTGACCTTGACTAGAAAAAACGGGATGTGACTAGGAGGCAGGATCTTGACGGGACTTGGAAGACTGGATGAATTCTGCAGACGGTAACTGGTCTGGAAGCGGTGACGGTCAGATTCAATAAGGTAGGAGGTTCAGAAGGAGGAGGCCTCACACGTGGTTGTGAGGCTGGCAAAGTGACGCCACCAAGGGCGCAGGGCTGGATACGGGCAGAAGCTCCTGCAGGAGGAACTCGAGAGGAGGGCAGTGTAGAAGCAGGGGCGTAATTCGCCGGATTAAAACCGCCAAGTGGCGACAGCACGGTTGGTCCAATTCGTAGATTAAGGGGTGTCCGCTGTTTAGTACAACAGCGGTCTCGGAGCACAACACAAATGCACAACACTTTACACTTTCCTGAAAATATAATTTTGCCCCACTACTAAGTAAAGAAAGAAACGATTTTATGAGAATTATAATTTTGTATTAAGATAAATTGAGGCCCAAAAAAAGGAATGAAAGAAAGAGGAGCTAAATTACTTCTGAACCATTACTTGGTTCATTACTGACTTATTATTATTTTTTATTTATGTTGCTATGAAGCTTTTTTTTTTGTTGCATTCCTTTTTTTTTCAGATGCCTGTGATTTTTCAAAAAATAAACAATACATGGCTAACTTTTAGCTTTAAATTAAATGTAATAACAAAACATGTTAGTCGCTTGCCAGCTACTCCGATAGTTGTCTTGACAGTCACCACAATACCTGACTTTACAACTTTACAGCAATGTATTATCATGTTTTTTAAAACTGAACATAGGGTACATTAAACTGATATCTTTCAAAATGATGAATACAATTGAAGAAAAAATACAAATCATACCATGGTATTAATCAAATATGAGTGTAAAACATGTTTATTTTCTGCTACTTTAATAAGCGATCCAATCCAACAATTATTAGAAAATTTTATAATAGATATAAAACTTGGGATGCGTCAATGGACAGCATTAAAAATTAGGGCTGTCAAAAGTATTCGGTTAACCGGTTAATCGGTTAACCGAAAACCGGTTTTTCAATAATGAAATATTCGGCTAGCCGGTTAACCGGTTTGTAGCCGGCTTTTACTCGGTTTATAGCCGGTTTTTAACCGGTTTATAGCCGGTTTTCAACCGGTTAATAGCCGGTTTTAACCGGTCAGTAGGCGGTTTTAAACTGGCCAATAGCCGGTTTTTAACCGGTCAATGGCCGGTTTTTAACTGGCTAATAGCTGGCTTTTAATCGGTTTCTAACCGGTTCATAGCCGGTTTTTAATTGGTTTGTAGCCGGTTTTAAAACGGTTTGTAGCTGGTTTTTAATCGGTTTATAGCCGGTTTTTAACCGGTTTATAGCTGGTTTTCAACCGGTTAATAGCCGGTTTTAACCGGTCAATAGGCGGTTTTTAACCGGCCAATAGCTGGTTTTTAACCGGTCAATGGCCGGTTTTTAACTGGCTAATAGCTGGTTTTTAATTGGTTTCTAACCGGTTCATAGCCGGTTTTTAATTGGTTTATAGCCGGTTTTAAAACGGTTTGTAGCTGGTTTTTAATCGATTTGTAGCCGGTTTTTAATCGGTTTATAGCCGGTTTGTAATCGGTTTCTGGCTTGGTTTGACCGGTTTACAGCCAGTTTTGACTGATTTGTATTCAATTTTTGAGCGGTTTATACTAAATTTTTAACCGGGTTTTAGCCGGTCTTCATTAATTTTAAAACTGCTTGTTATGATCAGTTCATAGCCGTTTTCTGACATAATAAAATATGAGACGTCACAGATTGCCTTTTCTAAGGTGTAACTTACCTACACATTATTTGATTTATTACATATTTCATTGTCTTTTGATATTTCTGATTATATAATAATTATTCAGCGAATAACATTGAAGAATTTACTTAGATACAATGTATTGAATATATCCTTGACGTCGTGATAAAATCGCTTTTTCGTATTTCGCGTTCACGAAGTGAATTTTGTAAAAATAGTATTGAAATATTACAATGAACAGTTTTGTATAATTATTTCTGGTTTTTTTTTTTTTAATTGTAAAGTTGGTAACTTTGTCTCAGTGTCAAATAAATGTCTGTCATTTTAATTGTCATTACATGCCATTACTCATGGAAAATTACTGAAATTCGATTTTTTATAGTCAGTAAAGCAATCTTTTTTTTAAAAAAAAATTAACTATAACCTAACGTCAAATAACTCTTGACAAAATGCCATATATCAAAATAAATAAATTTCAAATGCTTATTGAAACTCTCAATGTTACCACCCTTAATATGTTATTATTTTTTTTAATAATATTTTTGAAGTAAAAGTAAATTACATTGAAATAAGAAATAATTCATTAGTCACGTGATATGTTTTCCGCCAATCAACATTCAGAATTTCCATAGTTACATGTCTATCACAGCGATGATAAAACACAAAGAATATCAACTAATTTCTATTCGTTACTAACTACTAAGGCATTTTTACAACATTGACAATTAATTTTAATAAAAATTCATTATATTCTCTCATTAAATATAGGCTTGATATTAATAATGAAGAAAGAGGTGAAAAGACCAAGCGTTGAATGGTTTATAGGTGAAAACAAAATGCATAAATGGTCCACGTGTATTGTAAAATTCTTTATTTCGGACGTTTCGGGCTGAGGGCAAGCCCATCTTCAGCAATCGGTGAATATACAGTAATAAATAAAATTTATGACAAATTTTTTTTAAAGTAGTATTAGACACGATGATCTATATGAACAACATCGAAAACAATTTTAAATACAGCATTTCAACAATTCAATACGAAGTTGGTGAAATATGAATAATAATCGAAGATATTGCACGCATACAATATACGTATATCATATACCATTGCTAAACAATAAATTGTCAAAATTTTAGTGCACACAGGGAAACTTTGCAAAGTTTACCGAAATTTATTTCTCAAAGAAGAAGTACGATGTTTCCAAAAAGTTAATGGCGCCGTTAAAGCTCGATACGTTTTGAGGAAACTTTTGAACATGCACCAAATTAAAGGTTATAAACCGGTTTCTGACCGGTTAAAAACCGGTTTTCTGGCCGGTTAAAAACCAGTTTCTGACCGGTTAAAACCGGTCTGTTGACCTGTTAATAACCGGTTTTCTGACCGGTCAAAAACCGGTTTGCTGACCGGTTAAAACAGGCCGGTTATTGACTTATAACCGGTTATTCGGTTTTTCGGTTAACCGGTCTGTAAACCGACGGTTAACCGGTTAGCAATTTCAGCAGATTTAATTAATTAATAAGAAACAACAGATATTGATAGATGACATATTTAATAAATATATATATATATATATATATATATATATATATATATATATATATATATATATATATATACAGGGTGTCCCATTTAAGGTACGAATGCATTGGTATCTCGAGAACCGTAAGAGCTACGAGGTTGGTTAAATTAGACAAAAGTTGCCCCATTAGGAGGCTATTTTAATGGTGTTTTGTTATTTGCGAAAAAATGCATAGGTCACTAGATACAGGTGAAAATGTAAATTTCGCGATTTTCTTTTTTTGCTTATAACTTTGTTATATGAAATAATACGAGATTCTGGTTTGCACTTTCTTAAAGCACTTTTATATGGTGAATTTGCAGAAGTTCTCAAATTTTTTTTATATCTAACCATTTACGAGTTACTGATAGCAACTTTTATTTTTCATATGGAGGTCATATTAAGCTATGGCATTTTTAAATAGAGATTTTTTTTAACTTTACAATGATATAAAACAATAATAATTTATTTTTATAATTAACAGAAAAATTAACAAAAATTGTTATTTATACTAAAATTAAATTGAAAAATGTAAATCGAAAGCTGCTATGGAAACAACGAACAACGAAAAAGTGCAACAATTGAATTTCTGAATTTTACTTGACAATAGTAGATTATTACGAGTAATAAACGAACTTTGACAACGAATGTAACAACTCAACATATCATATTTTTCCCAACGAGAAAAATTCATTTTTATTACTCGTAATAATCTACTCTTGTCAAGTAAAATTCAGAAATTCAATTGTTGCACTTTTTTGTTGTTTGTTGTTTTCATAGCAGCCTTCGATTTACTTTTTTCAATTTAATTTTAGTATAAATAACAATTTTTGTTAATTTTTCTGTTAATTATAAAAATAAATTATTATTGTTTTATATCATTGTAAAGCTAAAAAAAATCTCTATTTAAAAATGCCATAGCTTAATATGACCTCCATATGAAAAATAAAAGTTGCTATCAGTAACTCGTAAATGGTTAGATATAAAAAAAATTTGAGAACTTCTGCAAATTCACCATATAAAAGTGCCTTAAGAAGGTGCAAACCAGAATCTCGTATTATTTCATATAACAAAGTTATAAGCAAAAAAAGAAAATCGCGAAATTTACATTTTCACCTGTATCTAGTGACCTATGCATTTTTTCGCAAATAACAAAACACCATTAAAATAGCCTCCTAATGGGGCAACTTTTGTCTAATTTAACCAACCTCGTAGCTCTTACGGTTCTCGAGATACCAATGCATTCGACTATAACATAGAAAAACAGTTTTTTGGACGACAAAAGTTTTTATATTAATTTAAAAAATAATTAGTGCATATTATAAAGAAAAAAATTACGAATTTTTTGATACCAAACATAGTACATTTCTGTTTCATATAAAGCCAGAAAATAAATTTAAAAATTTGCACAATTAAGAAAAAATATCAATAGCCGTGAAATTGACAGAAACAAAACAAAACAATTGTTGACTTTAGACGCTCATTAATAAAGGTTTCTTACACTTTATTTGTTAAATTATTATTATTTTCGTTTTATTAAGAAGATATCATGAACAATTTGTCTCATGAAGAAAAATTACAAATTATTAATGCTGCGCCTGCACCACTCGCGCACTTATGACAAATTTTCGCACCTAACCTATGAAAATATATGACGATGATAACAAAGTTCCTGCAGAAAATAGCGACGAAATACTAATTGGACTTATTCAACAAATTGTTTACCTTTATTTTTTTATGTTATATAAATATAGTCTATCGCAATTGCACCTATAAAAGCTAGATTATACGAAATGTCAAACATAAAATTCTGAATTTTAATTTACTGCATAAACCACGTTATTTCAGTTTAGTTTCTTAATTTAGTAGCTTAATTTAATTTCATAATCATCAATAAATAATAATTGTTTCTGATATAAATATTCTAGTTTTTACTATATTTTTTGTTATTTTGTATTGGTTCATAAATGAATAACTTCAATCTTTAATTGTCCCCTATCATGACAATGTTTTGTTACTGTCATGGCTAATGATATTTTTTCTTAACTGTAAAAATTTTTAAATTTTATATCTGGCTTTATATGAAACAGAAATGTAAGGTGTTTGGTATGAAAAAATTCGTAATTTTTTTCTTTATAATAGGCAACAATTATATTTTTAATAAATTGATATGGAAACTTTTGGCGTCTAAAAAACTGTTTTTCTATGTTACAGCCCTATGACCCGTTTTAAAATTAACACCCTATATATATATATATATATATATATATATATATATATATATATATATATATATATATATATATATACAGTGTGTCCCATTTAGAGGTGCCACCATTGGGATCTCAAGAACTATAAGAGATACGATGTCGGTTAAATGAAACTTTTTGTGCGCCTTTGGGAGGCCATCTCAGATGTGCTTTTGTTTTTCCAAAAATTCTCATAGGGCACTAGATAATGACGAAAAACTGAATATTGTTGATTTTTTCTTTTTCAAATAACTAACTATTAGTAATTGAGAAAAAAGGTTCAAATACAAAAGATAGATATTTTTATTAAATAACCAGTGGCGTACGAAACAAATTTTTATATCCGTAAATTTTCGAGATATAGCACAAACTTATATTTTTTTAAATGGAACCCATATCTTATTTTAGTCTCAAAAAAATCATTATTTTTTTCTCTTTTCAATGATATAAGGGTTATTATATTTTATATTTGTTTTGTCGTCAAAATTATTATTTTTTCCTTCATTTGTAGTAAATTTACAATTATTTTGAAAATATTGGTAGATTTCTATTTAGAAATACTCCTTGTATTTAAATAATTTATTTTGTTACAAAATTTTGCTCAAAACTCGTATTAAATTAATTTTTATAATATTTTGTATCAGGTCGCCCTTGGCACATTATAGCGTAATTTGTAATTATGAGTCTAAAATAAAAATATTAAGTAATAAAGGCATAAAATAAATTATATCGATCAAATACACTATAATTAATTAAAATAATAATGTTTTTTTGGGATATAATAAGAAAATTCAGGAAAATAAAGAGAAAAATTAAATTTTAGGGGCAAAACAAATATAAAACATAATAACCCTTACATCACTGAAAAGAGAAAAAAATAATGATTTTTTTGAGACTAAAATCATGTATGGGTTCCATTTAAAAAAATATAAGTTTGTGTTATATCTCTAAAATTTACGGATATAAAAACTTATTTCGTACCCCACTGGTTAGTTAATAAAAATATCTATCTTTTGTTTTTAAACCGTTTTTCTCAATTAATAATAGTATAGAAGTTATTTGAAAAATAAGAAATCAACAATATTCAGTTTTTCGTCATTATCTAGTGCCCTATGAGAATTTTTGGAAAAATAAAAGCACATCTGAGATGGCCTCCCAAAGGCGCACAAAAAGTTCCATTTAACCGACATCGTATCTCTTATAGTTCTGGAGATCCCAATGGTGGCACCTCTAAATGGGACACACTGTATATATATTGATAACTTTGTTAAAAGGTAATTGAAGTAGTAAGATATTGTTTATAATCATTCATAAGAAATTAAATATATAGAAAACCACTTTAACAGTCGGTGAGAGACAACAGAATATATTAAAAAAGGAATTTTTAGAAAACCATTGGTTAAGGCAAACTAGAACTAAAATTTCATCTTTTTTCTCATAGACAAAAAAGTTTCATCGCGAAATATCAAAGTTCGTTTTAATTTTCAATTTCTTTTTGCTTCATTTGTTATGGTCGTTTACATTTACATCTCACTTTAAAGAGAGAGTCCAATTAAAAAAAAAACCTTAAATTAAAGATGCTACACCTTAAAGAAAAATATCTGAGATAATCTTAATAAATATGAAGAAAGTTTTATGAAAAGTATGAAAGAATTGAACACAACATTTCTTACGCCCAATCTAATTATTAGATTTTGAATTATAAATAAAGCGTAAACCGCTACATTACAAGTAGCGATCAATACAGTTTGGACAAAACAAAAAAGTTCATGGTCGCGAAAATAACAAAGAGAAGTATTTTAACAAAACAAAAAATCTGTTGTGGCCAGCACAATACCTCTCGGAATTCTCATTTTAAGTTATATTGAGTGATCCTCTCTGATATTATCAACATTTTGGAAAAGTCAGCGACGTTACGCATTTTGCATTTTTTTGACACAGTCCTTTATATCTTTTATAACTAAATTGCTATTTATTCAAATCGTTATGTTTGAATGGTGTTTACAGCAGAACATAAATTAATTTTGGAACTACATTTCCATAAATAAAATAATTATACTCTAAATATTCTGAATACATTTATTTTCATCCCCTTCCAAAAATTTACTGTTCGCCAATGCAATCTATTAATCGTATTTCACTATCACAACGATGCGGCAAACAAAAAATCAGAACGCGGCGGCTCCTTCAATCATTCTGGTTCACTCTGTATAAGTGTGATAAAAAAACACCCCAACTCGAAGTAAGCTATGAACAAAAATAGTATGTCAATTTATAAGTATTGAATTTGACAAGAGATATTGTCAAAATTGTTATCTAAAGAAATCTAAGCTTTTCTTCTTGAATCTTATTTTAGAAGTAAAGATAAATTAGAAAACGGCGAATGGCAATATTTTGTTTCCTTCTTTATTACCTTTTCTTCTTAAAATTACATTTCAAGATCAATTTTGATAACTTGACAGTAAAATTGAATAATGATCAGACATACGTTTCATTGTTCATAACGTACTTCATGTTAGGTTTTTTTATTTGAACATACTGTAGTTAACATTTTATACTCAGAAAATACTAATTATGTATATTCATTCTTTGATTCTTTGAAGTAGTTTTCTCTTACACTTCTAAATATTCGATATTCTTCCAATTTAATAAAATATATTTAATTAAAAATGCAATAAGACATATTAAATGTACCTCGTAGAAAAAGCTTTCAGTAATGTTACTAAATTTTTTTGATTTTTGACACTGACATTTATCTGTCAATTACAAACATTTGAATTTGTCAATTGATTTCCGTGATCTAGTTCGGACGGGAGATTTATTATATACACCGTTTTTTTGCTTGACCCATACGTGATTGATTTCTGAGTAAGTAATTGTATTTTTATCTGTGTTTTACTTATAGTTTCCTACACTCCTTCTTATTAACGCATTTATATAAAGACAGTTATATTAAATTTGACTATAACATTTGAATGCAGTGGTATTTAATATTTTTGCCGGCTTGTTGTTCTAAACACAAATTCAGGCGAAATTAGTTACGGTAATTGTCGCGGAATTCCAGAAGTATGAATTTCATTTTGTACAAAAAGATGTAAAATATTTGAAATTTATGTTTGACATTTTAGATTTCCCAGTGTATTTGATATGTTTATAAATTATTGATAATATTTATCTTTTCTTACTACAATTTTCGTTTTTGTGTAAGTTTAATCTAAGAAATAATCGTAAAATAATAATGGAATTATTTATTATAAAATTGCACAAATTTAGGTTACCATATGACGTAATTGCCTTGTACAGAAAACTGTTTAAGGTTACTATAGTAGAAATGAAATGGCAGAAGACTTACGTCATCAAAAAATATCCCTAAAGTAATGACGTCATATACTTCTAAGTTTACATGGGATACTAATTTATAAGGCGCAAGTAGTCATGTGACTTTGTTGGTCTTTCTTGACAAGCAGATATGGGGACCAGTGACAGAATGACAGCTAGTAATATAATTGACAAATATCATCATTTTTCATTCCAAATTTCATGATTTTCCAATTTCATGTGGTTTATCTTCTGACTAATAATTCGAGTTTGCGCACTTATACGATTTTGGTCAGCTGTTTTGTTAAAAAGTAACCTTGTAACTTGGAAGTGAAAGCGTCATTTTCTGTCATATTGACGAATTTACATTTGAAGAGTCGTACAAATCGGAGGAATTTTCTTCTAGTGATGAAGACAATCTGGAAATGTTTGGTGAAAATCCGAGGCCAAAGAATGAAATTTATTTAGAAGAAACAATAACAGTAATCATGTACATACATAGATGTCAAATGTCATTATTTTTCATTCCAAATTTCATGATTTTCCAATTTCATGTGATTTATTAGTTATGTACATCATCTGACACGGGTGCCCAAATTTGCTTGTCAAGATTAACTTATTTGCAGATTGCAGGGCATCTCTTCCTTTCTAAAAATACAAAATTTAAAGATCGATAACAAAAAAATATTTGAAAAAAAAATACCTTTTGAACGGCTGTCAACGGAATTAATGGCCCACAATTCCCCTTCGAAATAATTCATGGTTAGTTTTTGAAATTGATTTTCTAAGTTTTATGCATTATTATGAATGTAAACTGACAACCAAGTGACAATAGTGACAGGATGTATATTCGATCGATATAAAATTTAATGTAAACATTGTCATGCCAACGTTTAGAATATAAATAAACTACAATTATTTTAAATAATTTCAATTTCGGTAAAAGGTATAGAGATTGACTTAGAAATACTTGTAAATTTCATTAATATATACTTTTCTTCATACTAGTATTTTTCGTTTTTCTCTATTTAAAAATAAATAATTTGTATAAGTTATATTTCATTTTATAAAGTTTTTTTCAGGTCTATGACGCAAGTCTTCTGGCATTTCATTTTCACTATAGTAATCACGTTTCCATCATTACCAATACTATTTGATTCAAACTAACATTGAACTATGACGTGAAGGCCAAGTGAGAAAATTCGGTGTACAGTTAAATTTTTAAAAGAAGTCCGATCAAGGTCATCTACGAACTGTATGAACTAAGATTTTAGATCCGCCCATTCTGTCAAATTCAGAAGCGTCGTTTACTTATAAGGGTAAGATACTACTGTATGTATTACAGTAAAAGGATTCAAAATTCAAAACTAAGTCAACTGGTAAGTTTATTACGTAAAGGCAAAACCAAATGTGTGGAAAATAAGATAATGACACAGTGTTAGTGACACTGACAGATTTATCGTTTTTCGTACAGCTATGAATCAAGGTAATATATCTATAGCGAGATCAGCCGCTACAAGATGTAAGCTTAACGATTATTGTGCTTACTATTTAAATAAAATACAATAAATAAATAGAATAAATAATAATATAATGTTGTAAAATTCTGACATGTAAAAAATTATACTGATGATAAGAAAAATCAAAATATAATAATAATTTGTTTTTGGTTGGTAAGTAACGTAGCGGTCGACTTGATTTCAAGCTACTGAGCCGCCACATATCTGAATTAATATACCTATGTTACAGCGAAATTATTGACAACAACGAGTATCATTTTAAAATGTTCTAATTTAGTTGAAACAATGTGAATTTTTGAAAGACAAGCATGTAATATTCTTCTTTGTCGCAAACTGTTCTTAGTCATTGCAAATGAGAGAGATAAATGTAAGCCAACTTGTTAATTCATTCACGATACAAATCACTTTTGATCGGATTTCTTTCAAAAATTTTACTGTGTATCAGATTATTCTATATATAGCAAAGTCCGTTTAAAACGAACCCGTTTACAACGAACCTCCTGTTATAATGAACCAATCTGGAGAGTCGAAGTATTTGAAAAGAATTTAATTA
This sequence comes from Ophonus ardosiacus, assembly GCA_943142095.1. Taxonomy (NCBI): domain Eukaryota; kingdom Metazoa; phylum Arthropoda; class Insecta; order Coleoptera; family Carabidae; genus Ophonus; species Ophonus ardosiacus. Next base: position 55,251,101 of record OW964823.1, read on the forward strand.
TGGCGAACTAATAAATTGAAAACTAAGAACTTCCCCGAATATGTTATGTCAGATGCAATACTAGATGGGATAAATATTACCAAAGGCAAACAGTCAAAAATATAAAGTGTGCTGACACGCACATCCGAATATAGGATTTCAACATGTAAAATCTTTCAAAATTTCGTGTTTTCGTTATTATGCTATGAAATTGAAACAAAGTAACAAATGTTTAACCATTTATTAATTTAGGTTAGAATATTTTTAATTTGTATTATTTACTATTTGTGTTCAAAGTAAATATATGACCATTGCGCAAGTATTTGAAATAGATTTGTGTATATGAAATAGAAACCCACCGTCGCGTGTGGACTGTTAGAATTAGTTATATGCGAGTAACATGGAATAATTCTATAATGTTTTCCTAAATAAACAATTTTCTATGTTCAGATAGAAATTTCTTTTTAATATTAATAAAAATACGCAAATGAGTTGAATACGATAAACGTTTTCAAAATACTTACCGTTACATACTTTATTTATTTTCAAATAATTGAAAGTAAAAGTATTTCATTTAATTATTTCAGCTCTTACATGGTGAAATTTATTATTCATTATATTTACTGAAATACTCGGTTTTTTAGTTTCACAAAATTTTATTGATTGATAACTAGTTTCGCTACTCCAATTGTATTTTGTATGAACTATTTGTCAATTTTATTATAATAAAAAGTATTCAAATTATTGGTATATTTGAAATACTAAAAAATAATTGAATTATACCAAACATATGAAACACTTATATTTAGTATTTTGTTTCTTCTATGTGAATTACCTTTTTTGCACGCACACACACACACATACACACACACATACACACACACAACATACAGATATCATCGTAAAAAAGTTAAAATCGGATTCTAAGGACGTGCTTAGTCACTAATATGTGGATATGTGATTTTTACCAAGAACCTAATACTTCTCTTGGCGAGAGGTAAAAAGTACCTACTTATTTTAATGGGAACTCTTTTTTCGGTGCAATAGTGTATGTAGGTGAACAATATTCGTAATTATTTCACTTTCATTGAATCCATATTTAAGGCTATATATTTTAATAATTGGTTATACGTAGAAAAAAATGATTAATGATGTTTGTTGTTGAGTAGCGCCTGTAGTAAGAATGAATGCCGTGTTAATATTATGAAAGTTATGACAGTTCCTCAAAGTGAGTTAAATGGTTTAAGAAGTTCGCAAAGTGGAAGAAAAACTTCATAGACATGCGTACATTATTCATTATATCTCGGAAAGGGTAAAGATTAATTTTTGCTCGTCGGCGTACAAATGAATTTATGACTCTATTAACTTTTCTCTTTTACAACACGTCAAAAATTGGGTCATTTATTTCTTCCAGATTAAAAAGGAACGGAAAAAAACATAGCTAAATCCTAATTATTATTTTGGTGGCACTCAACAAGTAGCTTAATCAAGCGAACCATAAATTAAGTTTTTATTGCAGACGCCAGCATACACAAAAAGTGTCGAATCTCAAATGCCATTAAGCCGGCCATAGCATTAATAAAACATTAAAGAGAATAAAAACACGAGTGGGTACTAGTGGATAAGATATTTGCGGCCATCTATCGGGTATCAGTTTTCACGGCCACTTAAACATGGAGATTTCAATGCGAAAAGAAAATTGCTAGTCGTAAAACGACTCCTGACAGCTATACTTTCTCTTTCTGACCTTTTCCAGGAAAACAGCTCGCGCCAGAGTTCTCTTCTTTCTCTTATATCAAGATTTCATTCGCTTTGGCGTAGTTGTATTGTTTTTCGCACAACAGTGATAGATGAGTTTGCTACTAAAAAAGGAATCAAGTTATTAAACGAGAAACGAATCATATTTTCCCTTTCTTATTTTTGAAATTCAATTATAACGAATTATTGACTTGTATAACATTATTTGTTAATAAATTAATTGTAAGAGATGTACATAAGGAATTCAGTATATTATTATGTATAATCAATGGCGTTAGGTCGGGAGAAGCATTGCCCACTCTGGAAGGAAACGATGCCCACTGTAAAGAAAATCCTAGTGTTTTTTTAAGTACCGTTTTTTATAATATCTCTTGTTTTTTATTTTTTTTTGTATATTTTTACCTCTTGCTAAGAGAGGTATTGGAATCATGCTAAAAATCGCACTAAAATCCAGATTTTAGTGGATAAGCACGTTTTAAGGTCCCTCTAATCTGATTATAACATTTTTACGATAATGTCCGTATATGTGTATGTGTGTGGGATGTGTGGATGTGTGTGTAGATGCTGGAACCACGGTTTCTCAAATACCACAAGACTTACAAAATATTTTACTGCAGTTTCCTCAATCTAATTTATCTGGAAAGAGCTGATTAGATTTTGGTAACGCAAGTAATAGTTTCTTTAAAAAAATCTTCTAAATATTATATTTTGAAAATATAATATCAAAGAATTAAAAAAATTGTATCCGATACATTTAAAATTTTTATTATATTATTCTGTGAATTCCCACATCTTGTTTAGAATTATAACAGAGAATCTTTGGTAGTTGAAAAAGACATGTCGCCCTAGTGGCAACGTGTCTTTTTCTACTACCAAAGATTCTCTGTCATAATTCTAGACAAAATGTGGGCATTCACAAAAAAATTGTAACTAATAAAGAAACTTTATAATATATTGTAACACACACTTTGTAATTGCTGAACATGGTCAAATATTGTCCGAAACGTCCTATTTTTTACAAATAAAGACGATTATGACTGTTAGACATAATTATTGGAACCTACGGCCTGTTTTTTCCTAAATTGTAATAAAAATTAAATATAATAGTACAGTCTTCAATTCTACGATAAAAGTATTTAGTAAATAACTGTAAATAACTTCAAATATAAATTTATAAAATAATTTATTTTCATATATCATCTTGCCTATGCCTTAAACAAAAAATATTTAATAGCAACAAATGTCACTGTCAGGAAGCATTACATTATAATTAATAATGAAACCGTGTTAGGAGAATGTAATAAAAATATATGTATTTGAATCTAATAAAATTAAGGTTTGTAAAAATAATATACTTTCAATCAATATAGTATTAGAAGTACTATTAATTTGCTTCATTGTTTTCCAGAATACGGGTCTGAAAACACTTTGTGCCAAGATGCGAGTACTATTTCGATTTTTATTAGTTTTGTCAATATCTGTGAAATTTATTTTGTGTATGATATATTTGTTAAATGTAAAATAAAAATTGTTATGATGAATGTAAAAAATTTGAACGTAAAGATTACTTTATTTACATTGCATGGTTAAGTACTCAACTGGAGCAGTGGCGGATTTCCTATTAGGCTAAGTAGCCTGAAGCCTACGGCGGCAAATTTTTAACGGCGGTAAATTTTCGACTGATACCTAATTTCGACTTTGAGGCTTTTATTAGATTTCATTGATATAGTCTGATACATATAAATCCTATTTATGTGTCATATGTTAAGGTTTTTTATGATTTTAATAAAGTTTAATTTTTTTATTGTTGTGTTTTGTATCCAATTTTACATTTATTTCAGATGCTTTACCTTAGTAAATATTCGTAGGTAACAGGAGAATTACGAAGTACACGGCTTCTAGAATGGCTGAAAAATGTGCCAAAATCTTACCCTTCGGACTTTGGCCTAGATTAAAGAGGCAATTGATTCGAACTATTTGTATACATGTATTAAATATATTTTATATACAACCAGTAAATAATGTTAACTTTATTCTTATCAAAATCATAACTTAATGTGCTTCATTATTTATCGAGAGAAATAAAGTACTCCCTAGGGAAATAAAGTACTCCCTAGGGAAATAAAGTACCCCCTAGGGAAATAAAGTGATACAAATCCTTTGTTAATTGATATTGATTAACAAATAAGGAATATTATCAATAATATTTATTTTGGAAAGAATATAATGATTTTTGTAAAATTAAAATAAATAATTTTTTTTCGTTTATAAAAATGTGCTTCATTCTTACTAATTTCGCATGAATTTTCCGTTTGTAAATAAAATATTGTATATAACACGGGAGTAAAGTAGGTATCATTATTTGCCTTCACTCTCGAAAAATAATGACGAACTTTACTCCCTTGATATATAAACTACTATTATGTTTGTACGTAGGGGCCCAAAATAAAGATTTTGCTTAGGACCCAAAAGAGTTTAAATCCGCCCCCGAGAAAAGGCGGCAAAATATTTCAGCTTACCGGAGGCAAAATCGTAAATCCGCCAGTGAACTGGAGGTTATGGGCTGACCACATCAGATTTTTTTAGGGTTTTTATAAGTGCTGCCCGCTCTAGAATTTGTATCTGGCTATTAGCGTGGTTCTGGCAAATAAGTTCATCTTTTTTATATCAATAAATACAAAATAGTCTAGAAAATGTTTCAAGAACAAATATTTTATACTTCTAATCTGTATGAAATGTAAAAGTATGTGTAAATTAGATCATAGGATAAAAGTGAGCTAAGGTTATCAACGTCATGTAAAGACGGTATCTTCGACTCACAAATTTAGAAAGATCGGGCCATTCGTTTAACTTCGCTATAAGCAGAAATCTCCATTTAGCGCACGACAATCGACAATGCAACTGATGTGTAGCTCTCAACCTTCGCATTATTTTAAGAAACCAAACAAGTTATGGGGGTTACTTTTATTTCGTATATAAGAAAATAAACATAGGGTTCTTTATAATTGAAAGCAATTTAAAAATAAGGTTATAATCGGCACACTTGAAAACAGGGCTTAACAGAAATAAGTACATTAAATTTAACCAATGATAGAACTAGAACTCATCGACTGCAACAATATTTCGTAATAACTTTTTTTTGTAAATCTTCTAGATATTGTGTAAAAAATCTTCAAAGTTTTGTAAAAAAATCATTAACTGCCCAAAAATACTAAAAAAAATGAGAATTCAAAAAAATGTTACTATGTATTGTTGCTCTCGACGAGCTTTGTCAATGTCTCCTATTTTTTTTCTGTTTCACCAGTATATACTTATCTCGAAATTGGACATATTTTTTTTCCAAAAAATAAATTGCGATTTCGATAAAAAGTTACAAATTTCCTTACCGGTTCTATTATTGGTTAAATTTAAAATACTTATTTTGTGTTACACCCTAAAACGAATGATCGCATTATCAGAAAAAAAAAACATTTAAATTGATATATGTTTGTTTATACAGAAAATTATATAAGTAAGCGTGCAACTTTTTGCCGATGGTAGAACTAACCCCATAAATAGTAAATCTGGCAATAATTTTCGTTTTACATGCTTTCTATAAGAACTACTAAACAAAATAAAAATCAATGTGTTCCCTGGAAAAAAAAAATGTTCATTGTCAAAACTGACGTGAAACAATTTTTGCATTGGCATACAATTTATATTCGGCTTATGGAATATCAAAATTCCACTTCTCTTAATGATAAACATGCCGTTCTTTATTGTGAAAGCCTCAAATAATTATTAACTGCCGCGGCGCTTATGGTCTTATATGTCAGTTTCGACATTTAACATTTTTTCTACAGAGCACATTGACTTAGGTTTTTACAAAATTCTGAACTGTTATGCAATTGGCCATTTTTAAGGGGCTTTAGTTCTTATATAGAGCACATAAAACAAAAATTATTATGGGATTAAATTAGTTATGCGTTGCACATTTACTTACATAACAGCCTGTATACATCAGCGACAGGCGAATATTCTTCACGTTAAAAAGAATCAAAATATATCCAAAAAATACAAGGAATGAACACAGGATGTCATCTCTTGTAGTTGACAAAGAAACACTAAAGGAATTACGGTTAAGAAATGGCTTTTAAGATATAATCAGTTGTCGTGAAAAAAATAGGAGTATGGGACTTATTTTCAATTAATACGTTGAAAAAGATTTGAATTTATTTATGTTATATATTAAATAAAGTAAGTTTGTTTTACCTATTTTTGCTGCTTATCCAAATTTGAAACCCACCGCACGCCAGTGATGTATATTAATGGAGTATTCCACCATAACAAAAAAATTAAGAAAATTTCAATTTAACATAAAGTATGGCTCAATAAATAATAGGTAAAACAATGAAAACGTTTTTTAAATAATTACTTTACGAGATATTTCATATTTGCTAAAAGGGAAAATTGACGTCATACAATTGTTATCTTTCTCTCGCAGCGTACTCAGAGCAATTCATATTTTTTAATACTATGAATTGCTTCAAAACTGAATGAAGTTATATTTAAAATAATAAAAAAAATTGAGTGGAATACCCCATTGCTGTTTCGAAAATTTTAATTAGACTTTTAATACTTATTGGATATTTTCAAAAAAATAAAAATCGGTCACCAAAATTTATCTTGTATGTTTCTAATAAGATTATATGAGAGAAATACAAATTTACATTCAAAATATAAACTCAACTTTATGCAAATATTTATTTTCTTTCAATTTGTTTTCTTAGTAGTATATACATATTATAACTGATGGACTACTGCAAAGTATTCTAGACAGATTATATGAAGACATTAAGCAAGAAAATATAATGAAAAGAAAAATAATGCGAACCCACGCAATAAAAGTTTGTAAAACGTAGTGGTCCAAAATCTACCAGGTTGTAAAAAAGATCGTCGTTGGCTTCAGTTCTTGTTCGAGCGCAGGATTTTATTACTTCCTCAGCGACTGCGTTTAAATCCGCTGATCTCGATCCGTTATCCGATCCGCTGCCCTCTTCGGATCACTTTATGGTAATCAACACGATCAGTTCAGGTTCACTTCACGAACCAAATCGCCGCTCAACTACTTCACATTGTTCATTCTTTGTTCATAACCTAATTACGCTTTATGAAAAATTTAACTGCATTTGTCGTAAATAATCTAATCACTTACGGTGTGTAGAAGACTGTCAGGAATATCATGAGTCACGCGACACAAAAAAATTCGTATTTCGAATTTACAATATGCCGTCAATGAGGGGGGTGGGGTGTATTAAGTAAAGAGATATTTTTACCTTAGCTAAGGAAGATGTTCTATGGTGAGTTTTTAATAAATAAGCATATTTTAGGGTCCCTAGAATACGATTTTACTACTTTTACGATGATGTCTGTATGTGTGTGTCCTAAAAATTATGATTCTTTCGTATTCCTCCTCTTTACAACCATATATAGAGCTGATTAGATTTTAATAACAATAAAAAAGAATTTTGTTACATTTTTATTATTATTTTTTAATGTAAATTGCATACATGCTTGATAATGGCCAGGATTTTGGTCGAAACATCGCATTTTTATTAAAGGAAATATACAATAAAGCCAGTAATCCAACAAAAGGAAGTTTTACTTTCTAATCCAAATACTCCAATTCGGCTTAATAAACTTTCCAAAAATTAACATTGAAATATAAAATTAACGGTGTGATGATGTTAAATTAGATAAAAGGAACCATAATAATCAGCTTACAGTTTTCTGAAATCGCGACTCCTTTCTCCGTTCCTCACTACCCCTTTTAAAACATCGTGCAGGTTTAGAAGAGCTGTGTGCTCTCTATGGATATGTAGAATTAAAATCTGCGTTAAGCGTTTCTGCATCATAGTTGATCTTAAATAAGTTTTCAGACTCGCTGAACGTATTTGATTTCATACAAATTTTACCATAATAACATGTCTACAACACCTAAAATAAATTTGATAGTTCTTTCAAAAAGCAAACATAATCTGTTCCCTTTTTGACAGTCTTTATTACAAGTTTAAAATTACGAGTTTGTAATAAAATTGACGAATTTTTGCAGAAATTTCTTAAGACATGAATATTGATATTCGAATTGCATTTTTCTTGTATTTTATGTAATTAATAACATTTTTTTAAATGTAAACTATTTATGTAAATTCTGGCACCTCTTTATATAAATTTTATGTAAAGCTGGCTATCAGGGAAATGAATAAACTTGAATTATCGAATTATTACAATTTGAATCAAAGTTAAAGCTGCCAAAATTACACTCATCGAATATTTTGTTACATATAAAGATACAAAACTTGAGCGGGGGGGGGGGGGTGGGGGGCAAATAGTTTTCTTTGCCCCCCCCACTAAAATTTACGAGGGGGCAAGTGCCCCCTCTGCCCCCCCCCCCCCCCCCCCCCCCCGGTTCCTACGCCCCTGCGGACATCTAAGTGATAGGCCCTAATCTTTTGCACTCTGTTGGAGTATTATTTATTAGTAGACAGTTTTCCATATGTATATTGTCTTATAATTGGTGCCAACATATTTAAATATGTATTTAATATAAAAGTCTACTGAATGGCATGTTTCTGTGTTTCCCGATCTTTGTCATTTTCATTATTTTTTAAAGATAAACAGTATGGTTATTCCAACGATCTCCATAGAAACTTCAGCATACTTAAAATTCGCAACGCCAACAAGTATAGGTATAGTACTTAATAAATCCTTGAATTTCAAGAAACAAAATAAAATAAAACGATGCCACGGGCATAATGTAGATTATGACACTTAGTTTTTGTTACCGTTATGTAAAGTATTACCGATTAAAAGGGCAAATATTAAAACTTAAGTAAAGAAGTTGTTGTGTTTCCTAAAAAACTATTTTAAATGTCATTATTTACATTTTCACATTTGCTTTGTGCCAAATCTGTGCTACTGTGAATTAAACGGATTTTGTGTATTTAACAATATTATCTCTTTAAGTCTTAAAATTCGGTTCGTATAGCTGTGTCTTACAGCAAACGTCAACGACCTGTGACCCACAACAAAAAACCGAGAATTAACTGTGCAACTTGTGTTAATATAAACCTGGAACAGTAATTTTTTTTTTTTTTTTGACAATGGTTTTATTTGGAGTTGTTCTCATTGCCAATGTAATACAAAAGTAAGCACAAGATATTCTTTCGTGAGTGTTAATGGTTCCACTAATTCATCAGACATTGATAAATATAAAAATATTACATTATTAAAAACCTTGAATTATTGCTACGATAAAATAATAGACTGAGTCGGAAACGAAAAATTTATTCCTATAAACAATTGAAGAGTCCCGGAATAAAACGACAAAACTCCATTTTCTCGATTTCGAGTTTGGGATAGCATTATGTAGTATAGTGCTTCCTATACTTTTTATCCTAGCGATTCCCTTCAGGTACGCAAATTTTTTCGTGCCCCCTAACGCCCTCTCCACCAGTAGTTTTTGGACCCGAAATAATTAATTAATTTCCTTTCGCGTCCCCTATAGAAAATATCTCGCTACAGTTCGGGAAACACTGATCCAGTATATTATTAGAAATTTCAATATCCGTATTGAACAAGCGGAAAAACATTGAGTGTACCGGTATGTTTTAGATCAAAGATATGGCATACCAGAAAAGAATAATCAAATATTAGTCTAAAAAATCAAGAGCACTTTATACAGACCGTCCGATTTTTGCTCACCATTGGGATCTCGGAATCTATAATAGATGCGATGTCGGTTAAATTAGGGCATATAAAACTTACAACTAAAAAAAAATTACAAATTATGGGGTCTCGTGGCCGCGTGCCTGAGTGTCTGGTCGCGAACCTGGGGTAACAGGGTTCGATCCCGACAGACGGCAAATATTTCCAATTTTAAATGGCACAAAAGTGACCCCTGTGGTGCACTCTCCACACTAGCTATGAGTGCCCGTGAGGTGATGCCTGGTAAGCGCCCACACGGTAAAATATATCGTCATTATTACCGATGTCTACATGTGTTGTAGAGACTGGCACACCCAGAAATGGGTAATATGCCGTGATGATATATTTATTTTATTTTATTTTAAAAATTACAACTTTGACATCATAACTTGAAATCTAAAAGTGATGCAAATATTTCAGCACGTCTTTCGAAAGAAAATAACAGTGTCCTAAAGAAGTGGAAATTGCATATTATTTAAATAAGAAGTTATTTGTACTATGAATTTTCATTTAAAATGTTCTCCTAACTTTGCACTAATTTATGTCAGAAATCATAGGTACATTATTTGAAGAATAAATGCTCGAGTATTAGTGAAATAATAACTTAAGGTATCTGTTTATAAATGTAAATAATAAATAAACAAAAAAATATATCATTAAGAGTTATAATACCAATATAATTATATTTTCTATTATGAAATTATAGATGCATGTTTTCTTTCTAATTTTGTTGCCATTTCCAGGATAAATAGAATACATTAGGAAGAAATTAAAAATTATAAAACAAAGTGATTTGGATGCGTTATTTCTTTTTATTTATTTTTTGGTCCAGAAGCATCACATCACGTACCGAACATAAACAAAACTCAATGTGAGTTGACCTTCAAAGGATATCTAGGCTATAATACTCGGTCCGCATTGTCCTTCCATACACAATACACATTTTATGTTGACAGAGGGCAGCAGTACGGTCTGAGACAACTCGCGACAAATCTACTCAACTAAAACAATGGAATTATAATGACAAAACCTTTGTGACAGTACACGCAACGGCGCGAGGGTGGGAAGTATAGGGACCCAGTTAGACCCAGTCGTAATAGTTTGTGTAGCGCATTTAACGATACCCATTGTTGTATGAGGCAATGATGCCTTAATTGCGATCTTGCGCTTTGCAGCCAACTCAAGATACGAAACTATTGTCTACCATCGACCCAATGCACTTATATGAAGAAACATAAGAATTATATTCTCTCGCTTGATTTTATGTACACTAATTATTACAATTGAATATTATGAAGTACCTACTCAACTTCATTCCAACAAAAAGCTTAAAAGAGAAGAATTGCACTGTTACTAATTATTCTTGAATGAAACGTTACTTTTAATTTTAAAGCGAGGAGTTTCTTTTTCAAAAAAGTGTAGTCAGCACGCTACGAATTATATTAAATTTCTTTGCATATAATTATTGCTATATTTAGTATTTTCTTTTCAAAATGTTGTCATTATTAAATTGAAATGATTAGTTTTTTGACAGTGACATTTACTTGTCAGTTACATGCATTTGAAATATAAACTGTGTAATAAAGGAATTGTGTGTATTTTGATACGTAGGCTTGTGGACATAAATTATTTTTTTTTTTTTATAAATTTACAGTCATACAAAAAAGTCTCCATACGACAGTAGTTTTAATGTATTTTAGGAAAAATAGCAGTCTAAAACCCAATATATTTAATTTCCTTTCAATCCAAAATGAAACGCAGTATATTACGTTATTATAAATATAAAATAAACAAATAATTTACTTAATTTATTTATATTATGGGGTAAATATTGAAAGTATTCATAAATTCATGACAAAAAAGTCTCCGTACGATAACCAAATCATTTAAATATTAAACCTTTTATTTATGTTTCATAAAGAAATATAATATTTGGAGGGTTTACTTTTGGTTTTTCCACCAGTAACTAATGCCCATTTGCACAAACAAGGCTTAAATTTTAAGCTAAGCTTAAATAAAAAAATGCAAATCGAAATTTTGACAGCAATATATTATAATTCATTTGATGTTTCATTTCGATGCAATATTCTCAATTTAAGCCGAGTTTAATATTTAAGTTACGTTTGTGCCATAAGCGATGAGTCATTGAATCTACCAAATTTTTGGTCACCGATGGCATTATATTCTACCATTTTACTTGTAATTAATTTGAAATTCTTTTTTGCTTTATGTTCTTATTTATTTTAAGAATTTTCCGCACTTTCTCAATCTGGTTAAAGTGAGGAGACTGTGAGGGATGATTAAGCATATTTTTAATAATATACAGTACGCATTCTCTTATAGACGCGAATTATTTATTAATTTTTTCTGATGCATGAAATTAAAATTGTCTGTTAAGGCCCTATTTTTCGGCACTTTGTTTTAAATTTGCTTTTAAAATACCGAAGTAACCTTTGCTATCTATTGTTGCAATAATTATGAATTTTCGTACATCCACTGAGAAAATATAGCCTCAAACATAATGCTATCACCGGCGTATTTAACTGTTAGTATTAAATGCCTTAAATTTAAGGTTTTCTCGATTTTTTTACCTTATGGTTAATCATCCCTCACAGTCTCCGGACTTTAATCAGATTGAGAAATTGCGGAAAATCTTTAAAATAAATAAGAATATAAAGCACAAAGAATTTAAAATTAATTACAAGTAAAATGACAGAATATAATGCCATCGGTAATCAAAAATTTGGTGGATTCAATGACTCATCGCTTAGTTACTGGTGGAAAAACCAAAGAAAAACCCTCCAAATATTATATTTCTTTATGAAACATAAATAAATGGTTTATTATTGAAATGTTTTGGTTATCGTACGGAGACTTTTTTGTCATGAAATTATGAATACTTTCATTTTTTATCCCATAATATAAATAAATAAATTAAATTATTTGTTTATTTTATATTTAAAATAACGTAATATACTGCGTTTTATTTTGGATTAAAAGGAAATGAAATATATTAGGTTTTAGACTGCTATTTTTCGTAAATTACATTAAAACTACTGTCGTACGGAGACTTTTTTCTATGACTGTACGTATATGTGGGTACAGTATTTTTCACTTGTAATAGCAATACATTCATAATAAAAATAAGTTTAAAAAAAAAAACAGAAGCCTGAGATTCTAGGGAATAAATAGCTGTCCGAAAATACAATATAGATAGCGGTTTGGAATTCAGTGCACTGAATAAAATTAAATTAGTGACAATACACTAAACTCATTTTGATCATATTTTTCGACTTACCCACTTATTCCCCTTGATCACAGACAAAAAAATCTGATGCGGCCAACACAAAACCTCCCGCTATTTAATTTTTATTAATTTAAATACATACCTGCGTATTTAGTAATGCTGCAAACTATATTATGCTCCATTGCATAAAACTATTGTTTTATTTACTATTTTCTTTTTAAAATGTCACTATTATGAATTTGAAGTGATTAGTTTTTTCACAGTGACAGTTACTGTCAGTTACATTCATTTGAAATATGAACTATGTAACAAAGGAATTGTGTTTTTCTTAGGCTTCGAGACGCAAAAATTTTTTTTTTTTTAATTTTTCTGTAAAATATATAGAAAAAGTATTAATGTATTCCTGTAGAAAATTCAATAATCTTTAATTTTCATAAAGACAAAATCCAAAAAAATGGTATTTAATGGTATTTTTTGAAGAAAAATCATTATGAGCTTCGGGTGCCATTTCCGGTTATCCTATTTACACCAAAATTTAATGGCTTCTTTTCATATTAGAATAGGGTATAAATACAAGATTTCAGAATTTTCTGAATGACAGTATTTGAGTTAGAGCGAAGACAAAATCCCTACACATACACACACACATACATACATACACACACATACATACATACATACACATACATACACACACATACACACATACAGACATCATGTGAATGTTAAATTTGGATTCTAGGGACCTTAAAACGTGGTCATTTACTAAAATCTCGATAAGTGAATTTTAGCAAAATCCCTATACCTCCCTTACTAAGGGTAGCGGGAGGTAAAAAATTAATTAGATACGCTAACTACATTGTAATTAACTAAACAAATTCCTTATTTTTCAGTCTACTAATATAATTCATTAAATGTACTAAGTTGATTTAAATTTTCTAAATTTGTAGTAGCAAAATAGAATAAAATAACATACAAAATTAGATGAAATGATTAATTTTATATCGTACTACTAAACATAAATCATGAAATTAACTAAACAAATATTTAAATTTTTCATTTAATTTATCTAACTTCTTACGTTAGTTACCCAAAATTGTAGTGACACCGGAATATAGTAAAATTAAATTATATATGTAATTAAAGTAACCATTTACATATTTATATTAACAATTTTTTACAAAATATTTATTATCTATTTCAGATTAGTTAACATGGTAAATTTGGTATCTTAAATTGTTTTAAAATATTAGGCATATTGCTTAGAAAAATAATATCTACTTATAATTAGACAATATTTCAATTCTTTTGTCTGTGCAGTGAACCATGCCCTTAACATAAAATAGTTTTTTTTTTCTATTTTGCGTTTATAACAAAGCTATTATAGTACCCAAAAGTTCGTTAATTCTTTCTACGGTTGTAATAGACTAGTAGAATTTATTTTTTTTATGGTTGGTGTCACTGAATATTAAAAAATATCAATTGTTATATCTCGTTAAATAAATAAACACAAACAATTGTTAGGAATTTTATTGTTTTATAATTTTCAATTTAAAACTAAGAATAAGAAGAAGAAAAGAAACGGGGTAGTAAAGATGGAAAGAAATAGAAAAAAAATTGTTGTCGCCAGAACAAGACCTTTCGCCTCGTCATTTCATTATTAGGCTATATAAGTACAAATTGTATATAACATTTCTGGGAAACACAAATAAATTCTAATTACATCTATTATTAATATATTTTTTAATTCATTCTATAAATAAGTTTCTTCCTACTATTCTTAATGTTCGAGATTCTTCAAATTCCTTGCGCGAGATTCGAGATTGGCGGTATTTCTGATGCGTATATGTAATAAAATAATAATTCTCAGCTCTCTAGACCGTATAGGCCCACGGCTTCTCTTGTAATATTCTTCCATTGTATTCTATCCTGTGCCCTTTCTTTCCAGTTTAATGCTCTAACACTTTTAGGTCTTTTTGCACTGATATGTAATATACGTATCTTTAATTTTAAATATTTAATAATAAAATAAGAATTATTAAATCTACTTACCAAAAGATGCCTTCAGTAATGTATCTGTATTTTGACCCTGACATTTTTCTGTCAATCTCTATATTTATGGAAGATATAATAAAATGTTTAATGTATTGGATAGAGAATTTTATTTTCTTCAATACCTATTTGTAAAAACATAAATTTTCAAGAACATAATAGTTAGAGGATTTTTTTAAGAAACTACTACTTCCGATTGTCCAATTATCAAAACCTTTTCAGCTCACCCCATTAATGTCAGATTGAAGCATGCTTAGATAACAGGTTTTAAGTCTTATAGTTTTCGAGGACTCCTTTCAACATCTGTCCACATACACACACACACACACACACACACACACACACACACACACACACACACATTATTACATCATCATAAAAATGTTAAAATGGGATTGTACAGAACTTAAAACGTGCTTATTCATTAAAATCTGGATATTCGATTTTACCATGGATCCAATACCTAACTTACGAGAGGTAAAAATAAAAAGTTGTTACAAGTACAAAAATAAGGCTACGGTTGAGTTGCTAAACGTCACATTAGTATCACCAACTGACACCATATTCCCTAAATTTTTAAACGACTATTTTCTATTTAAAAAAGGCACAAAAGGCACAAAATAGAAAAAAAATAATACATACAAACAACTAATATCATATTTTATTCAAAAGTTGGGCCCTACTTCCTTATCACAAAATAAAATGACAATTATCGCATTTGTTTTTAATTCACTATTATAAACTAAACCCTTTCTTAACTTTCATTGTTAATTTTTTAAATGAGGACCAAAATGTTTTTTGTGCACCAACTTTTTCTGAAAATGTTAGGTATGTGCTGGTTACCAAAATATTGAGCACGATTGTTTTTTGTTACAGGACATAAAAAAATTTGTAATTAAATTGACAAATATATACATGTTTTATAACTATTTTTGAATGTCTTCAAACTGCTAATAATGCATAGGATTAATTACTACAGAATGGTCGAAAATAGCTGAAGCGTGCCACCATACGATTTTGGCCTGGTATTTCAATCGCTGGTTAATTCATAATGTTAACTAATAGTTAGAAATTAGATTGTGTTTTACAGTTTTTGGTTATATTATATACATTTAGTTAACTACTGCTTTCCCAATCCAACATAAATGTATGTACTAATTTCAAATATCAATGCATTGTATTTAATTTTAAGATAATTTTCTAAATTACAAAACACGTACCTGATGACTCTAAGTACAATAATTACAAATATTGTTCAAAAATTGCACCTTTCATTGCTACACACATTGCAGAACTTTGAACAAACGATGCAGTACAAGTTTGATACGAATTTTGTTGCCTTATTGTTGCCGCGGAATTTTCGATCCGCTGCCAAAGTTCTTCTACATTTACCGGCGCATTTTGGTTGTCGTAGATAAGTGGCTTAAAGTGCCCCCAGAAATATAAATCCAGCGGATTTAGATCAGGGAATCTAGCAGGCCAAGTTTCAGGACCACCGCGACCAATCCACGAATCCACCTGTGCTGAAAAACTTGATTCAAGCGTTCTTGCACATTTTGAGCAAAGGTGGCGCACCATCGTGCTGATACCATACTCGTTGGCGCACATTAAGAGGCACATCCTCCAGAAACCCTGGGACTGTATTTTGAAAAAATAATAAATAATTATCACCAATCATCTTACTTGGTAGAATGTACGGTCCAACTAACATCCCATTTACAATACCTGCCCAAACATTTATTGAAAAACGATGCTGGAAACTACCTCCTACAACAACATGTGGATTGTGTTGGCTCCAATAATGAGAATTATAAATATTATGAATTCCTTCTCTCGTAAAAGTTGCCTCATCAGAATATATTATGTATGAGGGGAAATTAGAGTTTTGAGCATGTCGTTGCAAAAACCTATCGCAAAACGTTACTCGGAAATGATGGTCAGGTTCTGTTAGCCCCTGAACTCGTTGAAATTGAAATGGGTGGTAGTTGTAATCTCTTAAAATTTGCCATACTGAATAATTATATACTTCTTCTAACTGTCGAGATATTCTTTGGGTGCTAATAGTTGGTTCAGCTTCTACAGCATCTAAGACAGCATTTTCAATTTTAATGCGTTGTCGTTGGCGGCCACCGCCTCTCCCACAAATAGGTCGCAAAGATCCTGTGTCTCGAAGGCGCTGGGTGATCCTCACAAATAAACGGTGATTGAGTCGCCGCCGTAAAGGAAAACGCAGCATACAGACGTTGTGTCAATAAAGAATTTCGCCCTGCTTCTCTTTAAGTTAACAGCATGTCCACTAACTCACTATCACGGTACAATGCATTCATTTTTATAAAAACTGCACTAAACTGCAATTCATTGTACAATCAGAATACTAAACCAATAAAGAATGAAAACTAATAATAATATCTACGAAAGAATGCCCTATCCCCATCGAATTAAATTAAATTATTGATTACATAATAGCAGCCCGTTATTACATGTTGTGTAAACAATTACCTGCATTATTAGTGGACATGAATAAAATTATCAAGAATATCAATCAACCAGTGGTAGAAAAAAAGTTTACTCTAAATACTATGTAATATTTATTGCGAATTTTTGAAAATTTATTTTGTTCCATGATCAGTACGATGGGTAGTATTTGCCCTTTAATTTTATTCCCGAGGTATGATTACACCCTATATATAAAATAAAACAAATCATTCTGAAATATGAAATGACAAAGAATTTTTTGAGCTTTTTCGCTTTTCAAAAAGAACTTTTATAAAGTTGATCTCGAGGTTGTATTATACATATTTTGTTTATTTACTGAGAACTTCGGCTTTGCTAGCTTTTTAATATTGTTCTATTTTTGTTAAAGAACTTCACAATCTCTGAACTAATTATTATTTATTTGTGGGAAATAATATTATTTATGTTAGCATTAAATTTGTTTTCAATGTTTTTCTAGGCTTAGTAACTGAGCAGCAATAAGAGCGTCGAGAGAGAAATGATGTATTTCTACGTTATTATTGAGGCAAGACGCAAGTGATGACCGTAGAAGAATAATTAATTAGTGAATTATTTGTGAGAAATTCTTTATTGGGACCAAACAAATAAGAATCATCACAATAGATATGTGCTCGAATAATTAATAGTGGCGAGTAATTTCAACACAATTAGAAATGTTGTAGTAACGATGATCGACTGGCGATTGATGTAGGAAGAAAATAAAGTAATCGGAACTGCAGTCAGTACGCTTTTATTTGATTTGAAACCTATGTTTTGACCATTACAATGGTCTTCTTTAGGGTTACAACAATTATAAATACAAAAAAAATTATGTAATGTAATTAATTAATAAATTTATATGTTAACTTACAATCAGGTCATATACAATGATGAAAATATTTGTAACTACCGTTAACAAACATCGAAATAGAATATGTAAGATACACGTTATAATATTGACGAAAAACAAATTTTGTTTTATATAAATATAATGTAACGAACCAGATAGAATGTAACAATGTTATAAAACTAATGAAATTTTTGGAAAGTGACTTAATATAAGTAAGGTCAACTGACCTCACGACCAATCCTAAAACGACACATATATAACTATTGTTTTTTAATAACTAGGCAATGAGTTGTACTTGTGAGTAACTGTTTTTTAAATGTAAGAATAACATAGTAATAAATTAGTGGAATTATAATATTTTAATTCACAATTATTTAAAATGTTATTTTTTGTTTATTTTGTAATTTATGATGTTGTGGTAAATTGTACTAAGATTGTCAATGTCAGTTTGTGCGTTAATAGTATTTTTGTCTTGTTTTATATGTAGCATTTCCAATGTGAGTCTTTTATGTAGTATCGGTTCTTGTTGTAGTATTTTTCTATTTTCGAAGTCCATTTCATGTTGGTATGTCATCACGTACTAAGGCGCTTCTAACTTTTTTATTTTGGTTTGTGGAGTTCCTTTATGTTCATTAATCCTTGTTTTTAAATAACGCTTCGTTTGCCCAATGTAATTTTTGTACAATTTTTACAAGGAATGTTATATATTAAATTTGATCTTTGTTCATGTTTAGTTTTATCTTTAGTGTTAGTGAATAATTTATTCATTGTTTTATATTGTTTGAATTTATATGAACTTAAAACTATGATTCTACAGATTAAGATCCCAGAAGGATTGACTCTCATTTCACTAGACGTTGTATCATTATTTACAAAGTTTCCACTAGAACTTATCTTAGTTGTTATAAAAGAAAAATGGAACATAATTTCTCTGAAAACCAAAATACCACAAGAAGAGTTTATTAATTTAATTACTTTCTGGTATAACTGCAGCTATTTCTCTTTTGATAACAAGTTTTACAAAAAAAAATTCTGAAACTACGATGGGGTCACCATTGTCACCTGTAATAGCCAATTTAGTAATAGACCATGTGGTAAAATCGGTACTGAATAACTTACCGTTTAAAATTGAATTCATAGAAAAATATGTTGATGATTTGCTACTAGTTGTTCCTGCAGACAAAGTGGATCACATAACAACTGAATTTAAATAAAGAGATACAGTTTACATCTGAAATTAAAAACAATAATCAAATTCCCTTTTTAGATATTTTATTAATTCAATCTGAAGACAATACAATAGAAACAAAATGGTTCAAAAACCAACTTCTTCCAATCGATGTTTAAATTTCAAATCAAACCATCCACTGCATCAAAAAATTAACATTGCTAGAAACTTAAAAACGAGGGCATTAACACTTACCAACAATAAATATCATCAAGAAATAAAAAAAAAAATAAAAATAATTTTAAAACAAAATAATTATCCAAATAAAGTAATGAATGAAATTCTAAACAATTTAGAGGTTATAAATACTATACAAAAACAAAATGAAGTTAGATACATGTCATTTCCGTACATTAAAAATCTTGCACCAAAAATAAAAAGAAAAACTAATAAAAAATAAATTAGACATTAACGTGGCATTCAAACAATATAAAACAATGAATAAATTATTCACTAACACTAAAGATAAAACTAAACATAAACAAAGATCAAATTTAATATAAAAAATTCCTTGCAAAAATTGCAAAAAAAAATACATTGGGCAAACGAAGCGTTATTTAAAAACATGGATTAATGAACATAAAAGGAACTCCACAAACCAAAATAAAAAAGTTAGAAGCACCTTAGTTGATCACGTGATGACATACCAACATGAAATGGACTTCGAAAATAGAGAAATACTACAACAAGAACCGATACTACATAAAAGACCCACATTGGAAATGCTACATATAAAACTAGACAAAAATACTATTAACGCACAAACTGACATTGACAATCTTAGTACAATTTACCACAACATCATAAATTACAAAATAAACAAAAAATAACATTTTAAATAATTGTGAATTAAAATATTATATTTCCACTAATTTATTACTATGTTACTCTTACATTTAAAAAACAGTTACACACAAGTACAACTCATTGCCTAGTTATTAAGACAATAGTTATATATGTGTCGTTCTAGGATTGGTCGTGACGTCAGTTGACCTTACTTATATTAAGTCACTTTCCAAAAATTTCATTAGTTTTATAAAATTGTTACATTCTATCTGGTTCGTTACATTATATTTATATAAAACAAAATTTGTTTTTCATCAATATTATAACGTGTATTTCACATATTCTATTTCGATGTTTGTTAACGGTAGTTACAAATATTTTCATTATTGTATATGACCTGATTGTAAGTTAACATATAAATTTATTAATTATTTATATTACATATTTTTTTTTGTTTATTATAATTGTAGTAACCCTGAAGAAGACCATTGTAATGGTCGAAACGTAGGTTTGAAATCAAATAAAAGCGTACTGACTGCAGTTCCGATTACTTTATTTTCTTCCCACAATTAGAAATGTTTATTTGTATTAATTTTAGGTTATAGTACATTTTTGTCAAAAATTGGGTATTATTTACAATAGGACTGTGACACTAAGTTTTAAATAAATCGCGAATGTTTTAGGCAACCAGGGTTGGTCTATCAATATGTGGCGTGGTGTTTGATTGTTTTGGAGTATTGAATGTAGGTGTCTTCTACATGATGTTAAATACTTTCCATGCCAATTATTGTGTTATATGTAGTACACAAATAGCTGAATCACTCATTTTTACAAAAGGATTCACTTCAGTTGACAAGTGGAACTGTACTATCATCCAAGCTCCACTATAAACACATTAAGGACAGACAGATTTGATTCACTTTTATCGTTGCTCTTATCGCTCTACCACATAATATTCTGGAACTAACATGACAAATGACAAGTTAAATGTCACTGTATAATCCGGACCTATGTACATAACTATCAAAGATACAACTAATTTAATCAATATATTATCTCCCTGATGATATCATTGAACATATTAGTAAAATAAATCTATTGAGATTCCCGACAAATTACTATCATCGTCATCTGTCAATTTAAATTTGCTGATTTGTCATTTTTGTGTATAATTTATTACGTAAAAGGGTTTCTTTGTAGAAAATTAAAACAAGACATGTCTTTTCCCCAATCCTGTAAATACAGCACGAAACAAGAAGCCTTAATGACAAATGTGAAGGCCTAAGGATTTTTAGTATATTTTAGTGGTAGAATCTTACTTTACGAAGAATATTGAATCGTCAGAGGATATTTAAAATGATACAATAGAATTCATTATTAAAAATTATTTATTTACTTTTCCATGCAAAACACATAAGAATGATGTTATATCCCATACTTTAAATTATTAAATTTTATTAAAAATGCGGCAATATCGCAAACAATATCTCAAAAGAGAAAAATAGCAAAACGTATATCTCAGTAGATTTATTTTATTAAATATGTTCAATATTTAAGTTGTTGAATATTTCGTCGGCTGATTATTGGAATGTACCAAGTCCACTTTTTTAAAAAAAATTAGATATAGTCAAATTTGGTTTCCTGGTATTTTATGTACCATGGCCAGTAGAAAGAACATTAAATTCAGTGCTTCTTGTACTCTAAATAGACTTATAGTTTTGTACCATGCGTCTTAAAATGACACACTAAGAATTGTTTTGAATCAAGTCCAGAGCCAATCAGATTTCGTAATTCTGTCACGTGCTTTCGTACAGTAAAAATAATAATAAAAAGTGTGGATAAGGTACAAAAAGTCTCTTACTGGATTTTTACCTTCCGTCACCTTTAGGTAAGGAAGGTATTGTGTTTGGTCAAAAAATTCGATGGGGAGTTTTAAGTGAATGAGCACGTTTTAGGGTCCCTACAAAACGATTTTACTGGTTTTACGATGATGTCTGTATGTGTGTGTGTGTCCGTGTGTATGTGACAAATTTTTCTCCGACGATAACTCCAAAATTACAATTCTAAAAATTATGATTCTTTCGTATTCCTCTTCTTTACAACCATATGAAGGGCTGATTAGATTTTAGTTATAATTGGTCAACTGGAAGTACCCTTATTTGATGTTTTTAACAGTTTTTCTTGAAAAAAACGCAGTTAAATATCATTTTTCGACATTTTTTGTTATTGTCAATGAAAGAATATCTTATTCTCTATACGGTATGATTATACATTCAAAAATTAGTCACCTGGCAAGTGACGCAGTTGGAACCTTTTATATTTCGGAAATATTTAAACATGATAATATAACAAATTTCATACAAAGTTAAGGAAAATGAAACTATACAAACAAAAAAATTGCAACTTGTGTATTCATTATCCATTCTTTACAATAAAATTTTAAATATTCGAAGCAGTTTTTCTCGAAAGTGATATTTGTGGACATAGTACATTCCAATAGTCGGCCGACGATTTGCTATTTCTATTTCTTCGTATATATTTTGAAGTATTATTCAACAATTATTATGTAAATGGGCCGCT
This sequence comes from Ophonus ardosiacus, assembly GCA_943142095.1. Taxonomy (NCBI): domain Eukaryota; kingdom Metazoa; phylum Arthropoda; class Insecta; order Coleoptera; family Carabidae; genus Ophonus; species Ophonus ardosiacus. The sequence goes on from OW964823.1 coordinate 55,273,820, forward strand.
GTAACACATTAGGCAACTCAGGCATTTCCCACGGGCGACAAAAATGGAAGGGATATCAATTGACAGACATAACATATTGATTAAATTAGTTGTAATTTTGAGACAGTTATGTATATTGGCTCGGATTATACAATGCATTTAACTTGTCATTTGTCATGTTAGTTCCAGATTGTCATAGTAGAGCACATTTGCAGAGGCGCTACGTGTAAGGTTACAATCTCGGCCTACTGATCGCCAACATTTATAAAGCATAAAAAATTGAAGAGTTGTCTCACCTTCACCTTCTATATTTATACACCGTGCCAGTAGGTTCACATTTCCACTTTTTTTACATTCTATTATATTTTTAGTTTTCATATTCCACGATACGGGCAACAAGAAGTCCTCCTTATTCTTTTGTAAAATTAGTTGCCCTTTTGTACCACCAGGCATTTTTATAACTTAGCAGAATAACTTATTGGTCGCGTTCAGCACCTCTCATCGCTGGCATCGCTGACCACCGAAGTTTGCCGAACACAAAGAATGGATGAATGTGATTGATCCAGCAATCGCATTCAGCAATCATCGAAGTTCAGCGGTGCTCATCGCTGTCAGTGCTGCCGGGGTGCCAAACGCGCCCATTATCACCTACTATCTGTCGCCTGTCACTGACAAACACTTTTGAGGTTATACGTCAAATTGAGTTCGTTCAAATATAAACAAACTATTCATGCAGTGCTGCCAATGTAGAGTACTTATAGTAACTTAACTAAACAATAAAAATCCGATGTGGCCAACAAAATACCTCCCGCTATTTAATTTTTATTAATTTAAATACATACCTACATATCGTGCGGAACACCAATCTTGACCTGAGAGGTAAGGGAAAGAAATGCTCATGTCGTGATATGCCATAGACGCCGTTTAATAATTACTATTACAGTAACTTTGTGGTTCTAAGTCATTTGTGTACGCTTATAATCTGGGCGTAAACAAGACAGGAACTGAAACTAAAACCAATTGCTCAACGGTCAATATAAGAAAGGCCGCTTAGCTTTAAAACTTATTTGAACAACTGTTATATGTTATATTATAGGCATGCGGAAAGTAAATTAATTAATCGTGTGGATTTAAACGGAGCGCATATATTAGACACTGATTTGTGCTAACACATTTTCCATAGTTCATCTTTCATGTCCGGGACTATAATTACTAATACTGCAAACTATATTAAGTTCCCTTGCATATAACTATTGCTTCATTTAGCTACTATTTTCTTTTTAAAATGTCATCATTATTAATTTGAAATGATTAGTTTTTTGGCAGTGGCATTTGTCTGTCAGTTATATACATTTGAAATATAAACTGTGTAACAAAGGACTCTTTAAATCATATGCTCTTAGATTTATAAGAAAGATTAATATTTAAATAGATCTGTGAAATAAGAGTATACAGAAAAAATATTAATCTACCTGTAGAAAATTCAATAATCTTCAATTTTTATAATGACATAACATAAAAAATTTATAGTTAAATGTATTTTTTCAAGAAAACCCATTATGAGCTTCAAGTAAAGGCCATTTCCGGTTATCCGATTTACACCAAAATTCAATAGTTCTCTCCATATTAGAATAGGGTCGAAATACAAGGTTTCAGAATTTTCTGAATGATAGTATTTGAGTTAGAGCGGAGACAAAATCCATACACATACGCACATACATACACACACACACACACACACACACACACACACACACACCTACACGCATACAGAGATAGTATATTTTATATATTGCTCTGTAGTAAAATCAATTTTTTATTGGTTTATATACGTCCTTTTTTTTGTAAATTGCATTAGCAAACTTCATTTTTTTGTGACTTTTCATCTACATCCTGTGTTAAAGTGTTGGACGCTCTCCTGTGAGTAAATTTGAACTTTTTTTATCTTAAATAGTGCACGCACATTGAAAAATTTAATTAAACAGACAAATTCTGCACCCATCGGTAAACAATGGTTGTGTGCGCAAAGTGCAATCGCGGCGTCAATGCACGAAACCCCGGTGTGAAGTGCGGCCAATGTGAGAAAATATACCATCCTATTTGCGCTGAAATAAGTGATGATCTACTTTCGGGCATAAAAACTAATGTTTTATCATAGAATTGCAAACAATGTCGGTCCCCTTTAAATGAATCTGTGATAAGTGATGAGTCCGATGTATCTCAAAACCGCAGCATAAAATTAAATGATTTAAGTACGCTGATCAACAAAATGAAATCCGAAATTTTGGACGCCATGAACAATAAATTTGAAGAACTTACCAAGTCAGTTAGTTTCTGTTGCGACAAAATTATGGACTTTGAGGCTAAATTAAAAACATATGATAAAAAAATTAAAGAGTTCGATCGATTTAATGAAGAAAATGTTAAATTAAAAATGTGTGTTAAGAGTTTAGAACATAAAATTAATGAATTAGAACAGTACTCGCGTCTAAACAATTTGTTAATACACAATTTTCCGGCTAAACAAAATGAAAACGTTAATAATATTATAATAAAATCTGCTTCAGAAATGGGAGTATCTATAACTGAAAATGATATAGATGCTGCTCATAGAATGCCTACAGTGAAATCAAAAATTCCATTAATTATTGTAAAATTCAAATCGCGAATTTTAAAAGATAAAATTCTTGCTTCCGCTAAAAGAAATAATACAACAACTAAATTTTACTATCCTTCGGACAGTGAATCTAAATTATACTTCAGCGAACACTTGACATATTATAATAATAATCTACTTAAGAAAACGCGTGAACATCTTCGCGAGAAAGGTTACAAGTACGTCTGGAGTAAGAACTGTAAAATCTTTGCCAGGAAGAGTGAAAATACTAGAATCATCTCCATTTGCAGAGAAGAGGATTTATTGAAATATTAGTGTTTCATTGCGTTTCGGACTATTGACTGTTTATTTATTATTTGTTTAAATCCGTACAACCTTGTCCCATATGTCTGAATCACCGGCTTTGAACAGCAGTGTTGTCGATTCGAACTTTACTTTTGGACATATAAATGTGCAGTCATTGAACTCTTGTTTCTCTATTTTTAAAGATTTTATATTTAGTGAAAATTTTGATATACTGGCCGTTACCGAGACATGGATAAGTGACATCTCCCCTTCACACTTATTTCTTATTGATGGTTACAACCTAGTCAGTGCACATAGATCTAATACACGTGGTGGAGGTGTTGCTCTCTATGTTAAGAGTAACATTCAGTATAAAGTTTTGGATATATCAAATCTAGGGTTATCATATGAAAATGTTGAACATTTATGGATTCAAATCACTAGTCATCACACTAAAATTATTTGTGGAGTAATTTACAACCCAAAATCTGATTTTTTTTAAAGAACTTAGTGTTTTGGATACCATAACTGCCGAATTTCTTACAGAGTGTGATTTCATGATGTATGCAGGTGATATAAATGTCAATTTAATATTGGATGATTCCAAATCTAACTATGTAAAAAACATATTTACTGCTTACGGCATGCATCAATTAATTACTAATTACACTCGCCCTGCATCAAGATCTCTATTAGATATAATAGTAATATCAGATAGATCCCTCTGTGATTTCTCTGGTATTATTGAATGTGACAATTTTTCGGACCATAGTTGTGTGTTTTGTAAATTAAAACTTAATAAACAGCCTTCAAGCAACAATATGGTAACATATAGGGATTTTAGCAAATTTGATTCTGAAAAGTTTATTGCTGACTGTCATACTGTGCCTTGGAGTAATATTACTCAAATAAACAATATAAATGAAAAAGTACGATTTTTAAACGAGAACATTATAAAATTATTTGATATTCATGCACCTATTAAGTCAACGAGATATAGTAAGGCATATAGACCATGGTTCACAAATATTATTAAAATAATGCAGGCTAAAAGAGATAAGGCGCTTGCTCAGTACAGAAAACATAAAACTCCCGCAAAATATGAATATTATAAACAATTACGTAATTATACAACAAGTGCAATACGGAGAGAAAAACAAGCTTTCTTTGAGTCTGCAATTAATAAGAATGTAAATAATACAAGTGAATTAACGGCTAACTTAAAACGCATTGGTGTAAAAAAACAGTCAGTGAAGAGCATTCCAGAATCAATTTGCGATCCGAATCATTATGCTCAGTATTTGCTCGACAAAGTGAGCACTACAATTGCAAATCCTTGCACTATAAATTTCTTTTCGCAGAATAAATATGCTGGCGTACATGATGAACCTTTTCATTTTAAATATGTAAGTAGCGATAAAGTTAAAGAAATCATTCTCAACATTAAAACTAATGCAACTGGGGTAGATGGAATTTCACTAAAAATGATTTTAATGATATTACCAATTGTAAATGATTATATTACGCATATCGTAAATACTTGTATATAGGTATTAGAGAGTGTTGTGCCTGAGGTTTGGAAGACAGCAGCAATTAGGCCAATAGTAAAACAACAAAATTGTGCGACTTTTGATGATTTGCGACCAATAAGTATTTTACCCACTTTGTCCAAAGTGCTGGAAAGAATATGCTGCGATCAGATCATGGGATATGTTTTTGAGAATAAAATAATACCTGCTAATCAGTCAGGATTTAGATCAGGTTATAGCACAAATACATGTATGTTAAATATAGTCGATACAATTTTAAATAATCTAGACAAATCGAAACCATCATTAGTCATACAAATAGATTTCTCAAAAGCATTCGACATGATCGATCACAGTTTACTTCTTTCTAAATTAAGTTATTATAACTTCTCAGAAAGCGCAGTATCGTGGTGCAGGAACTACTTTCAAAATAGATCATTTTACATTAATATGAGTACAAAACAAGGAACACAACTCTCATCAAATTTTCCTCTTCAATGTGGTGTACCACAGGGATCAATTTTGGGACCTTTGTTCTTTTTAATATTTGTAGCTGACATGCCTAATATTTTTAATTTTTGTTCAGTTCACTGTTATGCGGATGACACCCAGGTTCTTGCAACTATGGAACAGTCGCATATAAATGAACATTGCGCTATTGTCAACAAAGAGCTAAGTGATTTTGTATCATGGGTAAAGAGCAATGGTCTCAAAATTAATACCGACAAATCATCCCTTCTAATCATTAGTGACTGTGGTAACATACCTGATATTGTGTTAGATGGTTCTATTTTAGTTCGCACAGATAATGTTAAAATTTTGGGACTTCACATTGACAAAGATTTAAATTTTAGAAACCATCTTAATGTAAAATTATGTGCAGCAAGATTGAAATTACGACAATTATTTCAGTTTAAAAATGAACTAAATTCGTCAGTGAAACTTAAACTGGTAAATTCACTTATTCTTCCACTATTTGACTATTGCGCCTGCACTTATATTCCGAACCTCACACAGACAGATAAACATTGCAAAATTCTTGTCTGCGTTTCGTATACGGTGTGCGTAAATACGATCATATATCTTAATATCGCAAAATTTCTAAGATGCCCTCTGTTGAAAACCGTCTTAAATATCTCTATTTATGCTTGCTACATAAAATTATATTGACAGGTACTCCATCATATTTATTTGATAAATTAATTATTAAAGACTATAACTATTCTCTTAGAATGAAGGATTTGTACATTGTCCCAACCTTCAGAAAGTCAAAATTTAAAGGTGCGTTTTCATATATGGCCCCCACTTTATATAACAGTGTTCCTGACTATCTGAAGATCCTTTCTTTAAACAATTTCAAAAGAAATGTACGAGCATTATTATTTGTATAATATTTATTTCATTGTTTACTATTTTGTACTCTATATTTATCTATATTTATCTATATTTATCTTAAATGTTTCTATTACTTAAATTATCTGTAATTGATTAATATTTCAACGTGTCTATTAGTTTTATATACATCTGTGTATTATTTGTTGGTTAGGTGGAAGAGCAGCCTTAGGCTGAACCTCGCCCTTGATTATATGTCAATAAAGTTTATTATTATTATTATTATTATTATTATTATTATCGTGAAAATGTTAAAATTGGATTCTAGGGACCTTAAAACGGTCATTTACTAATATCTCGATATGCGATTTTTAGCACGGTCCCTATACCTTTCTTACCAAGGGTAGCGTGAGGTAAAAACGAGTACAAATTAAACTAATATTAACTTTGTAGTGAAAATAACTGAAGGTTATTACAAAAAAAAGGGCACGAGATACGAAGTCGGTTAAATTAGTCAAAAATTGTCCCATTAGGAAACCATTATGACGATGTTTTGTAATTTGAGAAAAAATTCATATGTGAATAGATATAGGGGAAAATGTAAATTTTGTAACTTTTTACCTCTCGCTAGGAGAGGTATTGGTGTCATGCAAAAAATCGCATGTCAAGATTTTAGTGAATAAGCACCTTTTAACACTCGCTGCGTACGACGCACACGTTGCGTCCCGTATGTTGTCGAACCATTGCGCACGCCTCATCAGGTGCGTCCAGTACTCTATCTTGTTTCAACCGGGATCGTTTCGTCAGCCTTGTAAAGAGAACAATGTGCGTTGGCCAGCATTGTCAGACAACTACAGAAAAGTGATTTGTGGGGTTAGTTTACAGTTTGATTTTTTTTTGCGTCATGGGTGACAACGACCAGGGCTATTTACACTCAAAAGGGCTAAAAACACAAATATTAAAATAATGGCTATTACATAAATAAAAAATAAAGCAAATAAACATGATTTGTCTAACATGTTGATTTCAGAATTCAAGAGATTGGACGCATAGGTGCGTCGTTAGCATTGCCGAACAAAAGGTGTCCACAATGCTGCCGACGCACCGTATGCGTTAAAAAAAAAAATACTGAAAAATAAGAGTAAAGACTTCTACATACACATAATATTAACAAATTGAGAAAAAAACTAGAATTGCGCCAAAACTCATTACCGCGTTCCGGGTGCGACGCGTGCATTAATACGCAGCGAAAGTCCCTACAATCCGATTTTAACATTTTTACGATAAAAAGGTTTTGGTAATAAATAATCAACAGGAAGTAGTAGTTTCTTAAAAAAAATCTTCTAAATATTAATTTATGATAATTTGTGCTATTACTAATACTGAAGAACATGAAATTCTACATTTTATACATTTCACAAATTTATTATATCTTCTACAAATTTAGATATAAAGACACTATAATATATAGAATAATCGAATATAATAAATCTCACAGGTTAAACTACACCAAGGAAATGAGTTAACAATTTCAAATGTTTGAAACATAGTTTGTAAATGACTAGTAAATGTCAATGTCAAATATCAGCAACTTTAGTGACATTGTCAAGGCTTTTTTTGGGAAGTACGTCTAATCTTTCTTATTGTTTAGTAATTAAATATTTAAAATTATAGGTAAAATGCATATATCCATAAGAAATACCCCCAATCTTGTTAATGAATTACAAGAATCTCTTCCTCATAAAATGAATAAATAGAAATAATTAGAATTTTGAACGTGCACAAGATATATTAAATACAATAAAATAACAATATTTGGATAAAGTTGTGTATTTTTATTATAAAGCGGCGATTCGATGGTGAAGTGCAATACAATACGAGTACTTATATAACGCAAAATGAAAATGGCGAGAGGTATTGTGTTGGCCACAACAGATTTTTACCTTCCGTTATCAATCAAAAAATTTTGAAATATTGTATACTCATTCAATACTAATGTGAGAAGAGCTTGATAGTTTGTAGTATATATCGGATAACTGGAAGTATCACTTATTCAATCTTTTAACATTTTTCCTTGAAAAAAATACTTTGAATATAATTTTTCAGCAACTTTTACTAATAAAAATTGAATATAATAGTACAATCCTCAATTCTACGATAATAGCATTTAGCAAATATCTTTAAATACTCGTATAAATTTATAAAATAATTTATTTTTATACATCTTGCCTGTGCGTCAAACAAAAACTTAATAACTTTATAATAATTTTGACACATTTGAACAAATGTCACCGTCAGGAAGCAATTACATTAAAATTAATAATAAAACCGTGTTAAGGGGAATATAGCAGCAATATAATTGATTATAATTAAATTAAGGTTTGTAAAAATATTATATTTCCCATCATACATAAATATTAGATGAACAGGATAATCCGATTTACTTTTGCTATGTTTGCAACTATAAATCAAACTGTTGTCAATAAGCACGTGTGTCAAATATTAGTTTATAACTATGGTAAAAATGAATAGGCAGATGACTTACGTCATTGACCTGAAAAAAACTTTATAAAATGAAATGTAATGTAGAAATTATTTATTTTTAAATACAGAAGAAAAAAATTACCAGTATTAAGAAACGTATATAATAATGAAATTTACAAGTATTTCTAAGTCAGTCTCTATTCCTTTTACGGAATATGAAATTATTTGAAATAATTGTATTTAATTTTTATACCGTTCGTTGGCATGACAATGTTTACATTAAATTTTATATCGATCGAATATCCATCCCGTCACTATTGTCAATTGGTTGTCAGTTTTCTCTGCGTTAAGTATTTGTGACTTCTGCTACATTATTACTTGTTTGTTTATAAGTAATATACTATAATACATCCATAATAATGCCTAAAGCTTAAAAAAGCAATTTCAGAAACTAACCGTCAATGTCGAGAACTATTTCGAACGGGAATTGTGGGCCATTAATTCCGATGAAAGCCGTTCGAAAGGTATTTTTTTTCAAATATTTCTTTTGTTATCAATCTTTAATTAAATTATGTATTTTTAGAGAGGAACATATGCCCTGCAAATAAGCAAATCTTAATAAGCAGATATGGGCACCCGTATCAGAATGACAGCTAATAATCATGTACATTACTTACAAATGTTATAAATTTTAATTCAAAATTTCAATATTTTCTAATTTCACGTGGTTTCATTGTCATCAGGAGTGTGGACTTTACCTGGCGAGTTAAATAAGTCACATGAAATTGGAAAATCATGAAATTTGGAATGAAAACTAATGACATTTGACATTTATTTATGAGCATGATTTCTATTACTGTTTCTTCTAAATAATTTTCATTCTTTGACCTCGGATTTTCGCCAAACATTTCCAGACTAGAAGAAAATCTCCCGATTCATACGACTCTTCAGATGAAACCTTATCAATCATTTAATTTAAATTGCACGTACATACATAAATATATATATCCATACTAATATAATAAATGCGAAAGTAACTCTGTCTGTCTGTTACGTTTTCACGCCTAAACCGTTGAACCAATTTTGATGAATTTTGGTATAGAGATAGAATCGACTTTGGAGACGGACATAGGCTACTTTTTATCGCGAAAATAAAACTTAAAGGGGTGAAATAGGGATGAAAGTTTGTACCGCTCTATTACTACAGTTGTACAAGTGAATAATGAATTGAACGTCACTGACGCATGATGAGTAATTTTTTGGTTAATTGGACAATGAAATTTTTGTCATTGGCGTGTAGCGCAAGATAAAACTTTCGTGAAAAAAATTGAATTATCAAATTTTAATAATCAAAATGAATCGAAAGCTTATGCAAGGTATATACAATATTTCACAAAGTACAGTAAAAAGGATTCTAGCTGAAAACAAAAAGAAATTTAAATAATCCAGAATCAAAATTAAATTCTCCGGGAAAGAACAAAATTGAACCAATTTTGATGAATTTTGGTATAGAGATAGATTGGACCTAGGAGAAGGACATAGGCTACCTTTTGTAGCGAAAATAAAACTTGAAGGGGGTGAAATAGGGGACGAAAGTTTGTATGGAGAACCCATCATTTCTCAAGTTAGGGATATAAAAATTCTTATTTATGATTTTGGTAAGAAATAAAGTGTTTTAGTGTTTTTAAAAAATCATCCATCATATAAAACAATAATGACGCTTTCACTTCCAAATTACAAGTTTAATTTTTACAAAACAGCTGATCAAAATCATATAACTGCGCAAACTTGAACTGCTAGTTAGAAGATAAACTACCTGAAATTGGAAAAATCATGAAATTTGGAATGAAAAATGATGACATTTGTCATTTACGTTACTAGAAGAAAATTCCTCCGATTCGTACGACTCTTCAAATGAAAATTCGTCAATATGACAGAAAATGACGCTTTCACTTCCAAGTTACAAGGTTACTTTTTAACAAAACAGCTGACCAAAATCGTATAAGTGCGCAAACTCGAATCATTAGTCAGAAGATAAACCACCTGAAATTGGAAAATCATGAAATTTGGAATGAAAAATGATGACATTTGTCAATTATATTACTAGCTGTCATTCTGTCACGGGTCCCCCATAGCTGCTTGGCAAGAAAAACCAACAAAGTCACATGACTGCTCGCGCCTTATAAATTAGTATACCATGTAAACGTAGTAGTATATGACTTCATTAGTTTAGAGATTGGATCATGTACAGCGATGAATTTTAGTTAAGTTTTCTATCAGTTTTATCAATATTTCTGAAATTTATTTTGGGTATGATATATTTGTTAAATGTAAAATAAATGTGCTGGCCACGTCAGATTTTTTATTTTTGCAAATATTTTCAAAATGTGAAATAACGCTGGATTTTGGTTTGGACATCCTTTTTTATGCTCTTTCAAACTATGAAGCTCAATTTATTATTGGATTTCGAGTTATTTTGTCCGTTTTAATATACAGGGTGAATCAGGACTAGTGTAAAAAAAAATTAATAGGATATTCCTGACATCATTCTGAGTAAAAAATGTCATATGAAGGTATGTCCGGAAACTTTTCGTTACAGAGTTACAGGCCTTTAAAAGTGCACCTTATCAAGCACATTTTTATTAATAACTCTGATACTAGTTGCACTAAAATTTTGAAACTTGATACGAAGATCCTACTTATTGAGATGCATATTTAAACTTTCTTTTGTTTCTGTATCTCAACCAGAGGCGTCTCATATAGGGAAGTCATGAAGGTTTTTTATCGTTATTTTTTGATCTGTTAACGTTTTTTCAACTTTACCGATAAAATATTACATACAATTCAAAAATACACAAAAAAGTACTGCTGATAAAATTTGATAAACGCAGTTGTTTTTGAGATATTTTAATTTTTTGAAAAAAATCAATTATGCAAAAAATTTATTTAACAATTAAGAAACAATGAAATTCACACAAATTCATTCTTTGATGTCCACGTCGATATTCTCTGGACTACGACAAACATTACTTTTACAATATCTATAAATAAACACCATATCTACATATTCACCAACACTAACATTATACACTTTTTTTAATTTGCAAAAAACTTACTAATATTAAAAATAAGGTAATTAAACAATAGTTACAAACAGATTTTGTGTCGCTTTTCTATTTTGTTCTATTTTCTATGGTAAATTGATTGATTTTTAATTGTCAACTCTTTTGGATACGTGACATTTTCTAAATGTTAAAATATCTGAAAAACTACCGCGTTTTCAATTTTTATCAAAAGTACATTTTTATGTACTTTTAAATTGTTTGTACTACTTTATATTTAAAAATGAAAAAATGTTAATAGATAAAAAAAATAAGGATAAAAACCTTCATGACTTCCCCATATGAGACGCCTCTGGTTGAGATACAGAAACAAAAGAAAGTTTAAATATGCATCTCATTAAGTAGTATCCTCGTATCAAGTTTCAAAATTTTAGTGCAACTAGTATCAGAGATTTTAATAAAAATATGTCAGATGAGGTGCACTTTTAAAGGCCTGTAACCCTGTAACGAAAAGTTTCCGGACATACCTTCATATAACATTTTTTGCTCAAAATTAGCTCAGGATTATGCTATTAATTTTTTTTACACTAGTCCTGATACACCCTGTATACAGGAATTTATTTTAACATGCAACATATGGTCATTCACTTCCATGGTTACTCATAATTGTCAAAAAATGACAGCAGTAATTTTGTATTATCAAAACAAATTTCCAATAAATTGGCCTACATACGATTAACAAAAAAAATCAAAATATGAATGCTGCACATCTTAACAAACTTTAGCTTATAAAAATTCATCTTTCTTGTAATAAATGTTAAAAAATACTCCCATTCAAATTGAGGCAATATTCTAGTCGGTCGTAATAAGAATTGACACCATCTGTGATGTGTTCTGGCTTCTGGACGTATCTCCTGTGCTGCAATCTGCAATACTATTTATAATGTTGCATTTTAAAATGGACAAATATTACATTGCTGTCATTTTTTGACAATAGTGAGTAACCATGAAAGTGATGAACTATAATGTTGCATTTTAAAATAAATTCTCTGTATATGGATGCCATATTGGAAAGTTACACCATTGAAAAGAGATTTTTTTAGCTTCCTTATAATTTTTTTATATGCATTTGTTTCAAATTATAGGTTAAAAACAACGAAACAAATGAATTAATCGCTCAAAATTATATTTTGCTTAAATTTATTTTCTTCATTTTCATTATATGTTTTAACATACATAGCAATGAATCAATTTTCCAAACTTCCCTATAAATATGTCATTTATTACATATAGTATTATTCAACTAAGAATATCTTGGTCCACTACTCTTTCTCATATATATAATTATATAAATGATATATGCGTAAACTTTAATATTTGTGATTACCATCTCTTTGCAGAGGACACAATAGTGTATATTAAGGGTAATAATTTAGAGAATATGGTTGTTAATATGAATAATGAGTTAGAAAAATTATTTAGTAATCTTCAAATAATTATTTGTTGATAAACAATATAATATAGTGATGAATCAAGAAATAATTGAATTTGTTACCACTTTTAAATATCTTGGCATTCTTATCGATAATGGTTTAAAGTTTGATGCGCATAATGACTATATATGTAAAAAATTGCAAAAAATAGGTGTGCTGTGAAGACTTAGAAATGTTTTAAGTATTGAAACAAAAAAATTAGTTTATAATTGCATTATCTTGCCGCATTTTACTTATGCATGTATTTTACTTTGTTTATGTAGTAAATGTAATATACATAGACTACAAATGTTGCAGAACAGAGCAATGCGGATTATTTGAATGGCAATAGATATAGTAACATTAATCAAATGTTAACTAAAAAATCTGATGTGACAACACAAAACCTCCCGCTATTTCATTTTTATTAATTTAAATACATACCTACTTGTTTACTAACGCTGCAAAATGTTCCATTGCAGAAAACTATTGCTTTATTTACTATTTTCTTTTTAAAATGTCACTATTATTAATTTGCAGTGATTAGTTTTTTGACAGTGACATTTACTGTCAGTTACATTCATTTGAAATATGAACTGTGTAACAAAGGAATTGTTTTTTCTTAGGCTTCGGGACTAATAAAAAAATCTGATGTGGCCAACACAAAACCTCCCGCTATTTAATTTATACATACATACATACATACATACATACATACATACATACATACATACATACATACATACATACATACATACATACATACATACATACATACATACATACATACATACATACATACATACATACATACATACATACATACATACATACATACATACATACATACATACATACATACATACATACATACATACATACATACATACATACATACATACATACATACATACATACATACATACATACATACATACATACATACATACATACATACATACATACATACATACATACATACATACATACATACATACATACATACATACATACATACATACATACATACATACATACATACATACATACATACATACATACATACATACATACATACATACATACATACATACATACATACATACATACATACATACATACATAACATACATACATACATACATACATACATACATACATACATACATACATACATACATACATACATACATACATACATACATACATACATACATACATACATACATACATACATACATACAAATACATACATACATACATACATACATACATACATACATACATACATACATACATACATACATACATACATACATACATACATACATACATACATACATACATACATACATACATACATACATACATACATACATACATACATACATACATACATACATACATACATACATACATACATACATACATACATACATACATACATACATACATACATACATACATACATACATACATACATACATACATACATACATACATACATACATACATACATACATACATACATACATACATACATACATACATACATACATACATACATACATACATACATACATACATACATACATACATACATACATACATACATACATACATACATACATACATACATACATACATACATACATACATACATACATACATACATACATACATACATACATACATACATACATACATACATACATACATACATACATACATACATACATACATACATACATACATACATACATACATACATACATACATACATACATACATACATACATACATACATACATACATACATACATACATACATACATACATACATACATACATACATACATACATACATACATACATACATACATACATACATACATACATACATACATACATACATACATACATACATACATACATACATACATACATACATACATACATACATACATACATACATACATACATACATACATACATACATACATACATACATACATACATACATACATACATACATACATACATACATACATACATACATACATACATACATACATACATACATACATACATACATACATACATACATACATACATACATACATACATACATACATACATACATACATACATACATACATACATACATACATACATACATACATACATACATACATACATACATACATACATACATACATACATACATACATACATACATACATACATACATACATACATACATACATACATACATACATACATACATACATACATACATACATACATACATACATACATACATACATACATACATACATACATACATACATACATACATACATACATACATACATACATACATACATACATACATACATACATACATACATACATACATACATACATACATACATACATACATACATACATACATACATACATACATACATACATACATACATACATACATACATACATACATACATACATACATACATACATACATACATACATACATACATACATACATACATACATACATACATACATACATACATACATACATACATACATACATACATACATACATACATACATACATACATACATACATACATACATACATACATACATACATACATACATACATACATACATACATACATACATACATACATACATACATACATACATACATACATACATACATACATACATACATACATACATACATACATACATACATACATACATACATACATACATACATACATACATACATACATACATACATACATACATACATACATACATACATACATACATACATACATACATACATACATACATACATACATACATACATACATACATACATACATACATACATACATACATACATACATACATACATACATACATACATACATACATACATACATACATACATACATACATACATACATACATACATACATACATACATACATACATACATACATACATACATACATACATACATACATACATACATACATACATACATACATACATACATACATACATACATACATACTGTGACAACGCCATCTTCTCGCCTCGGAGGTCGATGGATGACGTCATCATTATGCTCCTTTAATTCCTGGTTATGAACGGTATGCTCGGGCGCCATTTTTACAGCGGTACAAAAGGAGCGTGCCTTCGGATAGCCTAGTGGAGGTGAGGGCACAGGGTTGGTTGATATCAACAGAAAAATACGTGTAGTTTAAATAAATATATTGTAACATACGAGGATATGTAAAACAAAGACACACAGTTTATAAATAAACAAATACATCACCCTTCTTTACAGAAATGTGACCAGAGTTACCACGGTAAGTATGCGTATTCAAAGTTACTTTAGAAAAACTAACAACTTCTCTAGCGGACAATCAGCGGCGCGATGTACACGGCGGACTCAGCCTTTACACGCGGCGGATTCCTCTGACGGACGGCGGCTGAGCCTTACGGACGTACTCAGCCTACACACGGCGGATTCTTCTAACGGACGGCAGCTGACACACAGCACACGACTTCTCGGCGGGTCGAAGGAGCCTTATTCAGGACTCTCTTCTCACTAGAGGCGTTTAGGAGGACCTATTTAGAATCCTAGCCTGCACGTCTCTGAGAACGGGCGAACCCGCTCTGGCTTCACGGACCTCTGCAGCGGCTTATAAACCCAAACTAACGGTGCTTCTCATTAAAATTGCGGTGGGGATGATTTTACTTAGTACAGGGGGTCGCTACTGTCTCAAGTGATAAATAATATTTTTATAAAATTTACACAAATTCTCTGGTCACTTTTCTTTACCCTAAATCCATTTTACAACATCAAACAATTTACAAATATTGTTTCAAATAAAACACAATTTCATTCACATGTGCGGTGCGCCACGCGCGTTCATGTTGTGAATCACGGACTCGTCAACATTTGCAAGGTTACTAATGTCAGAATATTCCAGAACTAAACAAACACAAAAATGCAATCAAATTTGTAAACGAGAGTTACATTGTTTCACAACACTATTGTAAGTTACATTACAAATATCCACAATGCTATTTTTACATAAAATACATTTACTTGTAGCTAAAACAACAACAATTGTGGTTATGGTGACTTGTGCACATGTTTTTATTGTCTGTTCACATCATGACGGTCGGATATTGTCTTTTACAGGTACGTATTTCATTAAATATTTTACCAATATTACAAATACATCTTACTTTTCAGATTAAACAATACATAAACAATAAATAAGCAACGCATTTTGTCAAAAACACGTTACTAAACAATCTAACTGTGACGGTGCTACTACAGATTTACAAAAGGAAGGAAAACCCTTGCTGGACGAAAGGGCCTATCGTCACAATACATAAAAAGAAGGGAAAGAAAACCAGGCACAGCCTCAATATGGCGGACGCTCTGAAACAAGCGTTCGAAACTGCTACACAAACTTTAATTAATGTCACTGAAAAAAGTGGAAATTTGAGGAGTGATTTGAGAAAAGACATTTTAGCTAGTGTAAGTGCTTTAAGAAAACTATTTAGTGAATATAATAAATCAATAGAAGAAAGAGATCAAGAAATAAATAATCTGAAACAGGAGGTGGAGAAATTAAATACGAATGGACAAAAAGTGGAACTTACTGCAGAAAAGGCAAATTCGTACGCAAGAGTAGTGAAAAAAGATGTTGATATCAAGCAAAATTTCCGAATTCTGATAAAATCAAAATCTCAAATCTCAGCTGATGCGGCGAAAATAATACTTAAAAGGAAAATTAATCCAGCAGAAATTAAAGTTGGAATAAATGCTATAAAACCTACAAGAGATGGCAGGCTAATGCTAATATCTCAAAATAAAGAAGAAATAGATAGATTAGGTAAAAAGATAAAGGAGAATTGCTCAGATGAGTTTGAAACATACATACCACAAATGAGAAAGCCTAGAATCATTATTCATAACATTCCTGAGGAAATAAGTGTCGAAAATGCAACAGATGTGATAATAACTCAAAATCAAGAATTAAATTTGAAATCTGATGATATGGTGGCTAAATTTATGTACACAGTCAAAAATAAACACAGGAACCTTATTATAGAAGTTAATTCTGAAACCTTTAAGAAGCTTAAGGACAAAAAAATTAAACTAATGTGGGAAATGTGCAAATGTGACGAATACATATTTATAAACAGATGCTTTAAATGCAGCAAATTCCACCATAAAGCCTCTGACTGTAAAGGTGAACTAACATGTCCCAAATGTATGGAGTCTCATACTTTAAAAGAATGCACAGCCTCTGATGGAATACTAAAGTGCATTAATTGCTTTAATTATAACAAATACAATAAAGAAGAAAAATTAAATGACTTACATTCTTCCTTAGATAAAAACTGTCCATGCTATTTAAAGGCAATAAGAAAATACAAACAATCCATTGAATATTAAATTATGGACCTTCGATGTGGAATAAATTATAAAAATGTTAAAAATCAAAATAAAAATTTAACAAAAAACAGAAAGAAATTGAGTAATTTAGCAATTAATTGCATTCAAATTAATGCTCAGCATTCAAGGAAGGCAACATATAATCTAATAGAGCTGATTGAAGAAAGAAACATAGATATTGTATTTATGCAAGAACCTCTAACATTTAACAACAAAGTAACGGGAATACCAACTAAATTCACAGTATATGAATCAAGGGATGCTAATAAGAGGACTGCAATTATTACAAACTGCAAAGTTTTGTTAGTAAAACAGTTAACAGATAGAGATTGTGTTACTGTCGAAATTACATGCAGTAACCTAAAAATGTATGCAGCAAGCCTGTATTTTGATGGCAACAGCGATATTGAAGAAGATTTAAGAAAAGTAGAACGCATACTATCATTTGCGGGGCAAAATCCATGCATTCTATGTGTTGATAGTAATTCTCGCTCACAGATTTGGTATGATGTTTTAACAAACCCAAGGGGAAAAAAGTTAGAAGATTTTTTATTAAGTCAACAGCTATACATTATTAATGAAGAAAGTGATGTACCAACATTTTCAACACAAAGAGGAAGTAGCTATGTAGATCTGACTATAGCAAACTCAGACTGTGTTTCTCTTATTAAAAATTGGGATTGTGGAAAAGAAGAAAGTGCATCTGATCACAGCATTATAACATTTGAAATAAATGAAAATAATAAATTGCAACAAAATGAGTTTAAAAGGAAAATGTATATAATTAAACCAGAACAGTTTCAGGACTTCAAAGAAAATTTAATCCTGTCTTTAAAGGCTATGTTTCATTTAGTTAGTAGGGAAGATGATATTTTACAAATTGATAATGAATTAACAGAGGCAATAAAACAAACTGATAATTTAGAAGAATTTATGATGCTTTTTCAAAACGCACTAGATTTTGCATGCGGAAAAACTTTCAAAATTTCAAAACCAATGAAAATAAACCATAAAGGAAAAACGATACCATGGTGGAACAAAAAACTGACCATTATGCGAAGTAGAGTTAATGCACTTAGAAGAAGATTTCAACGTACCAAAAACAACGTTAAATTAAGGCAAGAAAGAAAAATAGTATATTATGAAGAAAGAAAAAAATACTTACAAGAAATACATAAAGAAAAATTTGAATCTTGGAAGAAATTCTGTAATTTGACAGATAAAATTAATCCATGGAACGCCGTCTATAAGTTAGCATCAGGAAAAATGAAAACCAAAACAACATTGAATACGATACAAAAACCAGATGGATCTTACACAAATGACCTAAAAGAAACACTAACATGTATGATTAAACATTTTGTACAAACAGATACTGAAGAAACTGACAGTCCTAAACACAAAAAAATGAGAGAAATAAGTGAAGAACCTATATATACTGAAAATGATAAAGAATTTTCCATTTTTGAAGTTGGTGATGTAATTAAAAACATGAATGTGGGAAAAGCACCTGGAGAAGATGGTATAGATAGCAGTGTATTCAAGCAAGTATATGAAACATTGCCATATTTTACTACAGCAATATACAATGAATGTTTAAAAAGAGGAAGGATCCCAAAAATGTGGAAAAGATCAATAATAGTACCAATAGGGAAACCAGGAAAGGAAGGAAGTAATGATTTATCAAAATTTAGACCAATCAGCCTTTTGAATATAGGGGGAAAAATTCTTGAAAAACTATTAATAGAACGAATTATGTATAATTTTTACACAAAGAATATATTGAGCAATAATCAATTTGGATTCACGCCACAAACGAGTACTATTGATGCAATGTTGACGGTTAGGAACTACGTTGAAGAAGGATTAAGAAACAAGGATATAATAATAATTGTAAGTCTAGACGTCCAAGGAGCTTTTGATGCTGCATGGTGGCCATCAATTTTGTGCGCATTAAAAGAATACAGTTGTCCAAAAAATTTATATAACTTAGCTACAAACTATTTTAAAGACAGAGTAGCAATATTGCAGACAAACAGCGTTCATCTAGAAGAATCCGTAAACAAGGGCTGTCCACAAGGATCGTGCTGCGGGCCAGGATTTTGGAACATAAATTATAATTCAGTACTTAACATTAGATATACAAAAAAGACAAAAGTAGTGGCATTTGCAGACGACTTATTAATTATTTCAAAAGGTAAGACACTCTTAGAGGCAGAAAACATAACAAATTTAGAAATTAACAAAATTCAAACATGGGCAGATGATCACAAGATGAAATTTAATGATCAAAAGTCACAGGTATTACTGGTAACTAAAAAAAGAACGGTGAGTGGGAAAAAGGTCGAAATTTATTTAAATAATGTTTTAATAAAACAAACTAAAGAAATAAAATATTTAGGTGTAATTTTTGATGAAAATTTTAGTTTTGATAAACATGTAGATCCCATAACAAATAAATGTAAAAAACTTATTAACGCATTATCAAAATCAGCTCGTGTCACATGGGGACTAAAACATGAAGTATTAAAAATTATTTATAATGGCGCTATACTCCCGCTACTGGCATATGGTATACCTGTGTGGATAAATGCATTAAAAAAGAAGAAAAATGAACAAAAAATTATACAACTACAAAGACTAATAAATATACGTATAGCAAAAGCATGCAGAACACTATCTTATGAAGCATCATGCATAATTAGTGGAGTAACACCAATAATAATTAAATTAGAAGAACTAAGTGAGATCTACAGAGCAACAAAAGATTTAGATAATAAATGTGATATGTATGACTCTCCAACACCTAAAGAAGAATGGTTGCATCCAACAGAAATTCCACAAATAAAAGAACCAGAACCAAATATGCAAGTTACTTTTAATGCATACACTGATGGAAGTAAGATGGAATCAGGAGTAGGACTAGGAGTTATAATTTATAATGGAGATAAAGCAATTGAAACTATTCAAGAGAAAATTTTTAATAAATGCAGTAATAATCAGGCCGAAGCTTTAGCAATACTAAGAACGTTAGAAAAATTTCAAGAATTGGACAGCATAGCAGATCAGCATAGGACATTAGCAATTCATACAGACAGTAAAATTACATTAGACTCTTTTAAAAACAGGAAAAATCACAGTAGAATAATTGAAGAAGCAAGGAGTAAAATGAATTTGTTATCAGGTAAAGGATGGAAAATATGCTACAAGTGGGTTAAAGCACACAGCGGCGTGGAAGAAAACGAAATGGTGGATCAACTAGCAAAGGAGGCAACAAAACTTTCTAATTCAACAGTTAAGTATAACAAAATTCCAAGAAGTGAAATAATAAGAGAGTTAGAAATTAAATCTTTGGAAAAGTGGCAAAATCAATGGACAGGAAGTAGTAAGGGACGACAAACGTGGGAATTTTTTCCGGATGTTAAAAATAGACTAAAGCTTGAAATACCTGTGACTCCGAATTTTACAATAATGACTACGGGACATGGTAGACTTAAAAGTTTTTTACGTAGGTTCAAAATTAGTGAAACATCAGAATGTTCTTGTAATAATGGTGATCAAACGGTGGAACACTTGCTTTACCATTGTACTAAACTAAGAAATCAACGAAAAATTTTCATTGATTCCTTATTACGACGTGGAGGTGACTGGGATATGTCAAAAGAAGAACTTGTGAATAAACATTTAAAATTATTTTTGCAATTTGTTAATAAAATTAATTTTGATATTCTATAAGTTAATTAATAATGTACTAGAATATATTATATGAAATGTAATTATGTAAGTTAAGATACGAAAATTATTGTTATTAATAATTAGGAATGTTAAAGCATGTAGTATTACTATGTAATGGAGCATGCTGTCAATAAAATTTTGTGAAATAAAAAAAAAAAAATACATACATACATACATACATACATACATACATACATACATACATACATACATACATACATACATACATACATACATACATACATACATACATACATACATACATACATACATACATACATACATACATACATACATACATACATACATACATACATACATACATACATACATACATACATACATACATACATACATACATACATACATACATACATACATACATACATACATACATACATACATACATACATACATACATACATACATACATACATACATACATACATACATACATACATACATACATACATACATACATACATACATACATACATACATACATACATACATACATACATACATACATACATACATACATACATACATACATACATACATACATACATACATACATACATACATACATACATACATACATACATACATACATACATACATACATACATACATACATACATACATACATACATACATACATACATACATACATACATACATACATACATACATACATACATACATACATACATACATACATACATACATACATACATACATACATACATACATACATACATACATACATACATACATACATACATACATACATACATACATACATACATACATACATACATACATACATACATACATACATACATACATACATACATACATACATACATACATACATACATACATACATACATACATACATACATACATACATACATACATACATACATACATACATACATACATACATACATACATACATACATACATACATACATACATACATACATACATACATACATACATACATACATACATACATACATACATACATACATACATACATACATACATACATACATACATACATACATACATACATACATACATACATACATACATACATACATACATACATACATACATACATACATACATACATACATACATACATACATACATACATACATACATACATACATACATACATACATACATACATACATACATACATACATACATACATACATACATACATACATACATACATACATACATACATACATACATACATACATACATACATACATACATACATACATACATACATACATACATACATACATACATACATACATACATACATACATACATACATACATACATACATACATACATACATACATACATACATACATACATACATACATACATACATACATACATACATACATACATACATACATACATACATACATACATACATACATACATACATACATACATACATACATACATACATACATACATACATACATACATACATACATACATACATACATACATACATACATACATACATACATACATTCATTCATTCATTCATTCATTCATACATACATACATACATACATACATACATACATACATACATACATACAAACATACATAAAAGTCACGTGTTTCCCACTTAGTGGGCTAGCAAAAACCCGGAAACAATAGTAACAATAAGAAAAGGGATTAGAGTAAGAGCTCAGCTGATTCACTTCTTTCGCCTTGTCCACAATCATCATAGCATTCATACATAAGAACATATTAAAGTGACCGATTTTCGGCAGCGAATAACCGCATCCGGACCACAATAATAGTTTACGCAACTATCATCCTTCGCCACACATTCCTATCTATTACATTATCCGACTTACACCAAAATCTAATGGCTTCTTTTCATATTAGAATAGTTTATAAATACAAGGTTTCAGAATTTTCTGAATGATAGTATTTGAGTTAAAGCGACGACAAAATTCATACACATACACACACACAAACACACACATACACACACATATACATACACACACATACATACACACACCTATACACACATACGGACATCATCGTGAAAATGTTAAAATTGGATTCTAGGGACCTTAAAACGTGGTCATTTACTAAAATCTCGATATGTAATTTTTAGCACGATCCCTATACCTTCCTTACCAAGGGTAGCGGGAGGTAAAAATTATTTTTAAATTTATCTGCAAAATATATATAAAAAGTATTAATGTATTCCTGTAAAAAATTCAATAATCTTTAATTTTCATAACACATAAAATGAGAAAAAATGGCATTTAATGATATTTTTTGAAGAAAAACCATTATAAGCTTCAAGTAAAGTGCCATTTCCGGTTATCCGATTTATACCAAAATCCAATGGCTTCTTTTCATATTAGAATAGGATAGAAATACAAGGTTTCAGAATTTTCTGAATGATAGTATTTGAGTTAGAGCGAAGAAAAAATCCATACACATACACACATACATACACACACACATACATACATACATACACACACACATACAGACACACACATACACACTCATACAGACATCATCGTGAAAATGTTAAAATTGGATTCTAGGGACTTTAAAACGTGGTCATTTACTAAAATCTCGATATGTGATTTTTAGCACGATCCCTATACCACCCTTACCAAGGGTAGCGGGAGGTAAGAAATTATTTTTAAATTTATCTGTAAAATATATAGAAAAAGTGTTAATGTATTCCTTAGTCCAGTCAATACGGTTATTACCCTACAAAAGGTGGGAAAAAACGATTTTAACATATGTTGTTTGGGTTGAGACGGGGATGAAAAATTCAAATTTGTGACATTAGGGAGGCCCGGCGTGAGCCGCCATCTTGGATCAAAGGTGCAAAAAATGAGTTTTTTGCTATTATCTCAAAAACAGTGGACCGTATCAAAATTTTACAAGAATATAAATTTAAAGCTCGTTACTTTTTGTACAAAAAGGGTTTTCGCATATTTTACCTAGGATGAACTCTAAAAGAGTTATGTTCAAAAATAGGTAACCAGAACAACAATTTATGAAAGAAGATTTAATCATTCAAAATGTACACAATATTAATTTTTTAATACTAATGCCCAATTGCACCAACATGAAATTAATTTTAATGACGTTTAATCTACGTTTAAATAAAAAAATGCAAATCGAAAATTTGACAGCAATATATTGTAATTCATTTGACATTCCATTTCGATGCAATTTTGTCAATTTAAACCGTGTTTAATATTTAAGATACGTTGGTGCAATCGGACATTATTCTAATAGATTTTGTTATTTGTAACAGTTTACATTTGTCGCGGCATCAGAAGAAGTAAATTATCGATGCTTTTTAAATAATTTTTGTCAGCTCGTTTTCACAAATTTATCAACCACTTTGACCCGGTGAAAGATACGATACCGCGGTTTAAAAATTTTAATTCGGTTTGGAATTCTCCTTCATGGCATGTTAAACGATTATTGTTCCGATGAGCGGTTAACGAATTATTAACATATTTAAACTTATGGGAAATTTCACTAAAATTTTAAACATCTGCAAATCAGCTTAGCGTTCATTTTTTCTTCTGAAATTTGGACACGATTAAAGATAAGCTTTACTGTGCATTTAATACGTGCTAAAATTTCAGAAGAAAAAATGAAAACTAAGCCGATTTGCAGATGTTTAAAATTTTAGTGAAATTTCATATAAGTTTAAATTGTTAATAATTCGTTAAGCGCTCATCGGAGCAAAAATCTTTTAACATGACATGAAGGAGAATTCCAAACTGAATTAAAATTTTTAAACCCCGGTACCGGATCTTTAACCGGGTCAGAGTGGTTGATGAATTTGTGAAAAATCGATGACAAAAATTATTTAAAAATCATCGATAATTTACTTCTTTTGATGCCACGATAAATGTAAACTGTTACAAATAACAAAATTTATTAGATAAAGTATTAAAAAATTAATATTGTGTATATTTTGAGTGATTAAATCTTCTTTCGTAAATTGTTGTTCTGGTTACCTATTTTTGAACATAACTCTTTGAGAGTTCATCCTAGATAAAAAGCGCAGGAACCCTTTTTGTACAAAAAGTAACTAGCTTTAAATTTGTATTCTTGTAAAATTTTGATACAAGACCACTGTTTTCGAGATAATAGCGAAAAACTCATTTTTTGCATCTTTGATCCAAGATGGCGGCTCACGCCGAGCCTCCCCAAGGTCACAAATTTGAATTTTTTTATCCCCGTCTCGACCTAAACAACATATGTTAAAATCATTTTTTCCCCACCTTCTGTAAGGCAAAGGTCTTTTTTGGTCTCCATTGACTGGAATACCTGTAGAAAATTCAATAATATTTAATTTTCATAAGAAATAAAATGCGAAAAAAATGGCATTTAATGGTATTTTTTGAAGAAAACCCATTATGACCTTCAGTACTATTTCCGGTTATCCGATTTACACCAAAATCTAATGGTTTCTTTTCATATTATAGTAGGATAGAAATACAAGGTTTCAGAATTTTCTGAATGATAGTATTTGAGTTAGAGTGAAGACAAAATCCATACACATACACAGACATACATACACACATACACACACACATACACACACACACACATACAGACATCATCGTGAAAATGTTAAAATTGGATTCTAGGTACCGTCAAACGTAGTCATTTACTAAAATCTCGATATGTGATTTTTAACACGATCCTTATACCTCCCTTACCAAGGTTAGCGGGAGATAATTAAACTGGCTTAATATTGAAGCATTCATTGAATTTAATTGTTTAGTTTTTATACATAAAATTAGAATTGGTAATACTCCACTGTATTTGCAAAATTTTGTTACTTTTATATATGAGATTCATAATAGGGATACTAGACATAAAAACAACTTTTAGGTATATAAAAAAGACTAATAAAGTGAGTACACGTAAGTCAATCTTTTTTAGTGGACTTATACAATATAATGAACTACCAAATAAAATAAAGAATTTAAATATGGTAAGCTTTAAACGAGAAGTTAAAAATAGACTTATTAAATATAAAATGTACCTATACTTTTTCTTGTTTGTGCCTTCATATTTTTTTTTGTACATGAATGAATGTATAGTTTTCATGTGCATTGTATCACATAGCTAAGCTAATAATAAACATATTACATATTATTATTACATATTACATATCTTTGCGCAATAGAAAGTTTCTGATTCTTGACAGCATACGTAAATGAAGTAGACTCTTTTTGCTACACATGTTACAGAATAAGTTCATTTATGAACAGATTCTATAACCTGTGTAGCAAAAGGAGACATTTACGTATGTCGTCAAATTTTCAAGAATATTAATTTTGTTAAGATGATTTTGTACACAACGATGAAATGTTAGTCAATAAGTTCTAATTGTAAAAGACATGATCTGTACTATACGAATATATTTTCCTAACACTGCATTATATGTATGTCGCATGATTCTATTTTCCTCAAAAACTATAAGACTTAAAAAATATTTAACTGCAGATTCCTCAATCTGACATTCCTGGGAAGAGCTGAAAAGGTTTTGGTACCAATTGAACAACCAAAAGTAGTAGTTTCTTAGAAAAATTCTTCTAAATATAATTTTTTGGGAGTTTTTTTTTATTAAATATTGAAGAACATAAAATTCTCCATCTAATACACTTAAAAATTTTATTATATCTTGTATAGCTTTAGAGATAAAGATACTATAATTTATAAGAGTAAACTAATCGCAGAGGCCAAGGCACTAAGGAAACCAGTTGACAAATTCCAATGTTTATAACATGACACATGTCATTGTCAAATATCAATATTTTTAGTGACATTCTGATAGCTTTTTCTGGGAAGTATATTTAATTTCTCTTATTGTTTTATTAATTAAATATTTGAAGTTATAGGTAAAATATTGTATTATATAATATAATATAATATATATATATATATATATATATATATATATATATATATATATATATAATTAGAATTATATGTGTGCAGAAGACATGTTAAATACAATAAAAAACAATATTTGGGTAAAGTTCTGTAATATTTTATTATAAAACGACGGTTGGAAAGCGAAATGCAATACAATACATATATAGCCTAATATGGAAATGGCGAGAGGTCTTGTGCTGGCCAAAACAGATTTTTTTAGGAATGAGATAGAAGAATGCATAAAACATACGAAATTGATAATAAAATAGCAGGCCACATTAGGTTTATATCACAAACTATTGTTAACAAATTGTGAAGAGATTAAAAAGTGAACTACCTACGAAATGTATTCTTCAAGCTTAAGAGACTACAAGACATAAATGGTTAACATTGAATAGAATAAATTAATGACAAAATTGGTAATGGAATCTGTCAGACTATTTGATTGAAATTTCAATCGGGAAACTGGAACGATGTAATGTAGAATATTTGATGCTGCCTGTCATGACAACATGATATCTGTATTGGCAAGCAGCAGATTAATTAGTTACACAACTCCTGAGTGAATTAGAGATATTTAGTACGCAAGAAAGGTGATATTTTAATGCAGATAAAGCAAAGTAAACAAAAATTGTTTAAGGGAGTAAGAACGGTGTGTGTACACAATAGCACAAATCGTTTCTAGGGTACAATACAGAATAGGGAGGTCAGTAGTGTTCGTCCTGCACAAATTCGCACCCTTCGTTCATCCATTTAATACATTTCTAATAAAAAATGTTTCTGTACAATAATAATGTGGTAAGATTGTCGTGTTTTCAGAAATAACATCTTTTGTTTGCTATATTTGTAAATTATAAAACTATAATTATATTTACAGTGCCGACCGACGACAAACTTATTTCCAATCTAAAATAGCACAATAGTGACTCCTTTGTATGATGCACTCTTCTCGACAGATTTGAGAGCCCATGCAGTTACGCCTGATAAACGGAAACGCCATCCAGAGTACACATATCACATATGTCGTCGCTATTGGTCTGGTTTACACCGTGACACTATATTGCGTCTTAAATATACCAAACTTTTAATTATTGTATGTTTACACCGTATTTTTTTTTCCAAGATCAAGTTTTATTTCGTTATTATTTGGTAAGACATAACATCATTATTAAAACTTGAACTATTAAATTAACAAATTATTTAAAAATATGAAATAATTACAAAAATCAATCATACAAATTACTTTTATGTAAAATATCTTACTCTAACTACATTTTTATCAACAGACAATTCACATAACCTATCTCTTCAACAGCCTAGCATTGAAAACACAGGGAGCGCTCATGCGTAACTTGGTTTTCATACGTTTACAAGGGAAACCCGAAAACTGTCTTATAGTCAGGTTAACTACTTTGGTTATGTACAAACTTCGAAACGCACCAGACTATGATGTGTTTACACGAAGCGCACTAAACTAAATTGTAGTAATATAATCATAACTTAGTGTTTGGTCAGCTTAGCAAGATATTGGTGTAAACCGGGCCATTGACGGGAAAACGGCACCAGTATTCAGTATTTATTCCATTATTAAAATATGTTCGTACAAAAACAGCGAACAAAACTGATTAATCTTGCAGAATGCGAAAGGGAAATGTTGCGACTGACCATTCTATAAATATTTTTGTTTTCTTACACTACTTAAGCAGACTTTTATATTATTATATACTTGTAAATATATGTACCTATCTGTTTATTTAACACGCCTTCCACATTGTTTTTATAGTTAAGTATCTATAGGAAACATATGGGCCTGTTCTGTAAGTCAGTGGTTAATTTTTAGCAACTGGTTAAGAAGTTTAACCAATGAAGTATGTTAATATATAACAAATTGGATTTTTCATTGTCAAATCAATATCTATTGGATAAATTTTTTAACCAGTCGTTAAAAAATTAACCACTGGGTTATAGAATAGACCCAGTAATGTTTTATTTTTATTTTATATAATACAGGCTGTACTACAGGACAAATCCCAATTACAGTACAACACTAAATATACATACACATACTATATATAAAAAAAATACAATCAAGGACGTACATTATCTATTTTAGTTATTTTAATTTTAAACAAATAATCGCTAACTTCAGTTGACAAAGCGGCGACTTGTATGTGATGTTTTTATTAATTGTAAATAATAACCTCACTTGTCAACTGAAAAGAGACTACTTAGTTCAAATGAAATTACATTGTACAAATATAGATATACAGAGCATTCATAAATAAAAGAAAATCTCATTAATAAATGCTAGTACAGTATACGAATAAAATATTTTTTGAGAAATTATTTAAAACAATATAATGAGCATGTGAAAATATCAGGTGAATTAGAAATAGATGATAATTTATTGAAAGTAGTAGCTAAACGATGAATAAGAGAATTCATACCATAATTTGTACTAAATGTTTGTAGGGAGAATAGATCATTATTTCTGGTAGAACATGGAGGTACCCTAAATGCAAATTTATTTAATAGAGAAGGAGTATCAATACAATTACTTAATAATTTGTACAAGAATAACATATCTAGAAATATTCGTCGTTGTTGCAACGAATGAAGTTCAGTGTAGAAGGTGGAATATTTCCACTGTAAGATGGCTAAAAATTTGCGCTGAATACCTTCAATTCTATTAATATACAGATGATAATATGGTGATCAACAAACGGAGGCATATTCGAATTGAGAGCGAACCAGTGTAAAATACAAAATGTTTAATGTTCTGTTTTCCTACTCTCAAAACGATACTAAGCATTTTATAGGCCTTTTTGACTATAAGATCTATATGTATATCAAAGATCAATTTACTGTCAAGAGTAACACCTAAATCTTTGATACGATTAACTCGACTAATGTTGATTCTGGAGATATTATAATTAAAATTGAATATATTTCTATTACGTGTGAATATAATACAGGCACACTTATTAAAATTAAGCAATAAATCATTGTTTAATAGATAATTACTAAGTCTATCTAGATCAGCTTGAAGACGTAAGCAGTCAGATATAGATTCAACAGGAGTATAAATTTTTAGGTCGTCCGCGTACATAAGAAACTTAGAATTATGGAAACATTCTTTGACGTCATTTATCAAAATTATGAATAGTAAGGGCCCCAGATGAGATCCCTGAGGTACACCGGAAATAACTGGAAAATAGTCTGAGGAAAAGCCATTAACTGTAATACATTGTTGTCTATTACAAAGGTACGACTGAAACCATTTAATTAAATTACTGTGGATACCAAGCACCTTTAGTTTACAGATTAAAATTTGATGGTTGATTTTATCGAACGCCTTACTAAAATCTGTGTAGATAGCATCCACTTGTATCCTGCTATCCATTGTTTTGAAAATAAGTTAGATTCAGCTGACCGGCCAGAGTAGAATGTTGTTCAATATTTATTGTAGTGTTTACGGCCGCGAATAGATGTTTGTAAATAATTCGTTCAAATAATTTTTCAAATATACGTAATTTTGAAATAGGGCGATAATTTTCTACCATATTCCTGTTACCATTTTTGAAAATTGGAACAACTAATGCCTTTTTCCATACTTCAGGGCAGATACCCTTAGCAAGGAACTTATTATAAATTAGTACTAAAGGATGACATAAAGATGCGGCACAGTTTTTTTTACAAAAATGCTGGGGATCTCATCTGAACCCGCCCCTTTGTTAACATCAAGCGTTGACAACAAAGTTAATACTTCCATTTCTGATACTAATATTACCCCAATATCAACATTAGATTGGCTATAATCTTTCGTATGAGATGTTTGAGTGGTACTATTGTTTGAAAAGGCTGTTTGAAAAAAATTTGCAAACATATTGCAAATTTCATTACCATCACATGAAACAGTACTATTATATGACATACTTGAAGGTATACTAGTCTTTTTTACTGAAGATACAAATGACCAGATTTTTTTTTATATTTTAATTTCAGTCTCTACGTTATTTATATAATTTAGATAACAAGATTTAGTCAATTCTTTTACTTTTCTACGCAGAAACGAAAATTTAATATAATCATTCTTTTTTTTAAATTGTGGTCTGTCTATCTCGGCGTAGCACTGAGTACTTACTCGCTAATATTTCGTGATCCTATATGGAGGAATTGAGGAAAGTTTCTGTTAGGCATAAAATGTCAAAATCACTGGTATAAGAGTTAGATTTAACTTCGTGAGTTTTAGACCGCAGGCCTCTAAAGTTTTGATAATAAATACTAATTGCCATTAAAAGGAATAGATATTAATTAATAAATAATTAACATTAATTTTTGAATATCTCGCTCCGTGAATATAACATGAATCTTGGTGGTATCATTTTTACGTGCATAAATTTTTGTATTTTTGGTCCAAATATACTTATAATCTTCTGAACGCAGTTGTTCCTTGGCCTGTTTGAATAGCATCATATTTGTTTTAGTAAGATGATCATTTATATAAATCTTCTTATCCGCTCCGTCAAATTAGTAGTAAATTTGTTGTCAAATTCTGGCCTTTCGTAGCACTCATGAAGTTATCCTTGAGACCGCGTGATACAGACTTAACAACTATATTTTTCGGAAGAGCT
Source organism: Ophonus ardosiacus (assembly GCA_943142095.1). NCBI lineage: Eukaryota > Metazoa > Arthropoda > Insecta > Coleoptera > Carabidae > Ophonus > Ophonus ardosiacus. The sequence continues at coordinate 55,306,452 of OW964823.1, forward strand.
GAGTTGGCCTTATTGAAATAAGGCACATGATGCGCTGCTTCTAAATCGCTAGATGTAATATCGATATTTAATTTTTTACCGATATTTTGAATAACATCAAAAACGTTCTCATTGGTTTTCTCTGGTATATTTTGAATTACAGCATTATTAATACGCGAATATTGTTCTAAATTATTTATTCTATTATTCAAGTTCCTAACTGTAAATTTTAATTCACTGTTTTCAATTTTAATTATTTCCAGTTCTTTCAATTTTTCATTGAAATTATTAAGTTTTTTCTCAAAATCCGAAACTTTATCTGAGCAGAAATTAACCGATTTAATGAGCATTTCAAATTTTTTGTCCATTGCAGAAAGCAATTCGGATCTTAGTGAATTGATGAGACCATGTAGTTTCCCCATGTCCGTAGATGTGTTGACGGTGTCATCGTGAGACGGTGAAGCGCTGGAATCATCCCGTGAACGGCAAGTTAGACACAACCAGGCAAAGCTACTTGTTTCACAAATTTGTCTTTGCTCAGGTAACATATTGACGCACGCATAATGATAAAGGCGCGAACACTTGAAACAACGAACACCTTTGTATTTATTGTTTACGTTGCGATTGCACATGTTGCAGGTAGGCATGGCGAAGTCGTAAAGTAAACAAGTTGAAACTAATTAACAGAGTTCGCAAACACACGTGCATAAAAATTCACAATAATTTTTAGAAACTGTCAAATATTGATTTTATTATGAATCAGAACAAAAATCTACGGTCACCAATTGATTCACTACACTGTTAGAAACCACACTGAGAAATTTCGAAAATTTCGAGTGAATATTTCTTCAATAAAACTATAGAAAACAGATGAGCTTAAGAACGATACGTACACCTTGACAATACTTCAAATTATTATTTTGTTGTCACTATTCATTTTATTTTCAATAAATACGTATGTATAAATAAAAATAGATCTAGTTTTTATTTTTAATGAACGTATGAAATGAAGTATTTGGTCCTACTGACCAATTGCTGTGAAGTTCATTGTGTATTCCTGAAAACCTATTAGAAACTATTGAAGAATTTATTGAATGTTTTGGAGAAGTTACATACTATGTTTTTATTTTTACCGCTATGGCGAATTTGACTCTCTTTGTCTACTCCTTTTCCAAATTTTTAATAATATTTTTTCGTAAACTACATTCATAAACCGATTTAAAAAAATATTGGCATTTTTTTTCTATTATTATACAAGGTTTTAATGAATACGTTTACAAATTTATAAAGTATGTAAGGGATGCAATATATACTAACTTGTATTAATAAACTCATTTCCGGAAACGCACCGTTTTCGGCTAGGCTCTAAAAAAAGAGTAATTATCTACCATACTTTTAGTTGGCTGTGATCTGTCACTTTGTTTAATTTAACTTGTAGCAATCGAGTATGCATGCTCATTCGCAATGCATCTGCAATTCAATCCTAAAATTTAAAAAAAAGAAGACTACTAATTGAAGTTATAGGCCAGAACCAACTAAAATTATGGGAGATAAATACTCTTTTAAGAACCTATAGCTCGAAAACGGTACATTTCCGGACATGAGTTAATTAGTAAAAGTTAGTATATTTTATGTTCCCTACATACCATATAAATTTATAATACGTAATTATTAACACACGGTATAAAGTAAAAATTAAAATTTAAAAACATACCCCATTGTTTTCTTACACCAACAACAGATTTAAAACAAAATTGCAAATATAAGCTGAGAAGCATATGTACCTAGAAATGGGTGGGTAATAAACTGTGATTCTACATTTAAATTATTTATGTAATTGCTAATGTGTTCAATTTAGGTCATCTTTTGTCTTGATGGTTAGGGAACGGGATAAATCAGCACGTAACGTAGAAGCACCGCAATGAAAGAAGATGGAACGAGGGGACAAGGATACGACCACAACCACAACGCGCCGAGCTGACTCAATGGCCGATTCACGTCCCGCGACCGTCCTTCTTTCAATAATCATAATGCCTCGAATGGCGGAATGTCTCAACCAGAAGCCGCTAACCGTGCTCATAACAAACAATGTTACCTTCCTCTCGGAATGTGTTTGTGTTGCGCCCTAACAACAAAGAATCCTAAATCCCACTTATTTTGTCTCCTTCAAATGGGACACTAAACGGCATTAATTTCTTCGAGTGAAAATTTGTTTTTTGAAATCCACCGCAAAACATATTTATTCAAAATATGTACTCTTATATTGGGAAAATTACTTTTATCTAATTCCGTTTTAAAAACTTAAATTTTACTTAACCTGATGAAATGTAACTTTTTACGTAAGTAATACAAAATGAGTTTTGTAATAGTAATTTACGTAACAAGACCTGAAAGTGATACTTTACTGGGTGAGCAAGCATATTCCAGAGCGAGCCGTAGGCGAGCTTTGGAAGCTTGTGAGCCCAGTATAAACACTTTCAGGTCATGTTGGGTACAATATTTTTTTGCGATCCTGAAAAAAGAATAAAAAAGTATTATTTTATTTTTTACTGCGAGCAAATAAGAAATAAATAAACAACTGATCTCCATGGAAACATTTAGCTTTACCGGTCCCGGGATCGGTAAAGTACTTTCCGATTCCTTATAGACAACTTTCCGAGCTAGCTCAGCAAAGAAGGACTTTCCGGTCTAAATAGTTAACAGAAAGAGCTCATTTTCTGGGCGATCGCAAAAAAAATCTCTACATAACTGAGTTACGTAAAGGAAATTCTTTAATATCAATATGTATATGAATTACTTATTGATTCACAGCCAATTCCACTCCATCAGAAGTAAGATCTACATCGGATTTAGAACACATTGAGAACTCATTTTCATTGATAATACGGTGATGATACACATGCACTGACATAAGCATTAATAAATTGAATTCATTTATTTTCACGGCAACACTTTAGTAAATTGAGTTTGAAATATTCAAATATTGTGCTGTCATAGAAACCTAGAATTTTGTGTATTTTAAAATTATTTTAGCGGAATTAGATAAAATTTTGTACATAATACGTTATGAAAACGTGATATTGTTTGACATAATTTACAAAACTCGCTTCGCTCGTTATGGCAAATATTATGTTCATCAAACAATATCATTCTTTTCATAACTGATTACCTAAATAACTATTTCTTATACTCAAATGAAAAATATTCATTACTTCTCGTAAACATGTATAAGCAGTAACCGAGTAACCTATCTGAATATTAGCAATGTAGGATCGGTACGCAACAGTGGGGTAGGTATGTGACCTCGATCAAATTTAGATAAAATGTTAATATGTTATTAATAAAGAGCATTATTTTTAAAATTTGGCAAATAGCAATAGAATTCGAGAAAAACGATATCTTGGAAATAAAATAATACATGTGTAGGATTGTATGTGAAGTTAGGTTATGTTAAAGTTTGATAAAAAAATCAGAGCGTCATTTTCAACCATATTTCTTGCTACGAAAAATCCATCAAATTGTAAGCTTATTAAGCTTGCAAAATATTTAAATTTCTGTCGCCCACTTACCCATCGCCTACTTGACTATCGCTCAGTTGACCATTGCCCCCTGTGACTTGTTAAGTTATCCGCCTTCCAGTTGTCACGTACCGAATTTATATTGTCGTTTTTCCCGAATTCTATCAATAAATAATAAATTTAAAAAAATACTTGTTAACGTATATATGTAACAAATTTTTGAGAAAAAGTTAGACCACATCATATAGAAATATTTTTTTATTGAAACGTTGATATAAGGGGCTGTTCTTACAAACTAAGTAGATAAGAAATCTAATTTTACAACACAGATAATTATCTTCAATGCTTCGCAGATTTACCTTTTTTAGTTAAGTTGGGAGATATTCAATAAATTAGGATTTGTAATTACGCTATGATCCATTGAAAGCAAAAATATATGCAGAAAAGGCAGTTTTTATTTATGTATCTTTTGTTGGAGAAAATAAGATTTTCGGTATGTACTAAATAGTAACTCCATACACAAGGTATTAAATATAAATCTGGCCACAGGTGTTTAACATGGGAAAATAGTTTTTTTTGCGGACACGTCCCCTATTGTTATTATTATTGTTGTTTATTTATTTATTTTATTTATTTAATTCTTGCCTTTAGGCTTAGAATTTTTACATGATCATGCTTACAATACATTATATTAGTTGAAAGTTTATATACAATACTTTTTTATATTTGATAATAACAATTTCATTTATTTCATTTCCCTCTTCTCTCGCAGATTTTTGGCCCGCAGGTCTCTCCCTCTCCCGACTCTCTCCAATTAATTATAGACAAAAATGTTTCAAATACAAGCTGTAGATAATTATATTCTACGCATAAAACATTAAACAAATGTAATTTTGTGCGTTTGGAAACCTGTAAAATCGAATTTAAAATTGTATAAATACTGTTCATTTGTAGCGCTAGCCGTGGAATTGAAACAAAGTTACAAAGTAATATAAATCGTTTGAACTGTCAAATATTCGGTTTTCAAATAAAAGTTACAGATAATTTAATTCTGCAGTTAAATCACTGCACGAGTATTACTTATTGTAAATATTATTATTATTATTATTATTATTGTTATTATTATTTTCACATTTTCTGAACTATAAAATTATTTCTGACAGTAGGTACAAACGATATTAATTTCATTGTAATTTTGTTTCAATTCCATGGCTATCGCTACAAATGAGTAATATTTTTACAGTTTCAAATTCGATTTCACATGTTATCAAACGTACAAAATGAAATCTGCTTAGTACTTTAGGCATGGAATATAATTATCTTCCATTTTTTATTTGAAATATTTTTGACTAAAGTTGATTGGGGACTTTTGCGGAAAAGAAAACTGTTTTCCTATGTTAAACGCCCATGACCAGATTTTTAATAAACACCTGTGCTGTTGAAAAGTAGATTTTAAATATAGAAATATCATTGAGTAAAGGTGTTATAAAATCTTACGTTACTGTTATCATAATAATGCATATTTAAATGTGAAAAATATATTATGAAAATAAAAATCATATTTAAAGTGGGTCCTTGTGTAAAATTTTTATAAACTGAAAAGGAAAATCCCGAGGCAAGTAAAATGCTATAAAAGAAGCAAAAGATTTCCGAATGTAAATTCTCTACAGCAGTTCATTATCCAAACCATCTACAAGTATACATGCGAATAACTCGCTGAATGGAGGCTTCTTGTTGAAAATCCGACCGGTCAGGCAGAAAAACATGAAAGTTAAAAAACTCTTTAAACTGCTGCAGGAACACCAGAATAATTTATATAAATGCTTATCGATGGGAAACGCAGATTTCATTTCATTATATCCCGACAGAATTACAAGTAAGCTGCGAAGGAGGTTATCAAAGAGGACTTGCCGGACAAGGCAAGGCGGGCTACTGCAGTGCCTCTCAATCAGTCTCCTCAAAATTATAATAATACATATGATGAAAAGTTACGGATATGGGATGAGGATCGGACCAACTATAAACTGACTTAAATTGTGCGATAAAGACTGCATACGTGGATTTAAATTGGAACCTGTCCACGGCATGAGTTTACTGGTAATCGATCGAAATCGTAACAGATCAATCGAACAAGTCGCTGTTTGCAAGATTTTTATCTGCGATTTGTCTACAATTCAGTGGAATAACAAAATGCCAACACTGAGTGAGAAAATGCAACTGAATCAAAGTTTTTATCTGATTTGAACTGAGCTGAACTTTATAATATCAAAAATTTCAAAAAAATTATTAAGTACATTTGAATGAAATTTCAAATGTACATTTAATATATTTGTAGATCGTTTGTCCTAAAATCTGTAAATCCATAAGATTAGCCAAAAGGAGAAATCTGTCCTTATTTATTTATTCGTAATACATGGAACACGGTATATTAAAATAAACTTTTCATCATTTGTACATTGTACTAGTACGTATAAATTTATCAACTTTATTTTCATAACACATTATGTATAAATAAACCCAAAATTTGTTAGGTCGTTCCTTTCGTCTTTCATAGCAGACATTATCATACTACTACACTGGCCGGAATATTGGGTAAGTTAGAACAAAATTCCACAACCCAACCACAACGGAGCCTTTTGCCGTCCAACGTTTTTTGAATTATTTATATGTTATTAAGAATTTAAAAGTAAATATTCTATATTTTTTGTTTTCTTGAAATTGACAATTTCTGTCAGATTGTGTCGGCATTTAGTTTTAGTGTACATTATATCTCTAATTTTTATACTTGCCATGTAATATGTTTCTTGACATATGTCTTACGTCAGCGCTAATATAGTTAGGATAAGTGCCCCATATCACTAAAGCGTCCTAGGAGAGTTACATTCTCGGACGTCATTTCTCGACCTATTTGCGCTAGCGTACCATTTAGATCACGTTACAAAGTACGCGTCATGTGCGTATAAAGATTGAGAAACTCTGCGGTAAAGAACGAACAACGGAAATGGGATTTTTTTAAGAAATCTAGGAGATGAAAAGATATGAAAGAAAACTAGGTAAGATATCTCATTACGGCGGTGGTAGCGCATTGTGACCCGCGGGCCGCGGGCGGTAAATGAAGGCATCGCGATGCGGGTCATGTGCGCCGAACGCCGCCGCCGCCGCCGCCACCGCCACCCAGCGCTTGTTATTGATCCCGAATCCGCGACTTTATATCAAAATGAAGACGAGAAGACTGCCCACAGGATCGCCCGTACCGCACATACCAAACACGCACTAAACCTTATTTCACAAATACTCTGGAAACCTGAACTCAAATACCAACCACTTTACATCTAAACATTCTTGCATAAAACAACTTACCATATATTTTTTATAGCTGTTTTACATTATATTTTCGTTTCATTTACATCACCTAAAAATTGAAAACAAAAGAGAAAACAATTTGAGATCCACATAATGAGAATGGCGAGTGAGTTTTATATATTCATAAAACAGATAAATATTATACTGACTAGAGGCCGCCTTACGATGTTTGTTGTGATCGGAACACATGCGGAAGCCTTGGTGTATTGCGGACTGAGTATTATCTTAATATTTCTACTACCTTTTTTATAAAATAATGACTAATTGCTGCTTTTGAAATATGTAAATTACCTTTATTTCCAATAAATTTCGGTCTCGTTACTCTTACGTCATTATTAGCAGGAAACCTAATAGTTATACTTTGTTTAATATATTATTTGTAAAAAAAAATCCCAGTTACTTGCACATGAAACGAAATATCCGTACGTTCTTTGTATTTTTCATTACAATTTGATATACTCCGAGATATACTCACAAACTGCAGGCAAAAAATAACGTTAAGTTACAGTAAAATGACAAGTAGTGACATATAACACAACAAAACACTGCCCACAATACACCATGCCTTCCAGCCCCCCGCCTACATATCTTCCGAACACATCATGTTATAGGGAATTACTTCTCTAGTCAATATATGCTCGAAGATGTTACCATGCTAATAACTCCTTAGCAACGGGTTGTATTATAGTGCATTTAAACACCACTAGAGTTATTAAAAAATCGTAACCTAACGATAAAAATGTGATGTTTTGATGCTACTTCCAGAATTCTGAGATAAACAAAACAATTATTTTGACATATATCATGTGTACAACGCTTAACCGATGGTAGATAGTACATCAGGAAATAATTTTTGTTTTATATGCTTTCTGTAAGATCTGGAGCCACTTAAAACTGGCCAATTACGCCTAGTAATATTAATTAGTAAAACTTACGTGAAACGCTTTTTTCATTGGCGGACAATTTATATTCCGTTTATTGAATATCAAAATTCCAATTACCTTAATGATAAACATGTAGTTTTTCAATATGAAACTCTAAAATATATATTATCTGCCGCGATGCCAATAATCTTGTTACTTTGGACTTCATCATTTTATCTAGAGAGCACATTGATTTTTATTTTTATTTACAGAATTTTGATACTGTGATGTAATTGGTCAGTTTTAAGATTATACGTTGTAAGCTTACTGGGAATTTTTTTGGTTAACAAATTATCCAATTGAATCCTTCTATTTCTGATCATGTGTGCGAAAGTTACCAACCAAAACAAACACACTGAAAATTTTTTGGTTAAAAAGTTATCCAATTGAATCTCTGAATTTCTGATCACGTGTGTGAAAGTATCTAATCAAAACAAACTTACACTGAAAATTTTTTGGTTAAAAAATTATCCAATTGAATCCTTGTATTTCTGATATTCTGATCACGTTTGCGAAAGTAACCAATCAAAACAAACTTACACTGATAATTATCCTAAGACATTTATCACTTATGTCATTAAGTTGCTAAGTGATATAAACTTTTTGACTGATAATTAAAGATTAGTTGTTTTAGGTTGAAAAAAAATTAGATGGACATCGTACGGCGAATGAGCTGGCTTTGTTATTGAAGGATTGGGCGGTAAATATGAGAAAACGTAATGGTACCGAATTTAAGGAAGCTACTATGAAAACTATATGGAATATAACAAGTAAATTATTACAAGAAAAGTACTATGAATTTAATTTACTAATTAACCCATTTAAAAACGTTATATTTCAACAAGCACAAAATGCCCGTGACGCAACGCGCAAAAAATTATAAGCGGATCCTTTCAAGCGTAAAATGGGCGGTGGCATTAAGTTCATCAGAAATAATTAAAATCATTAATATGTAGGATGAAGGGCTTCAAAGGAAATTCTACCACATCGCCGCATTGGAATTGGTTTGGAGAGGTGGAGATGCAGTTGCTTGTATGTCTAAATGTTGCGGCACTTTTTACCTCTCGCTAAGAGAGGTATTGAAATGCTAAAAATCGCATGTCCAGATTTTAGTGGATAAGCACGTTTAACACGTTGACTGCGTTACATATCCCCGGGGTTCTGTATCAATTATTCCATACAGACGGCGGCATTTTTCATGAATTTTTTCTATTTTACAAATCATGTAAATCCTGTAATTTTTAGAATTTTTAGGTGTAGCAAATAGCGTTATTAATGTTTTTAGCTAAAATTTGTTTATGTGCCGATTATTTGGTACATATCCCCGGGGTGCTGTACCGCACTGGAGTAATGTATGATTACTTCTATGCGGTACATAACCCCGGGGTACTGTACAGAAAATGACCTCGAAAGGGATAAGATGAGTTATATTTACAAGTTATATCGTGTTCGTTACATTTGCTGCAACTTTTAGTTTCATTTGAACAGTGAATGTGTGATGATTCTAGTTTATATTTTGCTCTGCATATTTTTATTATAATGTCGGAACGTAGTAAACAAATAGTTCCACTTGCTATTGAAAGTTTAAAGAAAATTAAAGCAAATGATAATAAAGATGTGCCAATTGATGAAAATGAAGTAGTAATTGAACCTTCAGTAAATATCTTTGAAGAAGGTGAACTATCAGATCCTTTTAGCTCTCACGATTCATTAAATGATAAAACATACGTAGTTTCTTCAGAAGTAGAATCATACTTTTGTGAAACCAGAAGGACCAGGCAGAAAGAGAAGAAGAACTTGTAAAGGTTGCTATGAAAATTTACGAAAAATTTTATCAAGCCGGGAGGCCGATAAAAAAGTAAGAAGAATAGCAAGTTATTGCGCTGATGGTCAACCCGGCTATTGCTTGTGTTTTAATGAAAAACATACCTAAAATTATAGTTATTATGAAATATTGTAAAGAATAATATTTTGTTTAGTAGTACGTAACATGGTTATATGCGAATTAATACATTTTTCTTTTGTAATATCAATTTTTACTTTTTTCTAATGTATCCTGTAATTTCTTATGTAATAATCATGTGAAGTGAAAACGATAAAGATGTAAATAAGTTTGTAGTATTATTAAAAGATTTCTGCTATCAAAAGTTTTAAAAATAGTTTTTTATAAATTCCAAACGTAACTAAAGTTAATCATGCATACATATCCCCGGGGATCTGTACCGCTGGAAGAGACAGACTTGGTACATATCCCCGGGGATATATATGTTAAAGTCAATATAATCCGATTTTAACATTTTTCCGATGATGTGTGTGTGTGTGTGTGTGTGTGCGTGTGTGTGTGTGTGTGTGTGTGTGTGTGTGCGCGCGTGTGTGTGTGTGCGCGCGTGTGTGTGTGTGTGCGTGTGTGTGTGCGCGCGTGTGTGTGTGCGCGTGTGTGTGTGTGTGCAGGGGCGGATTAACAAAATTGCCGCCTTTTTCAGAAATTTGCCGCCTTTTCATAATATTGATATACATTTCTAACAGACCAGTAACGTAATTTTCTAATTTTATCAGAAATGTTAAAATATATATTTTTTAATGTTTCCAATTTTCGCATGGGTTTTATTTTTGTTGAAATATAAAAAATTAAAATGACATTATAATTATCGATAGCATAATAATAACGAGGATCACAAAATAATGTCTGAAACATAAGTTCAAATACTTGGACATTTGTTGAAAATAGAGCACACATTCCATTATTTAAGTACCAGAAAAAAAGTGATAATTACCAATTAACTGGATTAATAACAATATACTTACAAAAAGCTTTACTTTATGTTAATTTGCTTCAAAGATCAGAGATGTAAATGTCTTAAAGATTGGCAAAGTTAAATAAAACTATACATTTCTGATTAGAAAAAAATTACCGCCCCCGAAAATTTGCCGCCGTGTTTACTGTGCCTATTCGTCAATGATTAGATTGGCCAACCGAAAGTAATAGTTTCTTTAAAAAATCTTCTAAATGTAAATTTTTGAATATTTTTATTATTCCAAATATTGAAGAACATAAAATTCTCCATTTTAATACACTTAAAAATTTTATTATATCTTATATCTATCAAATTCAAATGTTTATAACATAGTAATGTTTATAACATAGTTTGTAAAAGATAGATGTCAGTGTCAATAATCAACAGTTTCAGTTATATTCTGAAAGCTTTTTCTGGGAAGTACATTTAATCTTTCTTAATGTTTTATTAATTAAATATTTAAAATTCGAGGTAAAATGCATATATCCATCAGAAATACCGCCAATCTAGTTAATGAATTGGAAGAACCTCTTTTAGGAACTTCCTTATACAATGAAAAATAGATAAATAAAATAAAATAAATATATCATCACGGCATATTACCCATTTCTGGGTGTGCCAATCTGCTTTATCGCAGATATCGGTAATGATCATGACATATTTGTACCGTGCGGGCGCTTACCAGGCGTCACCTCACAGGCACTCATTGCTAGCGTGAAGAGTGCACCACAGGGTCACTTTTGTGCCATTTAAAATTCGAAAAATAGATATAATTAAAATTGTATGTGTGCAGAAGACATGTTAAATACAGTAAAAACAATATTTGGATAAGGTTCTGTATTTTTATCTACCGCTACCCTTGGTAAGGCAGGCAAAGGGATCATGCTAAAAATCACATAACGAGATTTTAGTAAATGACCACGTTTTAAGGTCCCTAGAATCAAATTTTAATATTTTCATGATGTGTCTGTATGTGTGTATGTATGTATGTATGTATGTATGTGTGTGTATGTGTGTGTGTGTGTGTGTGTGCGCGCGCGTGTATGTGTATGGCTTTTATCTTCGCTCTAACTCAAATACTCTAATTCAGAAAATTCTGAAACCTTGTATTTCTACCCTATTAAGAAACCATTAGATTTTGGTGTAAATCAGATAACTGGAAATGGAACTTTACCTAAAGCTTCAAAAAATACCAAAAAATGTCATTTTTCCCATTTTATGTTATTATGAAAATTAAAGATTATTGAATTTTCTACAGGTAATAATACTTAATACTTTTTCTATATATTTTGCAGATAAATTGAAATAGTTATTTACATTCGAGTGCGTGTAAGTTGTATTTTACAGCGCGACAGCTTTGTTTAAGGCACGAGCCCTTAAGGCGAGTGCCTTATTATCTGGAGCGCTGTAAAATACTTCACGCACGAGAATTGTATTAAATTTTTTGGCCGACGATAATGAAAATCACTTTTTTTAATGAGATAGGTTATACTTCTGAAAAGGGTTAGTTTAAAATACTGGGGTTAAGTCAATTTCCAAATTTGATTTTACTTACCTTCATTAGAGTACTTCTTCTAGCGAAAATTTATTTGTAATAATAGACGTTGTTTATGACTGATAATATATTTATTTGCTCATGTTTCCTTCGTAATAAATAATAGGTAGGTGTCGATATTTGACATTTCAGCAATTTTCGCCTCGCGTATTTGACAATACCGATCGGTGACTATGTCGGTAACGGCGGATTTTTACAATAATGACAGATGTCGCTGCCGTGATTTTGGTTTATATAAATTAATTTTAAATATAGGAAATGTTAAAGTAAAAAAATAACTTATGTAGGTAGTAGTTTTTTACATGAACTTTATTATAGTAAAGATGATTTCTTTTCTAAATGCCCATAAAGGTCCAGTGTATTTTGATTATTTTACCGCATAGTTAGACAAGTTACAACACTGTAAGCGTAAAATGTAGGTTACACTTGTTGTGTATACAATTGTAAAGTTCCCATTACACTTCAGGAGGGCAAAAAATTATTTTTTTTTTTTATAAATCCCGAAGCCTAAGATAAGCACAATTCCTTTCTTACACAGTTCATATTTCAAATGAATGTAACTGATAGGTAAATATCACTGTCCAAGAACCTATCATTTCAAATTAGTAATGGTGACATTTAAAAAAAAAAATAGTAGTTAATGCGAAAGTTATATGTTATATGCAAAGGAACTTAATACAGTTTGCAGCATTAGTAAAATATGTAGGTATGAATTTAAATTAATAAAAATTAAGTCACTGTCAAAAAACTAATCACTTCAAATTAAAAATAGTGACATTTTAAAAAAGAAAATAGTAAATAAAGCAGTAGTTATATGCAATGGATCAATGGAACAGTTTGCAGCATTAGTTAATTAATAAAAATTAAATAGCGGGAGGTTTTGGGTTGACCTACGATTTAAAATATACTGGTTATGCCACTTGTCATGTTTTTCATTGTTTCTGATGGTCCGCTTGATACGTGTTTCCTTGAATAATCCGCTAGGTGTGCTACGTGAGAACGACCCTACCACAGCAAACTATTTTTTCATGAAATATAAAAAATAAAAAGCATAATGAATATATTTTTAATATAAATTTATATATTTAATGGAAACCTGAATCAATACATTTTTAGAATTTAAAATTGGAAAAACTGAATAAATTAATAGAACCGTACGCTTCCAGATTTCCATTCAGTAATAATATCTTCTTCCCGAAAATGTTTTTGACAAACATCATTCAATCTTAATTCGCGATCATCTCTACTAATTGCCATTTTTTAAAAAGTGATGTATCAAGTGGAGCAGCATACAGGGATTTTTTTCAGTGGATTTCTTGTAACCGGTTTCACATCCAGGAATGAAACATTTTCTATTTAATTTTCTTTTCATTTTGCATTAATTACAATATCTTTCAACACAATATTTATATTACATTATATATAATTCGAATATGTACTTTAAACCTGTTTTATTTACCTTTCTATAAGATATAACATGTAATATTTTCAAAATGACATGCAAATGAAAGGTGTCAGTTGGGTCGTTCTCACGTTGCGCCTCTAGCGGAAAAAACGAGGAAACACGTATTGCTTTGGACCCTCGTTTTGTGCAGAGTGGCACAACCAGTATATTTTAAATCGTGGGTTGACCACATCAGATTTTTTGTTAAAAAACGACGGTTCGATATCGAAGTGCAATACGCAATACAATACTTCTATAACATAAAATGGAAATGGTGAAAGGTATTGTGCTAGCCACAGCAGATTTTTTTGTCATTGGGGGCTGGTCTTTCCACCTTCGGATAAAGTTATCTGGTAGATAAATCAAAAATGTGTCTTTCCACCTTCAGATAAAGTTATCCGCCAGATAAATATTGCCTACCTACCTATCCGACAGGCAAGTTATCCGGGACTTTTCTACCGGATAAATATGATATCTGACAAAAACATATGAGTCGATGAAATAAATCGGAAAAAATGCCAAATACATAATATTATATATATATATATATATATATATATATATATATATATATATATATATATATATATTGTCATACCAGAATTTTAAATAAATACACACCCGATTATGGGTATCAGGGATATGGAAAAAAGAAATAAATACAAACAAATAAAACATTACACATCTAAACCTTTCTCATACCTTGTTCCATCACCATTTCACTATAGTTTGTCCATCCCTGGTTACTTATTCTCACTGTTAACGTAATTAATATTGTTGTAATCAAATTTTATCATTGTTATAATCAAGTATAATCATTATTGTTATCAAGTTTAAGTTTAGTCATTACCATGATGAAATTTGTCTTCAATTATACTATTTTAAAATTAATTTGTGTGAATGTGAATGTCTTTTTATTTTCTATGACATACTTGCATACTTGCACCTTAGTAGAAGTACAAATATAGATATATTCCGTATTTCAATAATTTCAAAATTATTGGAGCTCTCACGTTTCTTTCAATTTTTATAATCCTTAAACATTTCCAAATATGAAGAGAAAGCAGAATATCCTGCACACATGTTATTTATCCAAATTACTTTTAATTTTCAGAATACGATTTACGATGATGTCTGTATGTGTGTATCCATGTGTCCATGTGTGTGTGTGTGTGTGTGTGTGTGTGTGTGTGTGTGTGTGTGTGTGTGTGTGTTTGTTTGTGTGTGTGTTTGTATGTGTGTTTGTATATGTGTGTGTGTGTGTGTGTTTGTGTGTGTGTTTGTGTGTGTGTTTGTATGTGTGTTTGTATTTGTGTGTGTGTGTGTGTGTGTGTGTGTGTGTGTGCGTGCCTACTTGCGTGCGTTCGTGCGTGCGTGCGTATGTGTGACAATTTTTTTCTCCAACGATAACTCCAAAACTACAATTCCAAAAATTATGATTCTTTCGTATTGCTCTTCTTTACATCCATATGAAGAGCTGATTAGATTTTGGTTATAACTGGTAGACCGGAAGTACCCTTATTTGAAGTTCTTAACAGTTTTTCTTGGAAAAGCGCAGTTAAATATCATTTTTCTACATTTTATGTAATTATCAATATAAAAGAATATCTTATTCTCTATGCGGTTTAACCATACATTTTTATTCATATTCAATAGATATAGAGTTATAGAGAGATTAAGAGAGATTCACTTTCAAGATTTGAGAGAGAAATAACTGTGTGAAGAATATGCGTTGCACAGGAATGAGTAGAAGAGAAAAGTAAGAAACACCGACACCTAATGAAATAGAGAAAAGCTGAAGAAGGAGGAAGTGTCAAGTGCAATTTACATAATGAACGTTCGTGTTATAATTTTATTGGATTTATAGAATCTTTTTAAAGAAACTTTCGGTATAGAATTTGTAAAAAAAAAAAATAGTGTGTTCATGTTACAATTTTACAGGAGATATAAAATCGTTTTTAAGGAACTTTTGGTATGGGATTTGTACAAACACATCGAGCTGACGGAAGGTTTTGTGCCGGCTACATAGCTCTGGCAAATTAGACTTTTGCTTCCCGAAAAATATTACAAAGCTGGAAATGATTTTAATCCACTCTGAGCATCCCAAATAAGAGTTATACAGTGTCCCAATTAGAGGTGCCACCATTGGGATCTCGAGAACTATAAGAGATACGATGTCGGTTAAATGGCACTTTTTGTGCGCCTTTGGAAGGCCATCTCAGATGTGCTTTTGTTTTTCCAACAATTCTCATAGGGCACTAGATAATGACAAAAAACTGAATATTGTTGATTTTTTCTTTTTCAAATAACTTCTAAACTATTAGTAATTGAGAAAAACGTTGCAAATACAAAAGATAGATATTTTTATTAACTAACCAGTGGCGTACGAAATAAATTTTTATATCCGTAAATTTTCGAGATATAACACAAAATTATATTTTTTTAAATGGAACCCATATCTGATTTCAGTCTCAAAAAATCATTATTTTTTTCTGTTTTCAATGATGTAAGGGTTATTATGTTTTATATTTATTTTGCTCCTAAAATTTAATTTTTCTCTGTATTTTCCTAAACTTTCTTATTATTTCCCAAAAAAACATTATTATTTTTATTAATTATATTGTATTTGATCGATATAATTTATTTTATGCCTTTATTACTTAATATTTTTATTCTAGACTCATAATTACAAATTACACTATAATGTGCCAAGGGCGACCAGATACAAAATATTTTAAAAATTAGTTTGATACGAGTTTTGAGCAAATTTTTCTAACGAAATAAATTATTTAAATACAAGTAGTATTTCTAAATAGAAATCTAACAATATTTCCAAAATAATTATAAATTTAATACAAAATAAGGAAAAAACAATAATTTTGAAGGCAAAAAAAATATAAAACATAATAACCCTTACATAGTTGAAAAGATAAAAAATTATGATTTTTTTGAGACTGAAATCAGATATGGGTTCCATTTAAAAAAATATAAGTTTGTGTTATATCTCAAAAACATACGGATATAAAAATTTATTTCGTACGCCACTGGTTAGCTAACAAAAATATCTATCGCTTATATTTGAAACGTTTTTCTCAATTACTAATACTTTAGAAGTTATTTGAAAAAGAAAAAATCAACAATATTCAGATTTTCGTCATTATCTAGTGCCCTATAAGAATTTTTGGAAAAACAAAAGCACATCTGAGATGGCCTCCCAAAGGCGCACAAAAAGTTTCATTTAACCGATATCGTATCTCTTATAGTTCTCGAGATCCCAATGGTGGCACTTCTAAATGGGACACACTGTATAAGTTTGCGACAGTTTCTGCGGTGAGCTTAACTATTGAGAGCCGAAAAACCACGAAATTTTGGAACTTTTTTTAGTTTTTTGTTTATAACTCGAAAATGGTGCATCCTATAGAAAATTGTATTCTTTCTAAAATTAGAGCACAAAATTTCGCTTCTAATAAGCTCCTTAAATGTCAAATTTGCTTCACATGCCTGTAACTCAAAAATGGCTACTGTACATTAAAAATGTCAAATAAAGTAAGTTGTAGAGTAGCAATTGTTGCGTAAATGAAGCTCCTAATTTTTATAATTCGCATATTCGTACACACAGATACACGAAAAAACCGAAAGTAGTTATAGCGCTGAATTTACGCTAAGAGCTATTTTTGATGTTAAGCGATGTAGAACCCCAAATCGTCAACATTCGTCCAGTTATTCGAATTTAAAGGTTAGTTGCCTAGTTATTAATTTTAATGTTAATTCAGTATTTGGTGCTCAAGAATATTGATTACAATAATGAATCCGACAACATTTATATACTAGCTTTTGTGAAGAACAAAATGCTTACGATTTACAATTCTAAAATCTTAGTGAGATAATTTTCTTTTTCTTTTCTGCCGATATTGAATTACCATGATTTACTTTTAAACCTGGGAAAGGAAAACAAGATACCTGTATTTACAGTCCCAGCGATTCTAAGCTCTCGAAAGAAGATAAAAATATTTGTTGTTTTTGTATGCCTTCAGTGGCTATGACAGCACCTCTGCATTTTTCAGGCAGGGCAATACGAAATTTGGAAACATATTTGAAAAGAACGTGAGCTTTCAAAATACAGTGTCGGTTTTTATGGATCTTGACACCACACCTGATCAGGTTGCTGAGGCAGGAGTGAAGTTCAACGTGTCCTTGTTCACGGATGGCAGCAACAAATCGCTTAATAAAATATGACTTCAACTCTTCCAGAGGGCACTATGAAAAAATAATTTCAGTTTGACATGTTTGCCACCTACTGAAGCGGCTGCTTACCAATACTCCCTGGGGGTCCATTTACAGGTGCAGGTATGGAAAAATAATATTCTTAATCCACAGCAGTGGGGATGGAGGACCATCAAATACGGTCTAGTTCCAATTCCAACAGCCCAACCCCCAGCGCCCAACGAACTACTAAATACCATATCCTGCACCTGCACAAAATGATGCCAAACTGCTTATTCCTGCAGAAAAGCTGGCATCAAATGCTCCGCCATATGTGCGCACTGCAAAGGACACACATGCAGCAATTCCCTTACTGAGGATAAATTGTTAATTGAGGCTACACCTTACGATGAAGAAATCGACATAGTTGAAAAAGAAAGTGAGCAGGATCCCTTCTCTGACGAAGACGAAGAACAAGATATCGATTTTTCCTTCCCCAGATCATCTTCTCCAAAACGCAGAAGAACATCGTAACAAAAAAAATCTAATGTGGCCAGCACATGAGCTCCCGCCAATTCCATGTTTAAAATAGCAGTGAGCTTTACGTAAAGTATCACTTCCAGTTGATCGGTTGTAAATAAAATCTAACTTGTTGTCCAATAAATAGAAAAGTCTGTAATACGAAATTTAGGATTATCTTTTATTGTTTTACCTCAAAAATCTGTTAGAGCTCCAAATTAAGTAACACATCCTATTTATCATATATGGTTAAAATCTGATATGTTGTTTCAAATTATATATGAGTTTTAAATAGCAAATTTGAGAAGTTTTGAATCATATTTTAATAGACTTTAAGGGAAAATCGTCACACACACACATTATTATGAAAATGAGCATCATCTTCTAGGTGCTCTAAAACGTAATCTTTGTAAATTCTTCGCTGTACATAATCCATTTCGTAAATGTGTAGTTGTAAATTAATATTAATTTATAGTTCTGCAAAATAGAAAAAAATTAAATCAGATCATCATGTACATCTAACATTTATGTATGATAAAAAATATATTATTTTTACAAACCTTAATTAAATATTTTACTATTATATTCTCCTTAACACTGTTTCATTATTAATTTTAATGTAATTGCAGTAATTGCTTCCTGTCAGTGACATTTGTTTTAAATATGTCAAAATTATTAATAAAATTATGTTTTTGTTTAACGCATAGGCTAGGTGATACATGAAAATAAATTATATTATAAATTCATATTTAAAGTTATTTAGAGTTATTTACTAAATGTTATTATCGTAGAATTGAAGATTGTACCATTATATTCAATTTGAATTAGTAGAAGTTGCTAAAAAATTATATTCAATGAATTTTTTACAAGAAGAACTGTTAAAAGCTTGTATAAATGATACTTCCGGTTATCCGATATGCACTAAAAACTAATGAGCGCTTCCCACATTAGTATAGAATGGGTATACAAATTTTAAAATTTTTCTGATTGGTAGTATTTGAGTAATCGTGTCCACAAGATCCACACACACAGACACACACACACACACACACACACACACACATACATACATACCTACAGACATCATTATAAAAATATTAAAATCGGATTCTGGGGACATCAAAACGTGCTTATTCACTAAAATCTCTATATGTGGTTTTTAGCACGATCCCTTACCTAGTGTAGCGGGAGGTAAAAATGATTGTAATAGGGATGTTTTTTCGGAAATTTATTAATCAATTAAAGCTGCATAATCGTTATTACGTACATCAATAATATGATTGTTAAATTCAATCTAATTTGATATTATTTTATTGAAATAGTACCTCTTGAAAAACTCAGTACTGATTAATTAATTAACGTTTTTGTTATTGAAGTACTTTTCCTTTAAAAAAAAACTTTTTTGCTGATATGTGCATGATAATTTCATTCGTCTGAAAAGTAGACCTTTCTGAATTTAACTTTAAAAACTGGACGAATGTGGATGATTTGAGGTTCAAAAGTCGTTTAACTTCAAAAGCAGCTCTTAGAGTAAATTCAGCGATACGTATAATTTCGGTTTTTCGTGTATCTGTGTGTAGGAATGAGCGAATTATTAAAATTAGGAGCTTCCTTTACGCAACAATTGATACTCTACAACTTACTTTATTTGACATTTTTAATATGAAGTAGCCATTTTTGAGTTACAGGCGTGTGAACATGAGCATAGCCCACTTTTCAGCCAAGTTGGTAAAAATTGCCGATATTTGACGATCGATTGTGGCTAAACTTCTCAAGCAAATTTGACATTTAAGGAGTTTATTAGAGGCGAAATTAATTTTAGAAAGAATACAATTTTCTATAGGCTGCACCGTTTTCGATTTATAAACGAAAAACTAAAAAAAGTTCCAAAATTACGTGGATTTTATGCTCCCAAAAGTTAAGCGCACCTGAGGAACTGTCACAAACTCATATAACTCTTATTTGGGATGCTCAGAGTGGATTAAAATTATTTTCAGCCTTGTAATATTTTTCGGGAAGCACGGCCTTTTTTTGGACTAATTTGCCAGGGCTAACAACAGATTTTTTAATTTAATTTTAAAAATGTATAATTTTACGCACATTGAAAGAGTTGAGATGTTTGAAATATACGTTTTATCATCAACAACTTTGCGCGCTGCAGTTAATATGTATAGGGAACTATATCCTGAAAGAGTAGTACCGTCGCGGAAATATTTCCGAAAACGACCTGTTAACTATTTTACGTATTAATACTACTTAATTTATAAATAAACCCTAAAGACTGGTAGATAAAAGCAAGAAATATATCTTTTGGCATATTTTGAAGCCAACCCAAGAGCTTCTGTACGAATGGCCTCCGATGAACGCAGATATGCAGATTAAGTGTAGGGACGGTGCATAAAATCTTAAAACGACACAATTATAAGCCGTTCAAATTCCATAAAGTTCAATACTTGCAATCTGGTAATTATGACCGCAGACTTGAATTTTCTGATTTAATTTTTAATGAAGGTATTGATATTTTAAAATCTATTATTTGGACGGATGAAGCAAATTTTTCCAATAGTGGAATGTTTAATGTAAAAATTAAATATTACCAATTGGATCAAGAATCCTATTATGGTACGCGATAGAAGTTTTCAAAGAAAATTTAATATAATGTATGCTCTTTCGCACGATACACACGTATGAAGAAACTCTAACTGGAGATCGATACTTAGAATTTTTAAGAAACAGGCTTAATGATATATTGGACGATCTACCATTAAATGTTCTACGAGTACTCTTTGAACAGGATAAAGCACCAGTCCATAGTTCTTGTCAAGTAATCGCGTACCGGAATGAAAAGTTCCCAAATTAATGGATTTGTCCCGAAAGACCATGGCCTGCAAGTTCACCCGATTTAAACCCTTCAGACTTTTTTTATGGGGTTATTTAAAAGATAAAACCTACGATACCGTGCATCAAAATCTACAAGAATTAAAAAATAGCAATGAAAAGATTGACTGAAGAAAATTATGATTAGTAAGCAACAGTTTATTTCATAGAATATAGTTGTGTATAAATGAAAATGGAGGCAATTTTGAACAGTATCTATAAATTTATAGGAGTAAAAGTTTATGTTATTTGTGTAAATATTTCTTCATTATAATTAAATATCAAAATAAAAATTATAAACAGTTTTTTTTTATTCATTATAGTTTTATTCACTTATTTCATTCAAAGCACTCTAATTCCAGGTCAAAAAATGACTTTTGTTCAGTTTTCCATTCATGGTATTTATTAATGTCATATTTTAATCAAATTAATATAAATCTTAACTTTGTATCCATTTTTCTAAAAAAAATCGTTATGTGAGGGTATGATAATATTATATCATTGAATTAAGAATTAAATTCTCTACTAAATAAGCAAATAAAAAAATGTTTACATTTAAATTAAGAAAGTTGGGTCCCGTATTTTTACCTCCCGTTACCCTAGGTAAGGGAGGTATAGGGATCGTGCTGAAAGTCGCATATAGAGATTTAGTGAATAAACACATTTGATGTCCCCAGATTCCGATTTTAACATTTTTACAATGATGTCTGCAGGTATATATGTGTGTATGTCCGCGCGTGTGTGCGTGTGTGTGTGTGTATGTATGTATGTGTGTGGATCTTGTGGACACGAATACAATGGTACAATCTTCAATTCTACGATAATAACATTTAGTAAATAACTCTAAATATATGAATATATAATATAATATATTTTCCTATATCGTCTTGCCTATGCGTCAAACAAAAACAAAATTTTAATAATAATTTTGAAATATTTAAACAAATGTCACTGACAGGAAGCAATTACATTAAAATTAATAATGAAAACGTGTTAAGCAGAATATAATAGTAAAATATTTAAGTCTAATGAAATTAAAGTTTGTAAAAATAATATATTTTCCATCATACATAAATGTTAGATATACAGGATGATCTGATTTTCTATTTTTGTAGCACTATAAATGAATATAAATTTACAACTACACATTTATGAAATGGATCATATACGGCGAAGAATTTACAAAGATTGCGTTTTAGGGCACCTAGAAGTTGATACTGATTTTTATAAGAATGCGTGTGTGACGATTTTTCCTTAAAGTCTATTAAAATATGATCCAAAACTTCTCAAATTTGGTATTTAAAACTCATATATAATTTGAAACAACATATTAGATTTAAACCATTATGAAAAATCGGATGTAGTAGGTACTTAATTTGGAGCTCTCACAGATTTTTGAGGAAAAACAATAACACATAATCCAAAATTTCGAATTACAGACTTTCTATTTATTGGACAACAAATTATATTTTATTTACAAACGATCAACCGGAAGTGATACTTTACTTAAAGCTCACTGCTATTTTAATCATGGAATTGGCGAGAGGTCATATGCTGGCCGCATCAGATTTTTTTTCTGTTCTCTAAATTTATCATGTATAATAGAAATTGTTTGCCCATTCAACTGTTTTTGTAGCTCTTATAGTTCTCGAGATAGCAATGATGGCCCATTTAAAATGAGCATCATGTATACCAAACAAATGTGGAATATTTTGCATAAACAAAAATCACAAACACACGTGTTATTGTAACAGCTGATATGCAGAAGTAGTAATCTCCGACATGAAATTTGCGATCTGGAAACATTATGCATGAAGCGTCTAGTGTAGGTCTGTGATAAAATTCATCGCCTGCGCACATGGATACAGCTGTATATCTTATAACTTGGTAACGATGTTCATACAGCAGGGAACTACAGTGACTTCATCATCTAATACAAAATTAAATCAGTTTTATATACAACTTTATTCGAAAATTATACATATATTTTGACATAAAAAATTTGAAATAATTTTGACATATTTATAAATATTATGTTTATTCTGTTATAGTAGTACAACTGATGATCATTGCGTTGCAATCGAAATGTACATTTTGAGAATAAAATATTATATGTGAAGAAAGGTTTATCATTGTATTTGATATATATATATATATATGTGGAGTGTAATCGTCACTGCTTCGATTAGTTAAGGAGGAAAATATCGTGGGTGTGTCAGTGGATTGTGGGCTTTAATTAAAGTTGATTCTTTTTAAAATCTGTCAAGCTTTCGTGTATTTAGTTTTTACACATCATCAGGACACTGAAGTAAAAATACAAATAATTTTACAAGTGTATAAAATAATTTGATTTTAAAAAAACTTACGTTTTGGTGAAGATGTTTATAAGTCATTGATTTTATAAAACAGAAGAATTTTGACATTATTTTAGTTAAAATTTACAAAAATAAAACTTATAATAATTTTGACTAAATCACATGTTAAAGTACGTTGTAGTTGCGCAACAAGTTATATTTTGTTTTAGAGTAATGTTGGTACAGGATGTGAAATGGGCGGTAAATTTTAAAGCGGTTTAATTTGAAATAGATGTCGCCATGCCAACGCTCAAGTTTCAGTATCCTGGTTTTGAAGTACTCTGTTGTTATTAATAAGTTTAAACCACTGAAATATATACTAACTGGAATGCGCGTACGAACCGTGACTATGAAGCATATTGAAAGCCTGCTGCTGGAGTAGTCGGCAAACATCGAGACAGTTCGTGAGTAGACGGAAGCCTGCTGCTGGAGTAGTTGGCAAACATCGAGACAGTTCGTGAGTAGACGGAAATTATTTCGTGTGGCGCATGTTTAAATAAATGAAGCATAATATGAAAACAAAGCGATCAGCTATGATACAAGTTATTCGGCTAGGTTCGGTTCGGCACGAACGTGCGCGAACAGGACCAGCCATTATTGTTCAATGAGGCTTCAGTGGTTTAAACAAATTACAATATATAGGGCTCAGGTTATCAACGTCAGTTTTTTTGTTCATAGTATTGTTGGTATTTTGTATATGATACATTTCCAAAAACGATCGTTTATTGTAATTTTTTTCTGTATCTAATATGTCTGTATTATCAAAGTCCATGGTATGTTTGTTTGTTACGCAATGTTGGGATAAGGATGTTGCATGAGGTTTTCTTTTTATATCGCTTTTGTGTGAAGTAATTCTGCCAGAAAGTTGTCTGGATGTGTGCCCGATATAACATAAATTGCAATTTTGACATGGGATTTTGTATACGATGTTAGAATTTTGCATTTTTGGTGTTTTTTCTTTTAGTTTACTGAATATTGTTTTCACTGTGAGACAACTTTTGTTAGCTATGCGTACTGTGTCGTCCTGGACTATGTTGGTTATGTTTTTGGTAATCTTGTTTATGTATGGAAGTGAGCAGTATTTTATATTGTTATTTTCAGTCTGTATGTCGTTATTGTTGGTTTCAGTATTTGATTGTGTGTCGGTTTGTATTGTATTGAATTGTTGTTCATTGAACAGTAACACGTTCAGCAAGTTTTTTGGGTAAACTAAAAGAAAAAACACCAAAAATGCAAAATTCTAACATCGTATACAAAATCCTATGTCAAAATTGCAATTTATGTTATATCGGGCACACTTCCAGACAACTTTCTGGCAGAATTACTTCACATAAAAGCGATATAAAACGAAAACCTCATGCAACATCCTTATCCCAACATTGCGTAACAAACAAACATACCATGGACTTTGACAATACAGACATATTAGATACAGAAAAAAATTACAATAAACGATCGTTTTTGGAAATGTATCATATACAAAATACCAACAATACTATGAACAAAAAAACTGACATTGATAACCTGAGCCCTATATATTGTAATTTGTTTAAACTTATTAATAACAACAGAATACTTCAAAACCAGGATACTGAAACTTGAGCGTTGACATGGCTACACCTATTTCAAATTAAACCGCTTTAAAATTTACCGCCCATTTCACATCCTGTACCAACATTACACCAAAACAAAATATAACTTGTTGCGCAACTACAACGTACTTTAACATGTGATTTAGTCAAAATTGTTATAAGTTTTATTTTTGTAAATTTTAACTAAAATAATGTCAAAATTCTTCTGTTTTATAAAATCAATGACTTATAAACATCTTCACCAAAACGTAAGTTTTTTTAAAATCAAATTATTTTACACACTTGTAAAATTATTTGTATATTTACTTCAGTGTCCTGATGATGTGTAAAAACTAAATACACGAAAGCTTGACAGATTTTAAAAGAATCAACTTTAATTAAAGCGCACAATCCACTGACACACCCACGATATTTTCCTCCTTATATATATATATATATATATATATATATATATATATATATATATATATATATATATATATATATAAAGTCTTTATAATGTTAGTGTTTGTAAATTATTTTGAGTAATGATTTTGTAAAGTTAGTAATGTGGATATTTTTCGTAATAACTTCATTAATGACAAAGGACATGATAAGAAAATTTTTGTATTACATCAAATAAAAGATATCTGCATAATAATTAATATTAATAATAATTAAATAATAAAAATAAGAAGTACCTATATATCCATGGAATATGCCCATAGATAAGTATTTTAATATAATGTTCATGCTATTAGTTTATTAATAACTAAAAGACAAATTTATATGAGTTACAAGAAATTTGGATGAATTTACTATACAAATTCAAAGGCCAGTTAGACATTGTAAGGAGGTTACCGTCCACGGAACAGTACAATTCGACAACACAGAAAGACATATTGATGGATCATAACCATTAGTTAAGAATTGTTTTACAATAAAACAATTTATTTTAAAAGAGTTTGAAATATTTTTAAAGAAAATTTTCCCATTTATATTACTTTAAAATAAAACAATTGATATTAAATAAGTTTGAAACATTTTCAAAGAAAATTTTCTTAAGTGCGAAGAACATAAGACAAGAGTTTGTTAAAAAGCTTATATTGCATAGTAAATAGCTATAAGTATTTTACTTAATTTTTCTACAATTTCTTAATAAAATGATTTGTCAATATTAATTCGCCTATGATAGTTTTCTTATTTATTTTATATAGACGAAAAAATAATATTACGTAAATTAGCCTTGAAATTTTTTAAATAAATATTCCAACTATTTCTCCTAGAAAGAATTTTTCATAGTGTAGTATATTAAATATATCACGAATATATATATATATATATATATATATATATATATATATATATATATAGGTATATATATATATATATATATATATATATATATATATATATATATATATGTATACATGGTACGTGGTCACTTCATATACGGGAATTTGCTCAACGCTGTGACTTCATATATACCGTTGTGACTTCCGAAAGTGGAAGTGACAACGTTTCCCTATGTAATTTTATTTTTTCTAGCATTATAAGGCAAAACAAGTCTAAATACGAAAATTTTGTTGGAAGTCAAATAGTACCCCCCATACCCTCAAAATTGTCACTTTAGTTCAAGCGTTTACCGCTGGCGCTGTAGTCGCTATTAGTGACAGGTACGCACAGTGCGAAGTTACTTCCGAAGTGTATATAGCACTTGAAGGTATTTAGTCACTTCCAAAACTTGGCAACAGTGTATTACAGTACGTTATTGTAGTTTATGGAAACTCTTTATTAATATAATAAATTTTTATTAACAATTTACAATTAAAAAAGTATTAAAAATTAATAAGTGAAAAATTCACAATAAAATGTAAAAATAATTACCTGTGTTATCTATAGTACATATGCAGTGTTTCTGTGAATTAATGACTATTTTTAGCATCTATTTAAAAAATTTAGCCAATAAATATTAATAACAAATAACAATTAAATATCTCGTTATATATTAAAATTTATTTGTGATAATTTTTAACAAGTTTCTAAATTTCAATCGAGGTAATTCTCTTAAGATGATTTATTAATTTTTAGCAAGTTTTTAACATTCTGTAAGCAATAAGCAATAAAATTTCAGGTGACAATTTATTTTTTCGTCATATGTCAGTATTCGCGATTGGTGAATTTTTTTGACAAAGTTGCTTAATTTTACAACTAATGCCCGGTTTCAAAAGGGTATGTTAAAAAATTACCATCTTGATATAATTTTTAATAAACAGAAATGAATTTTGCACGTGTCATTTTACTGTTTTGTAAAGTACTACTTAGTTTGGTTGGATGAAAACGTATTAATTTTTGAACAAACGGTTATAAAACCAGACATAAATTGCAAAAGTGCGGACATTAACTTATTTAAAGTCTTGGAGGTTATTACAGTTTTAAATAATTCCCAATTACATCATGTTACTTACAAATTATTTTTCTGTAAATGAAATTTGTAATTTTCATTTGATAAGTAAAACCAATAACGTGAAATATGTATATAGTTAAATATTAATTATTAGCGAAATTGTTCTCTAATTGAGTGCTTCATTTTCCTCCACAATATACAAGAAGTAAAATTTTAGTTTTTTACCTCTCGCTAAGAGAGGTATTGGAATCATGCTAAAAATCGCATATCCAGATTTTAGTAGACAAGCACGTTTTAAGGACCCTAGAATCCGATTATAACATTTTACGATTATGTGTGTATGTGTGTGTGCGTGGATGTGTGGATGTTGGATCCACGATTTCTCAAATACTTTACGATTTAAAAAATATTTAACTGCAGTTTCCTCAATTTGACATTCCTGGGAAAAGCTGATTACATTTTGCTAAAATTGCACAACCGGAAGTAATAGTTTCTTTAAAGAAATCTTGTAAATATTATTTTTTGAAAATATGTATATTACATATATTGAAGAACATAAAATTCTACATCTGAAATTTTATTATATCTTGTATATATTTAGGGATAAAGGCACTGTAATATATAGAATAATTTAATGTAGTACATCGCAGAGGCTAAGGCACTAAGGAAACCAGTTGACATATTCAAATGTTTATAACATAGTAATGTTTATAACATAGTTTGTAAATAACAGATGTTAGTGCCAAATATCAACAGTATTACTGACATTCTGAAAGCTTTTTCTGGGAAGTACATTTAATCTTTCTTATTGTTATATTAATTAAATATTTAAAATTGTAAATAAAATGCATATATCCATCAGAAATACCGCCAATCTAGTTAATGAATTGGAAGAATCTCTGATATTTAGGAACTTCCTCAGACAATGAAAAATAGAAATAATTAGAATTGTATGTGTGCAGAAAACATGTTAAATATAATAAAAACAATATTTGGGTAAAGTTCTGTAATTTTTTTTTTTTTTTTTATAAAACGACGGTTCGATAGCGAAGTGCAATACAATACTTATACAGGGTGTAAATTTTAAAATAGGTCATTGGGCTGTAACATAGAAAAACAGTTTTTTAGACGTCGAAAGTTTCTATATTAATTTATTGAAAAAATAATTGGTGCCTATTACAAATTTTTTAATGCCAAACACCTTCCATTTATGTTTCATATAAAGCCAGAAAATGAATTTAAAAATTTGCGAAATTAAGAAAAATATCATTAGCCATGAAACTAACAGTAACAAAACATTGCCATCTTTTATTAACATGATAGGGGACAATTAAAGATTAATTTATAAACTAATACAAAATAACACAAAATAAAGTAAACATTATGATATTTATTTAAGAAACAATTATTATTTATTGTAACAAGTATTTACAAATTAAAGATGATGTACATGTAGTAAGTAATAAGTTATAAGAAACGAGAAAAAATGCAAATTACCAGGTAACAATTAAAACCATTTAATAATTTGTAATTTTTCTTCATGAGACAAATTACCCATGATTTCTTCTTAATAAAACGAAAATAATAATAATTTAAAAAATAATGTGTATGAAACGTTTATTAATGAGCGTCTCAATTCAACAATTGTTTTGTTTTGTTTCTGTCAGTTTCACGGCAATTGATATTTTTTCTTAATTGTGTAAATTTTTAAATTTATTTTCTGGCTTTATATGAAACAGAAATTTAATGTGTTTAGTATCAAAAAATTCGTAATGTTTTTCTTTATAAATATGCACTAATTCTTTTTTCAATAAATTAATATCGAATTCGGCATCTAAAAAACTATTTTTCTATGTTATAGCCCTATAGCCGTTTTAAAATTTACACCCTGTATAACATAAAATGGAAATGGCGAGAGGTATTGTGCTGGCCACAACAGATTTTTTTATATAAATAAATAGTAATTTGACAAATCTTTACAAATTTATTTAAGTTTAAACCATCAAGCTTTAGAGTACCATCATTTCAATTACTACTCGTAGCTATAAATAAATTTCAGTTTTTTTATTATTATTTTTTACAGCAGACTTTATCACACTTAAATATTATATGTGAACCCCAAAAGTTGTACAACATGTGTATTGCTGGGTGTAAGATAAATATGAAATATTTTTCATTACATTAAACGTCTTTCGTCTTTGATATTTTATTTTCTGATTGCTCAAATTATGCATCATTTTTGGACTAGGTTTTTTTGTAAAGTAATTAATTTAATTAGTGACTTGTAAACATAACCCCTTAAATTTGTAAATTTAAAAGTTGGAATAACTGTGTCATCTGTTAATATATACAATAAATACAATTTTACGGTTAACTTCTATCCTGGCCAAAAAGTTTTATGTTTTAAATTTCATAGCCCAAAATAAGGTATATCCCCATTTAATAAGCCCTTATGTCGTACATTGTCCCAGATTACTTAGAGTTGAAGTTGACTGGTTTGGAGCGGATCTGCTGCCTTGCAAACAATCTAGTATTTTTTTAATATTTTTTAAATATAATAGACCAAATAGGGCACTTAAATAGCACACAAATCATAATTTTTTGTAAAAAAATCAGAATAGGGCATGCATAGTGGTTTGGAGCGGTTCCGCCAAGACAACAAAATTATGATTGTTTAAACAAAGATAATAGTCAAAAATTCGACATTGTGGCACTTCATTCACACAGAGTGAGACCCTTATTCATCATATACTTTATTTGGTGTTTTGCTGATATGTGCTTGCTAGTTTAGCCTATATGAAATTTGGCAACGCTGCGGAAGTCAGCCCTACGCTTCAATATCTTGTATACAATTACAGTGATGGAAGTAACTTCGTATTTTTAGTATGTGCAATTGTATATAAATTTTTAATATAATATTTTCTTACCCCTCTTTTGAAAACCTTAATTTAGAAGTTCCCCTAAGCCTATATATATAATTTTTAATAATATATATTCATTAATTAATATGGAAGTCAGGACGCCCTATCAACGTCACGGAAGTGACTCCTTAACAGGTATCAATATATATATATATATATATATATATATATATATATATATATATATATATATATTACTTCGTGATGTATATGTATGTTATAATCCTTGTTTTGTTTTTCCAGTGGTGAAAGCGGCATTTCCAATGGTAAGTGAAAATGAGTGTTTTCTAAGAATACTGAAAATTATACCTTAATAACGAGGTAAGTATTTTCAATATACAACAGTTGCAAGTCTATGACAGTAATGTTAAGATGTTTTCGAACGTTTTAAAATATTTGAGAAATGTGTTAATAATAATATAAATCTAAAAAGTTGTTTTATTTTTCCATTGGAGACAGTGACATTTCCACGGGTAAGTAAAAATTATAAGTTTTCTAATAATACCCTACTAACGATGTACATAAGTTGCGAGTCTGTAACAAAAGGTTTTAAAATATTTAAGTTTATCAAAATTCCATATCTAATAGAAAACTTAATTTATAAATAAAATAAATACGTATTAATAACTACCGGCCAGTTTATACAATTCGTCTTTCTCCAAATCACATATATATTATATCAGGTAGTTTTATGCTTGTTAATTGACTTTTCTAATTAAGTTTGCGGGCTTGTCCATGAAAATGCTTCCAAACATAGATATCTTAATTGGTAAAATTAATAGGCTATTCCCGTAATCGAAAAGTGTTTATCAAAAATATGAAAAATAACAGTTAGACGATACGGTAAACACCAACTATTTTTTTTTAATTACTCTCTCTAAAAAATCCGGGGAGTTTTACTTTTGATGACGTAAGACATATGCACGCGTGTTTAAGCAAATATGATTCAAGTTTGAACTCGTACTGTATGGAGCTCCGCTCTCACTTCGCTTCAACTAAGAATATAATTATTATTCGGGTGTGTCGGATATGTTTGGATGCTGTTCGGGTGATTTTCTTGTCTTTGCATTTGTTGATCTATCTCATGGAGGTAGAAATAAATAAGGAGGGAGCAAGTGGCTGTAAAAGTGAAGCCAATTCTCCCACTCCAGGCCGGGCCTATCTGTTAACCTTCTTTGACCTTAAAGCCTATTGTTTAGCTTGTTTACGTTTGTCTTGTATCGTTTCAGAGTGCATTAATTATTATTAATTAAATAAAAGTATTTGATTAAAACACGTGCTTTTTGAATCTTAAAAAAAAATAATTAAGTAAATTCAATAAGTAAAATGTATATAAAAACACATTAATATCATATTTTAATAAATAATATATGTACAACACATTTCTTTCAGTATTTAAAGTTTTATAAAATTTTAATTGAAAGAATAAAGCAATTTTGTTTAAAAATTGCTGCACTTATCCGCTCTCTAGGACGGTCCAACAGCTGTGTTCGTCCGTCCCCACTAGGCTTCATTCCCCTGGCCACAATATAACCTCATGCTCTCTCCTTTGTATTCCTACCTCCATGATCTATCTGCTGCACTCCTTTCAAATTTGTTTCAAATCGTGAGTCGCTATGCGCTACTAACTGTGACGACGCCACCTCGCCTGGAGGTCGTTGGATGACGTCATCATTGCTCCTTAATTCCTAGGTATGAACCGTTTGCTCGGGCGCCATTTTTACAGCGGTACGAAAGGAGCTTGCCTCGGATAGCATAGTGTAGGTGAGGGCGCAGGGTTGGTTGTTAACAACAGAAAATAAATGGTGTAGTTTTAAATAAATATATTGTAACATACGAATACATGTACAACAAAGACACACAATTTATAAATAAATAAATACATCACCCTTCTTTGTGAACTGTGACCAGAGTTACCACGGTAAGTACACGTATTGAAATTTACTACTTTAGAAATACTAGCAATTTCTCTAGCGGACAATCAACGGCGCGATGTGCACAGCGGACTGAGCCTTTACACACGGCGGATTCTTCTAACGGACGGCGGCGAGACGTACGGACGTACTCAGCCTAAACACGGCGGGTATCTCACCCTTAAACTTCTCGGCGGTTCGAAGGAGCCTGAAACACAGCACTCAACTTCTAGACGGTTCGAAGGAGCCTGAAACACAGAACTGAACTTCTCCTTATGCAGGAGGACCTAAGCAGAATCCTCGACTGCACGACTCTTCCGAGGGGCTCGCAGAGCTGTACAACGACTTATAAACCCAAAATAACTGTAGATCTCATTAAAACAGCGGAGGGTGTAATTTTACTTAGTATACAGGGGTCGCTACTATCTCAAGTGATAAATAATATTTTTATAAAATTTACATAAATTCTCTGGTCACTTTTCTTTACCCTAATTCTATTTTACAAATGAAATAATTTACAAACATTGTTACAACTAAAACACAATTTCGTTCACATGTGCGATACGCCACGCGCGAGCATGTTGTGAATCACGACACGTCAAAATTTACAAGGTGACGAGTGTCAGAAACTTCTAGAAATAAACAAACACAATAATGCAATCAAATGTGTAAATGAACGTTACATTGTTTCACAACACTATGGTAAGATAAATTACAAATATACACAATGCTATTTTTACATAAAATAGTTTTACTTGTAGCTGAAACAACAAAAGTGCGGTTTGTTGAACATGTGATTATTGTCTTTTCACATCATGACGGTCAGATATTGTCTTTTACAGGTCAGTATTTCAGTAAATGTTTAACAAATATTACAAATACATCTTACTTTTCAGATTAAATAATAAATAAACAACGTATATTGTTGAATACACGTTTATAAACATTCTTACTGCGGCTGTACAACTGCAAATTTTCAAAAGGATGAAAAACCCTTGTTGGACGAAAGGGCCTATCGTCACACAACTTCGAGAATGTCAAAATATTTTTGTTAAATAAAAAAAAAGTAAAATAAATTAATTAGAATATTGTATTTTCTTTTTCTAATAATAAAATATAATATTACAATTCACATATACATTATTTTGTAAATCTGTGAATCACTGTTTGTTTACTTCTGGTATACCCACATTACCTACGTCACAAATGAAATTTAAAATTCATACCTTAATATATCGCTCATTTGGATGAATTTTAAACTCGGACTTTCACATATTATTTTACATACTAATGTAGTTCAAGATAAAAAAAAATATCGTGGAATAGCCTATTGTCGGTATGTATTTCCTATTCCCATATCATAACGTCAAATCAACAATTTTACAAGTTTAAAATATTTCAGGTAAATGTTTTTAGATATTTCATTTGTTTTGAACAACCAAAAAATATCTGATATATTATAAATAATATAAATCTAATATATATATATATATATATATTCTATTAATCTCAGAAATATAGTTGGTATGTGTTAAAAAAATAATACTATATCATAAATTTATACTTCATATTTTTTATTAATCTAAAAGAATAAAAATTGAAAAACTAATGAGTATATTTTCGTTCTCTCTTCAAATATTTAAAAATCGACTTCGGCAATAAAAGTATTTTATGTATGTTAGAAATTTTATACTATCATAAGGTTTTCTGCTGCTTGATAGGCAAACAGACGAAAACTGGTTTAAAACTTGTAATATAATTACTAGTTAATTTTATGATTCCTTTTATTTGCTTCTTTGACAAATTTCTTGATATAAATATTGCTAGTATGGGGTAAGAAATAAAACCATAATATTATAATTTATTATATACTTACGCGAACACATTCTTAACGAGTTTTCAAAAACATGAATTCAAAGATTCCAGGAACAAAAACAATATTGCCGCATTCATTTTGTTGAAATTTAGGAAAATTATTATATACTCGCACTCATTTTAAAATTGAAATTTTGAAAAAGATTGCTTAGAAAAAAAATTGTATAAACGGGTCTTCACATTATTTAATTTATTCCAGGAGTAGTTTGTAAATAAAGTATACTAATATATATATATATATATATATTTTCGTATAAAGTTGTTTATGAAACTGAAACTTGGTTAATTTTGCAGTCATATATGAAACTATAAATACTAGTTTTTCATTCTGGTCAACAATATTTATATTACGTGGTTACTTTTTTCACCTTTTTGTACTTACTAACGCATGTCAATAATGATTTTTATCATTTGTTTCTTTTCTTGTCATTTCAATATTAAATATGGTTAATTTTATAAAATGATTATGCAAATTTCTCATATTTCATGTAATACAAAAAATTTCTTATTATCATTTGTCATTAAATGAAGTTATTACCAAAAATATACACATTACTAACTTTACAAAATCATTACTCAAAATAATTTACAAACACTAACATTATACAGATTGATATATTTAAAGTTTTATATAAAACTTGTTTAATTTTGTATTCATATTTTTCCAAAGTTAGTATCACTCATGTCGATAATATTCGTTATTATATTCAACGTAAGGAGTTGAGGTTGAAAATAACAAAAAATTGTATACAGTTTTAAATTATATATTTATTTTCCCTAAGAATAAAAGTGTGCACACTTTGCACATCTTTTATTGTTTTAAAATTGTAATATATAAAAACTTCTAGTGCTCGGAATACCAGTGGATCCATATGATCACCCGCCCACCCGTATTTCAGTGAATACGGGTCGGAACCGATTCTTCATCTATCAGACCGTATTACCCGTAAGAACCACACCCATATTACCCGTAAGAACCATATCACCCGTTAGACGTATTATTACGTTGCTATCTGTTTAAATAATCCTACCGTTGAAAAATAATTTTATTTAATTAAGTCAATTTATTTGATTAAGCACTTCACATAGGTAATACAATTAGTTTTAAAAGATAAGTTAGTAATTTGTACAATAATAAGACAAGTAAAACATATCTCGATTTATAAGACAGATACCATTACGGGTAATATGGGGCTGTGGTTCTTACGGGTAATATGGGTCTGTGGTTCTTATGGGTCTTACGGATCTTATGGGTGAAAAATCGGTTCCGACCCGTATTCCATTTGGTCCGGGTGGGTGGTTATTTCCCATATAACTAAATACCCAGTTCGAAGTCCTAGCCCTAAAAACTTCACAAAATAATTTTTCAAAAATTACACTGTCTTCATATATATATAATTATATAAACTTATATCTATATTTATGCTATATCTTAAACTGTTAATACTTACTTCTTGTATCAATTCTCGTCGTCATTACACCTAATTGTCATCACCAAATATGTCTACTTCACTAACCATTGCAAGATCATTAGCATATTTCACATTACAAAAATTTAAAATTGATTCGTACTTACTTAAGTATTCACTATCATCATGTCATAAAAGCAAAAATAACTACATTGTAATCTGAGTACCAGGTTATAGAAATTTTAAAACTTCTATAAAATTAACGAAATCAGCGTCATTGCCAACATTTATTTAGCTAAACATATTTACATTATATGTAGAATAATATGCACATTACAAGATATTTTCTCAAAATTAAAATTGATTCTTGTCTGCAATTAGTCAAAGTAATAACAATTACATTTTCCCAAATATCTCAAATATCAAACGTTAAGTTAAAAGTCTCATTAACAAAACTTAATATTGTAACATCATTACCAGATCTTTCCAACAGGTAAGAAAATTATTCACATTATAACAACTTAGAGAAATATTTTACATGAAAAAGACATGGACAATGATAAAAACTTAAAGTACGCGTGTCTCTATAAGTTTTTTAATATTTACCGAGGCATAACAGATTACTTGCTTTTGAATACGTCAATTACCAAAATTAAAATTATTGCTCTAATCAGACTTGCTATTATAAACGGTCTAAGAATATTTTATAAAGGTTTTAAGTATATATCAGATGCAAATAATAAGTGAAAATTGCCAAAACAATAAATTTCTCATATTTTTCACATTCGCCACCGTCTATTTGTACCTTTCGAAATGTTTTTGTAATTTTATGAATAAATATTTTTGTTTAACACGTTAAGCGCCAACAATGTTAATTTCAAATCTTGTTTGAGAACCCATGTGGATTGCCGATGACCCACACATTTTGATTCTTGGTGGACCGCGTGGTCCGTAATTGACCCATAGCTTATGCTATTTTATATTGGTTTTATAAATACTAGTCCAGCAGAAATATACAATATTTTATTATATTCGGTCCCACGGTAAAACAAGCTTCAATTTAAAAAAAAGCGGGACCCTGTACGACAATTTTTAAAAAAGTTATTGACATTTTTGTTCGATGTGTATTATTTTTGCTTTTGAAGGTTTCTTCTTCAATATCCATTTAATACCAAGTAATAAAAAATGAGAAATATTACTACGAAAAACTGATATTCACTGGTGCGTTTTAGTAATAACTTACGAAGTGTACAGGCGGGCATGGAGCAAAGTAAAAGTGTGGGCCATTCGCACACCACGTGGCGCTTAACGTGTTAAATAAGTATTTATTTATTCCTGTATACAAATTATTTTCATTCCAAAATACTAGTATATTTTAAGTATATATCAGTTCTTATTACCTAATTTATTAAACCTGTATACCAATTTTTTTTATTCCAAAATGCTATTATATTTTACATAACAGTTTTTATTGCGTAATTTATTAAAAAGATTATTTCCTATTACATAAAAATATAATAACTTATATAAAACAATATCTATACATTTTTCCATACATTCAGATTTATTAATTTTACAATAAGTTTGTACACGAACCAAAACTTTTTTGTAAAATTCATGAAACTCCAATGTTCGAAGTAATTCAGAATTATGTAATATTATATTATTCAAACCTAAGAGAGTTTTAACTGACTGCATGTCCAAAATTAGAGTGAACTCATTAGTATTCCTCAATATTTTTTTGCCTTTAACATTATTTAGTACAATTCCATGATTTTCACCTATATTCCATTCCTCTTCAGTAAACTGTATACCGGCAAAACCAAGTTTAATAACAGGTATGTAGTTTCTTGTTACGCTCAATCTTATTGTCAACCATTTTGTTTTTTTATTATTAAGTAAATAATTTGCAACCTGTTTGAAGAATTCAATACTGAAATGGTTGACAAACTAATTGCACATTATTTGCTTTCTATAGCTCACAAATTAGTGTATGACATATATTTTTAACATCCAATCTAAAAATAAATGAACAAATATTTTCAAACAAATGACATTATAACAAAGAGATAGTATGTAACATCCAAAAATATTTACTCAATTTCCGAGAAATAAAAACTACGTAAATTTCCAAGAATTGTTTTTACAAAATACTTTCAAAAATTATTATGGACATATGTCCCGATCTATTTTTAAAACTAATATTTATATATCTCAAATTCTTATCAATACTTTCGAAAATTCATTATTTATTATATTACGAACAAAAAGTCGACAGCTCTGAAGTTAAGCCATATGCTTTAGACTATGACATTTATTTTTAAACAAATATAATTAATAAACCATTAATAAATAATTAGCAATAAAAATTTCCACAGCAAAAAACAAAAACAAATGACGTCATACTCGACATCGGTTAACATAAAAAGATATTCAAATGGCTGCATGGTACGGTTAGCATGACTTCCTTGGTTCGATTATCCATCAAGTTAATTTTAGTTTTTTTCCACTTTATAAAATGTATCTATTTCTTGTTACAATCATTTAGCAATAATAACATTGTAATGAATAAAAATAAAATAATAATTGACAATAATCGATTACAATAATCAAAACATTGATATAGTAACAATGCATTATATTTCC
Source organism: Ophonus ardosiacus (assembly GCA_943142095.1). Taxonomy (NCBI): domain Eukaryota; kingdom Metazoa; phylum Arthropoda; class Insecta; order Coleoptera; family Carabidae; genus Ophonus; species Ophonus ardosiacus. The sequence goes on from OW964823.1 coordinate 55,344,724, forward strand.
TGTAATATTAATAAAAAATAACAGATGTAATCAATACGTGTAGGTAATATGTTTATACTGTATTTTTTAAAAAATATTTTGTATTAAAATTTAAAGAAAATATAATGCACTGCTATTATTATCAATGTTTTGATTATTGTTTTATTGTGATCGAATACTGTCAATTATTTTCTCTTTATTTATTACAATGTTGTTATTATGTCTAAATAATTGTAACAGGAAATAGAAGATAGATTTCGTAAACTTTAATAATTTTTGTGGAAAAAATAAAAATTAACTTGGTAGAGAATCTAACCTCAATTTTCGATTTTAAGGCAGTCATGCTAACCATTGTACCCTGCAGACATTTGAAGATCTTTTCTTATTAGATAATAATAAATTGAAATAACTATTTATTTGCAAATTGTCAGATGAATAGACTTTTAACGTGCTTTTTACGAAAAACTGATACATGCTCTACTTTTTCTTAGAAGTCCCTATAAGTTTTGACAGGCAAATGTCATTTGTGTTTATATTTTTGATGTGTACAAGTGTGGTGGTGTGATTAATATCAAATTGAAAAATGATGCAATGGAGTAAAGAACTCTTGATGAAAAATAAACCTTTCTTATATAAATAAGTAATTACCTATATGTAAAACATAAAAATTAATTTTGTTAACAAAACCGTAAAACTGAAATTACAAAATAACAATTATTCTTTGTTTTTATTTGAGGTAGTAGGAATTCTTGGATTTAAAAGCTTCAATCGATGAGTAATTGTTTCTTTATTACAATTATGTCGACGTTTCGGTCATGATTACGAGCATTTTCCAGTCTACAGAAGTTTAAAAATGTTAAAATATACAAAAATTAATACAAAATTGATTGATTTCGTGTTGTATCGTAAATGGGGATTGCAGCGTATAAAATAATAATAATAATATATATATATATATATATATATATATATATATATATATATTAGTGTTAATACTAAGTCTTTACACCCGAAAATGGTAGTTAGAAATAAATAACTTTTTTTAGTTCCAATTTTTGATTTGGTGCCCCGGTTTGTAGTTACTGGAGTTCTTTTGTTTTTCGAAAAATCGTCATAACTCCCTTATTTAAAGACTATTGCAATTTTTTTTCTTTCAAATTTACCTTTAGGCTCTCTAAAACATTTGGCATATACAATTATTATTTATTTTTTCAAATGACAAAATGGCGATTGATCAAAAATTTACTACTTCATCGATTTTCGAAAGTAAAACATTTATAAAATCCTTAAACTATCTACTACAATATTTGTCCTAAACATTTTTTTCAATCTATCCCCAAAAGTATGATCAGACATACGTTTCTGTGTTCATAGCCGTCTCCGAATTAGGTTTTTTTTTCTGAACATACTGCACTTATGTAGTAAATGAATAAATACTTTTTTTTGGATAGATTGAAAAAAATGTTTAGAACAAATATTGTAGTAGATAGGATTTTATAAATGTTTTATTTTCGAAAATCGATGGAGTGGTTATCAAAAAATCATGTATTGAAATTGGCGATCAAAAATTTCAAAACATGATTTTTTGATAAACACTCCATCGATTTTCGAAAGTAAAACATTTATAAAATCCTTAAACTATCTGCTACAACATTTGTCCTAAACATTGTTTTCAATTTATCCCAAAAATTCATTTAATTGACATTCATTTAAGTACAGTGTGTTCAAAAATAATCCTAACTCGGAGTAAGCTATGAACCAAAAACGGATATCAATTTCAAAGTATTTAATTAATTGTCAAATTTACACGAGGTATTGTCAAAAATGTTATCTTAAGAAATATTCTTGTATCCTTTTTTGAAATAGAACTAAATTAGAAAACGGTGAATTGCAATAATCTATATCCTCCTTTATTATCTTTTCTCCTTAAAATTACATTTCACGATCAATGGGGGATTACACCATTTTTCTTTTATAATTTCATCTGAAAATATTAGGAAAACTAAGACTATTGATGAAAATCCGGTGAAAAAATTCCTATTAATAAGCGAGTTATGGTCTCCCGAATTTTGAAAAGATTGACGTGACGTCACATTTATGTGTTTTTATATCAAACTGTTTTCATCATGGACCTAAATGTTCTTGAAATATATGCTATTTTAAGTTATTTTTACATAAAAATAAATGAATATCATAACACTGTATAAGTCTACATACTTTATAATTAATATATATATATATATATATATATATATATATATATATATATATATATATATATATAATATAATATAATAGGTGTATTTAAATTATTAAGTTTAATGCAAGAAATTTATGTTTGAAAACTGCTGTACAGGTATGTTAGCCCCTCCTTTCGAATTTGAATTTCTTAACTTCCATTGGTAGTAATCCCCACCTCCTAACATGCTATTTGTAATGCATGTATAGGTGGTCTCTCGATCGCCAATCAAAATATTTTCATATTAGTGTCGAAGCGCTTTAACAAAAAACCCTTTATTTCCGAAATATCTCAATTATACCATTTCATTTTTTTATTAATATTCATTATTCAACATATACATTCGTACGTTTTTACTATTTTCCTTTAATTCGATTGAGCCATAATCCCCCATTGTGACAACTTGACTTTTGAATTGAATAATGATTAGACATACGTTTGTGTGTTCATAACCTACTCCGAATTAGGTTTTTTTTTTTCTGGACACACTGCACATGTGAATCAAGTAAATGAATAAATACTTTTTTTGGATAGATTGAAAAAAATGTTTATGACAAATATTGTAGTAGATAGTTTAAGAATTTTATAAATGTTTTACTGTTGAAAATGGATAAAGTGGTTATCAAAATACCATGAATTGAAATTTTGGATCGATCGCCATTTTGTCAAATAAAAAATAATTGTAAATGTCAAATGTTTTAGAGAGCCCAAAAGAAAATTTGAGAGAAAAAATTTGTCAATAGTCTTTAAAATAATGGAGTTACGACGATTTTTGGAAAACAAAAGAACTCCAATAACTACTAACCGGGGCACCAAATCAAAAATTGGAACTAAGAAAAGTAGGTTCTTTAATGAGTTCTAACTACCATTGCAACGACTTAGTATTAACACCATGCATATACAGGGTGTCTCAGGACGAGCTTACGCTATCTATATTTTAAATACTATTTAATATAATTTAACGAAATTTGGTATCTAGGGGTTATCCAACATGCCCGTTTTAACAAAAATATTTTCAAAGCAGTAGCACTTCCGGTTTGACCGGAAATTGACTTCAACTTTCTTATTTTAAATGATACGCTATTTTTTATTTTACCATTGAATGCAGCGAAAAATTTTACATATGAAGCAATAAAAACATTTTACTCATGATCAACTACTTCCGGCGTTATTCAACTTTTTTTGATTTTTTGTCTGAAATCCGGCACATTTTCAAAACTCTGTATATCGGGAACGAAATCGAATTTTTATAATCTGAAAAAAGCCTTTTATAAAGGAAGCTTTAAGCTACATTACCCATAGAAGAATCCTCGATTATTTATAAAAATGTGACGGGTACGTTACACCAAAATTACAGTTGACAAACTTCAAAAAAGACAATTTTTTTAAATGGAACCCCTCCTTTTTTATTACATAAATGTGTACTACGATAAAAAATAAGGGTACTTTATGTAACATGTCCTATGTTGAAAGTTGATAGAATTTCAGTAAATTAGAAAAACATGTAATCTGGGTATAATTATTTTATTTTAGTTTTGAAAATGTGCCGGATTTCAGACAAAAAATCAAAAAAAGTTGAATAACGCCGGAAGTAGTTGATCATGAGTAAAATGTTTTTATTGCTTCATATGTAAAATTTTCCGCTGCATTCAATGGTAAGATAAAATATAGCGTATTCCATTTAAAATAAGAAAGTTGAGGTCAATTTCCGGTCAAACCGGAAGTGCTACTGCTTTGAAAATATTTTAGTTAAAACGGGCATGTTGGATAACCCCTATAGATACCAAATTTCGTTAAATTATATTAAATAGTATTTAAAATATAGATAGCGTAAGCTCGTCCTGAGACACTCTGTATATAGTATGTCCCCGGATTGAGTTTACAAAAGGAAAAAAATCTTATATTTGATTTAACAAAAAAATGCCAAGGGAAAAAATTTTTTACTTGAATTAAAACGCATGTTTCAGTTATTAAATTTCAGTATTAATAAAATAATTATACCCAGATTACATGTTTTTCTAATTTACTGAAATTCTATTAACTTTCAACATAGGACATGTTACATAAAGTACCCTTATTTTTTGTCGTAGTACACATTTATGTAATAAAAAAGGGGGGGTTCCATTTAAAAAAAATGTCTTTTTTGAAGTTTGTCAACTGTAATTTTGGTGTAACGTACCCGTCACATTTTTATAAATAATCGAGAATTCTTAAATGGATAATGTAGCTTAAAGTCTCCTTTATAAAAGGCTTTTCTCAGATTATAAAAATTCGATCTCGTTCCCGATATACAGAGTTTTGAAAATGTGCCGGATTTCAGACAAAAAATCAAAAAAAGTTGAATAACGCCGGAAGTAGTTGATCATGAGTAAAATGTTTTTATTGCTTCATATGTAAAATTTTCAGCTGCATTTAATGGTAAAATAAAATATAGCGTATTCCATTTAAAATAAGAAAGTTGAGGTCAATTTCCGGTCAAACAGGAAGTGCTACTGCTTTGAAAATATTTTAGTTAAAACGGGCATGTTGGATAATTCTTAGATACCAAATTTCTTAAAATTATATTAAATAGTATTTAAAATATAGATAGCGTAAGCTCGTCCTGAGACACCCTGTATATACAGGGTTAGTTAAAAGTATGGAGACGGCGATTTATTGTCGCTAATATTCATTTTAGGAAATTATGTTCAATACAAAAGTTTATTAAGAAATTTTGATCTACATTTGAGAATACTTGAATTTTTTTTTATTCAATTGTTTTTGAGTTACGCTTGTCCGCGTAATTTTTTTAAATGGGAAGCTATTAATTTTACTCTACCATTCGATAGAGTCTTTTTTCTCTTTAGAACAGTATGTTTGTTTTTTTATTTTTCAATTTATTTTAATAAAATTTTTACAAGGAAAAACACCGGTTCAAGTATTTGTGAATAGTAGGTACATCTAAGATTGACAAAAGCGAAGCGATAAACAAACTCGAGCGATGTAATTTACTTAGTTATTAATTTGTTTTTAATGATAAGATTGTGACCGACAACTTTATTGGAAATAATTTTGTCCATCTTAGATGAACCTACTATTCGTAAATACTTAAACCGATGTTTTTCCTTGTAAAAATATTATTAAAATAAATTGAAAAATAAAAAAACAAACATACTGTTGTAAAGAGAAAAAAACACTCTATCGAACGGTACAGTAAAATTAATAGTTTCCCATTTAAAAAAATTACACGGATAAGCGTAACTCAAAAACAATTGAAGAAATAAAAAATTCAAGTATTTTCAAATGTAGATCAAAATTTCTTATAAAACTTTTGTAATGAACATAATTTCCTAAAATGAATATTAACGACAATAAATCGCCGTCTCCATACTTTTAACTAACCCTGTACATATACATAGATAAATTATACATTTTATACAATATACAATATTATAGTATCGTGAACAAAATACTAGAAATCTTATTCGAAAAGCTGGAAATAGTAATGCGGGCAAATATATAAATATAATAATATAAAAAATATTTTGTAATAATAAAAAAGAGGACATTTTCTATAATTTACAAAAAAGATACCAGACCCGGACACAACCTTCTAAAGAAGACTTATCCAGGGAAAAAGGACGTCCGGTCACCCTAATCAACCCTAAAGGTCTAAACATGTTAGAATACAAGCACTTAGTGTAACGTAGATCCTTTAAGTGACTTTAGTCTGCCATACCAAAATTTTCTACCTTTTGGGTTAGGTGGAAGAACACCTTTAAGCTCAGCCTCACCCTTCATGATGGATTTTTTTAAACCATTAAAAGAAATTTATACTATATATATGTAGGATAGAATCGATACTCTAATCCGTTATCAATGTATTTTTCATTCATTTAGTACCTGTTATGATAAACAATTTATTTTAAAATATTTTCTTTTAGATTTTTAATTAATGAAGAAAATAATGAAAGAGAATTTTTAGAATATTTCAACAATTTTTTATATTAACTTAAATAAATTGACAAAAAAATTATGATGATAAATGAAGTTATGACATCTACCTTTAAATGTAAATGATGAAAAGTACAAAAGCTTGAAATAAAGTGTGAACGAAGCAATTAGGAATTCAAGAAACAGAAAGGACAGACAGCTATTGACATGAATTGTGGCATGGGCACGGAGTTAGTACCGCACGAATAATTTCCAAGGGCGACGCTGACGGCTTAAATACATTCAGCACGACTTAGCCGGCAGGACACATGAATGAAACGTCTTTTTCCTTCAATCCAATGTAATAATATAGCACGCATTGTGTTCGTTTCGTCTGAAACCTGTTTATTCAATGACGAGAAAGACGGAACGATGATGTGTTCTGTTAGAAAGAGGAAGAACATTGTATAGTACATATATCATAACTTTAGCACGTATACTTGTAAAAAATAACGTCAATGGCTGTTCTAAGGAGCAGCTCCGTAGCCCTGGACGTATCGTGGGACTTGGTCAACCAGAAAATGACTTTTCTCATGAAATATTTATGAATAAAAACATGCAAGCCAGACTTTGTTGTAAAGCAACATCAGGGGCTATTGGTCGATCAAATATATACAACTACTTAGTAATGCTTTCTTTGCTATGAATATCATACATTTATAACAATATGAGTACAATCTATATTTATTGCACGATACCCTTACTAAAGTATAGATTTTATTAGTCGTTTGCAAAAGAATATTATTAATCATTAACCACTAATGCCTAGTTGCAGCGCTAACACTTAAAAATTTAAGTTAAGCTTAAACAAAAAAATCTGATGTGGACACCACATGACTTCCTTGTACGCCCGTTAAACTGTACATATTTTGTTAATAGGTAATTAAATTATGTATTATAACAGACCCAATCATAAAATTGTATGTATGTGACATAATTTGACATTGACATTATTTTCTTTTCGTTATTTATAAATAAATAAAATAAATATATTATCACGGCATATTACCCATTTTTGGGTGTGCCAGTCTGTTTTCACAGATATCGGTAATGCTGATGACATATTTGTACCGTGCGGGCGCTTACCAGCCGTCTCCTCACGGGCACTTATTTCTGGCGTGGAGAGTGCACCACATAAAGTCACTTTCGTCCCATTTAAAATTCGAAATATTTGGCGTCGGTCCCGGTTCCCCAGGTTCGACACTCAGGCACGCAGCCACATAATTTTTAAATTTACATATCTCGCGTATACGAGAAGCTAATTTAATCATACTTTAGGTGTTAGATGCAGAATTCAATTCTCTATTTGAAGCATTTATTTCTAAAATCAAAATAACATAATTTTTTCTCAAGAAAAAGTGAAAACATCTACAATGAAAATATCACTTCCAGTTAGACCATTTTAACCAAAATCTATTATGTTATTCCCATTTATATAAAAGTCGTATATACCAAATATGAAAAGTGTTGGATTATATTTTAATATAGTTTTTCATTAAAATCTAATATAGCCTACAAGTAAAGAACCACTTCCGCCAGTTATGTAATGACCAAAAAAGAAGGTGTACAAATAGATGTTATAACATTTCTAAATACAAAATTTTAACTTTCTGCAGCTTACCGTTTTTCATTTATGCTACATACGTAACGTACGTCACGACTAAATTAGTCAAAATGATATCAGGGATGGTCAAAATGGATATTTCCGCTGAAATCTGGAAACCGAAATTTTTCGCGATTACAATACTTCCTTTACTTCGTACAAGGATGTAAAAAAAACAAATCGCAATTTGACAAGAATATTCAGTTACTCATTTGATGTTTCATTTCAATAAGATATTGTAAATTTAAGGAACACTTAAAATTTAGGCGTCAGCGGTGCAACCTGTCGTAACGTAAGAATTTTTAATTAGTGTGAAAACAAATAATTATAATTACCATTAAAAAAGCGCCGAAAGATATTGCAGCCTATACCAACATTACATTCATTTACGGCATACAATTGATGAAAATGATGGGCCCGACTAAATTTCAAACTTTGAACCAAGTTACATCAACGGCAATACACTCTGATATTAGGTGCGTAGGTACTTAAAAGTATAATTTAAGTAGCACTACCTCCTGCCTTTCCTTTTACTTCTTTGTATTGAATAGGTAAGACTCACATTTTTCTAATAATGCTGGTTTGAAAACGTAATGTAGTTCCACATGAGATATGCACAATTAGTGCTGGACAATATAATCGATTCTAAGTCAAAAAATTCTTATTTTCGTAATAACTGATTATCAAATTTTTGATTAATCGATTGTTGTATATTAGATTAATCGATTGTTTAATTATTTGATTAATTGATTGTTTGATTATTTGATTAATCATTGTTTTCGGATTACTGAATTTGTATGGATAAGTGTGCTTAAATAACATCAATTTAAAAAGTTTTATTTTATTACGATACTTCAGAGAACACACAACGCTGAAACATTATTAATATCTAATAGTTGAGTATTGTTTTGCTGAGGATGTATTTATATTACCTCTTTATAATGCTATGTAATATTATTTTATCTAAATGCTGATCCCAGAATTAAATTTCTAAAGTAGCCTCGTTGGAAGACATTGCAATTGGAAAGAAATGCACATGGACGCACCAGAAATGCAGAACTGACAGTAAATTCGTTTTTACTTATTTATTAATTTTTTTTGTTAGATATTTATAGAAAATCAGATTTAATTATTAAATTTAAAATTAATTTTTATTATAATCAAAGGTTTCAGAAAAAAAATAATACATAACTCGTCAGTAAAATGTCTGTACTTGACTCAGAGTCATAAAATTCTCGGCACGAAGTGCCTCGTATTTCAATATGTCTCTTCGACAGTAATGTACTATTTTCCTGACTGTTATGTAAATAACTAATTTCTAAATCGTGTTGGAAAAAGTATTGTCTAAAACTCGCGGAACCTCGTCTAAGGCTCGGTCTACAAACTTTTCGCTCACGCGGAAATTATCTATTCCATACTAGTTATAGAATATACTAATTACATAACTTAGGTTACGTAAAGGATATTACACAACTAACAATTGATACAAAAAGAAACAAGAATATATCAATAATGATTTATTTAATATCAGTTTATGAATTACCGACTGACACCGAATTCCTATACATCAGGAGCAAGATCTATATAAGCATTAAATTAAAAAATTAAATTAATTTTTTTTTTCACAGCAACGCATTGGTAAATTAATTTTGAAATATGTAAATTAAGCTGTCATCGAAAAATCTAGAATTTTATGTATTGTAGTAGTGGATGTATCAAGAAAGATTCAGGAGAGAAGGTTTTAACGGTTTGGGCATGTAATGAGGAGGGATGAAGACTATCTTGGAAGAAGGGTAAGCGAAATGCAGGTGGTGGACAGAAAAGAAAGAGGAAGGCCAATAAAAGTTGAAAGGATTGCATGTTATAGGAGAAATGGCTGTGCGAGGATGATGCGTTAGATATGAATGAGTGGAAAAAGAAAATAAGGAACAGCGACCCCTAATTAAAAACGGAAAAGCTGAAGAAGAATAGAGTTACTAGATTTAGTAACATTTTCAAAAGTTTGTAATAAAATTTAGTAACTTTTCATCAACCGTAATAGTTTTACAGGGAAATTTAATTTTATTTATCACTCGGTTGTTTAGTCATCAAAAAACAATAATAAAACCTCACCTTACTAGCTGTTTGTTCACTCATTAACTGTTTACTTGTTAAGCAATTAAGTAGAATTATTGCCTGAAATTTGTTGCAAACATAAATTTTTGTTAAGTAATTTTTGTAATTTTTAATTTATATTTTTTTAAATGTTTAAAATTTGTTTACATAAACAAATTTTGGACGATAACTTTATTGAACAAACATATTTGCAAATTTAGTAATTTTTGCTAATTATGTAATTTTAAATAATAATTTCTTTTAAATATTTAAAAATAAATTATTTTTCAATTATTGTGTCAGAACTCTGATAAATTTATAACAAACAACTTCAAAACATTAATCAAAATAAGTTCTATGAACTAAGGTCAAAATTATATACTCTTAAAATAACATTTATCAACAAAGATAAGCCCTCATACCAAGTACACACACATTTATATCTTTCATTCCATTACTATCAACTCTAGTTCCAAATGTCACCACCGTTATCACATAGATGGTACTAAGTGTAGCAAGCGTCCAATTAAACAATGACTCAACCCGAATAACACATTCCCCACCACCTATCCAATCACAGGAGGGTTGCTAAAGACACACTTCCTTAACAGATTAAAGGGATGCTACAGAATTATCCCAAAATATACAGGTTTGCCAACAATCCCACAAAAATAACTACGGGTGCTTAATAATCTGCCGCTAACCCCCAGAGAGCTTCTGAAAAACTACCCCTAACTACTAAGGGTTTGCACAAGAACTACCTCTCAAACCAAGGTCAAGGCCGAAGAACTACCCTCATGGTAAATGCAGATGACCAGATGCCATCGAGTTTAAGACGGAATCCTCACTGTCATCTACTGAAATGATATAATGTAGAACCGGTAGATAACTTTTATATGGATGACCTTGGAGGACCCGGTACTGTAGAAGTCGCAGTTAGACTTCACATAGAAATTACGATAATCCATCCTAAAATCGGATTCCAAATTTATAAGTGGAAGAGTAATAATGAAGAATGAAGCAGTCATGCAAGTTATACCTGATGAATTGAAAGCAGAGCAGGCGCAAGAGTTTTTAATCAAGAATGCAATAAATCTGAAAAAAGTTGTTCAGCAATGAATAAATATTAAATTTTTGTTTTCCGATCAAAGTATGATAAAAGAAAATTAAATTAAATAGTTACGGAAAAACATGTCAAAATATAATGTGAAAAAATATATTAATCTTGTATAACAATTGTATTTAATAAATTGTTTTCTAGAATTCAATATTGGAAACTTGTGGCTGTAAGTTAGCTCGAGTGAATGCGAGAAAATAAGTGAGCATGCAGGCACAAAGTATATAAGACAACCTAAATATAATGGGTGGAATTCAGTGGGTTGTATTAAGGTCTGTATTAAGTATATGGCAACATTGTAATATTTTCCACATGGAACAATGAGATTCAATTGTAATTTAGAGATTTTACCACAGGGAAAAGTAATTCAGATATCCTTTAGTCAAATGAGGAAGTATTATTGTAAATGGAAGGTATAAATGGAAACTTATTATTGCAAAATTAGGTTAGAAATATGTCAAATTTTATGTGTCAAATATGTCATACCTGAATGTTAATGAATTTTAAAATATCTCAAACCCCGTTTTGATCAGTTTTGACATTTGTCCTTTTGTCTTACTTCTGTTAATAATTTTTTTTTCTTTATTTGATCCTTTGGTCTCTCACTTTTTTCTGACAGGTATTACAAAGTTGCCAAAATATTTTTGACAAAGGACTGTTTTAGCTTAAAACACGCTAATACAACCCACTGAATCGCACCCATTAAGTTTTAGTTTTACCTAATCATTTATGAAAAGAGTAATATTGTTTGATGAAAATAATATCACGTTTTTATAACGTATTATGAACAAAATTTTATCTAATTCCGCTAAAATAATTTTAAAATAATCAAAACTATAAGTTTATCTATGAGAGCTCAATATGCATATTTCAAAATCAATTTACCAATGAGTTGCCGTGAAAACATATGAATTTATTTTTTTTTAATTTAATGCTTATGTCAATGCCACCTCGTAGGTCGGTGGATGACGTCATTATTGCTCCTTCTTCCTGGGTATGAACGGTTTGCTCGGGAGCCATTTTTACAGCGGTACAAAAGAAGCTTGCCTCGGATAGCATAGTGGAGGTGAGGGCGCAGGGTTTATTGATAACAACAGAAAAGAATGGTGTAGTTTAAATAAATTTATTGTAACATACGAAGACATGTAAAACAAAGACACATAATTGATAAATAAATAAATACATCATCCTTCTTTGTGAACTGTGAACAGAGTACCACGGTAAGAACTGTGAAAAAAAAAATTAAATTAATTTTTTTTTTCACAGCAACGCATTGGTAAATTAATTTTGAAATATGTAAATTGAGCTGTCATCGAAAAATCTAGAATTTTATGTATTGTTAAATTATTGTAGCCGAATAAGATAAAAAATTTACATATTGCGTTATGAACGCGTGATATTGTTTGACTCGCATAATTTGTTAATGCAACAATGAGTGCCCATTTGGTGACGCCTGATATGAATTATATATCTGTAATAGTGTTATTCTGTAATTTTCTGTAACACTATAGATACTATATTTATCGTTTGACATTAATGACAGCTTTTGTTGAGAGTTACAGTTCTATAGTGTTATAGAAAATTGACGTTATGAAATGTCACTTTTCACATAATTTGTACTGTGATGATAGGCCCTTTCGTCCAGTAAGAGTTTTCCCTCCTTTTGTAAATCTGCAGTTGTACAGCCGTAGTAAGAGTAATGAAAAACGTGTATTCAACAATATACGTTGTTTATTTGTTGTTTATTTATTGTTTAATCTGAAAAGTAAGATGTATTTATAATATTTGTAAAATATTTAGTGAAATACGTACCTGTAAAAGACAATATCCGACCGTCATGATGTAGAAAGACAATAATTATATGTTCAACATAACCATGTTGTTGTTTTAGCTACATGAAAAAGTATTTTATGTAAAAATAGCATTGTGTATATTTGTAATTAACTTACCATAGTGTTGTGAAACAATGTAACGTTCATTTACACATTTGATTGTATTGTAGCATTTGTTTATATCTCGAAGTTTCTGACAATTGTAACCTTGTAAATTTTGACGTGTCGTGATTCACAACATGCTCGCGCATGGCGCATCGCACGTGTGAATAAAATTGTGATTTATTTGTAACAATATTTGTAAATTATTTGATGCTGTAAAATGGAATTAGAGTAAAAAAATGTGAACAGAGAATTGATGTAAATTTTATAAAAATATTATTTATCACTTGAGATAGTAGCGACCCCTGTATACTAAAAAAATTATTCCCACCGATATTTAATGAGAAGTACCGTTAGATTGGGTATATAAGCCGTTGTACAGCTCTGTGAACCCAGAGCGGGTTTGCTGGAGCGAACCGCTCGAAAAGGCCGTGCAGTCGAGGATTCTGCTTAGGTCGTCCTGCATAGGGAGAAGTCGAGTTCTGTGTTTCAGGCTCCTTCGAACCGCCGAGAAGTTTAAGGGTGAGATACCCGCCGTGTTTAGGCTGAGTACGTCCGTACGTCTCGCCGCCGTCCGTTAGAGGAATCCGCCGTGTACATCGCGCCGTTGATTGTCCGCTAGAGAAATTGCTAGACTTTCTAAAGCAGTAAATTTCAATACGAGTACTTACCGTGGTACTCTGGTCACAGTTCACAAAGAAGGATGATGTATTATGTAACGACCCTAAAATAGGTTGTTACTTTCGTGGGTTAACTGGTAAAAATAAAGTCATATAATAGTTTAATTTACATATATTTAACAATTTTTTTTAAATAATAATTACAATAAAGGGGGTAACTTAGCTAAATTATCGAAGTGACAGGACGAATCTGTAAGTGGGGGACAGCCAAAATTCATCCGTTCTTCAGTTTCTCTACTGCTTCTTGCTATTTCTTGGTATTTTTACGTACACCGACGACTCCTTTTATTCCAACTTCTCTTCTTCTACTTTATAATTACTCTTTCTTTCTTCAAAATGTCTTTTTTTGACGCAGATCTAATTACTGACAACCTTTTTCTACTTCCAACAACCTCCTCTTTTTTTTTCCTTTTTTCTCCTAGCAACCCGGTCACACGTTTTTTTCTTTTTACATGGCCAGCCAATATATCCTAGTTTAGATCATTGCATTACCCCCCTTAATTAATTGTAATGAATTATTGTAACAATGAAAATTAAATAACAAAATTAGGAGTTAATTAAGATATGGTGGAACAAATGGTTTCAAATTATATACATTGTGACAACCAATGATTTCATTAGTTTCACAGTTTTTAAGTTCATAAGAATTTGCCCCTACACATTTTATGACAACGTATGGCCCATCATAAATTAAAAATAATTTTTTAATTACTTTATCTTCTGCCGAAGATAAGGAATGATTTCTTAATAACACATAATCACCGATTTGAAATTTTATAGTTTTATATGAATTATCATGCCGTAATTTCCTTTTTTCGCCTTCGTCAGGAGTCGTTGTTTAGCTAGCATCAGAATTTCATGATGTCGATAAGTAGGTTGTGGGTTACCGTCAGTAGGAGACGTAACACCCTTCAATAGTAATTCTTCTCGCATTCTCCCATAATGAACTTCTCGAGGTGTAAAACCGGTACTATCATGAATGACATTTATATATCCCTCTACTTCATTTATTACAAATGCCCATTTCTTATGCTTCTGGTAACAGAGCATTCGTAATAATCGACCAATTTCTCGATTTACGCGTTCTGTATTATTCCCTTGAGGATAATATGCGGATGTGTGTTTCATTTTAATATTCTCAGTATTTAAAGTATTAAGTTTGGAAAACGCATCAACAAACACTAATAAATAAACTGCCCCGCTACGCGATTGTGGCAGTGGACCCATCAGGTCTAAACATACCAAATCCATGGGTTTATCAACGATAACGCTGTGTCTTTCACCATGGTAACGATTAGAAATTTTAGTACGTTGACAAATTACGCAACCGGCTATAATTTTCCTAATAGTTTCTTTCATTTTATTACCATAAAAGGATCTTTTTAATGCTAAATAGCATTTCAAAGCACCAAAATGACCGCTTTTTTCATGTTCATGCAACACTAAACTTTTTATGTGGGCTTTAGGTATACATAACCTATATCCCTGTTCAGACTTTGCACCCTTTCTCCATAGTAGTCCATCATACAATAAAAACCATTTATAATTACGTGATTTAGTATCTTTAGATTTTAGGGAATTAATAATTTTTTTAAATAAATCATCTTTCTCTTGTGACTCAGGGAGAGACTTCATATTTTGTAGTACTTCTTGAAACACCGTAGAATTCTTTAAAGTTGCTATATATATTTGTTTCTCTGAACCTGGAATTTCTACTTCACGTACAGCATCTGAAGGATACCGTGATAAACAATCAGCTATTACATTTTCAGTTCCTTTACAATATTTTATATTAATATCATATTCCTGTAGAAAAAGAATCCACCTTGTCAATCTCGAATTCAAAAGTCTACATTGTTTAATAAAAGATAAAGATTTATGGTCAGTAATAACAGTTACTGGCTTTCCTAGAACAAATATACGCCACTGTTTTAATGCATGGATTACCGCGAGTGCTTCTTTTTCAGTTAAACTATAGTTTCTCTCACTTGCTTTCAGCGTACGACTTGTAAATGCAATAATTCCCTTGTTATTATCTTTATCTATTTGAAATAAATAACCACCAATAGCATAATCAGAACTATCAGTTTGGATATAATACAAATCAGGATTTGGATGAGTAAGGAAAGTAACTTTTAAATAAGCTTCTTTTACTTTATTATACGCGATTTCCATATCATTGTCCCATTTCCATCTAACACCTTTCTTTAACAGTTTAAGTAAAGGAACTGTTAAATGTGCATAATTTTGACAAAAGCGCCTATCATAATTAGACATTCCTAGAAAAGAACGCAATTGTTTAACATTTCTTGGACGTGGAAATTTATTAATAGCATCAACGCGTTTATCATCAATCCTTAGGCCATCAGCAGTTAAAATGTGCCCTAAAAATGATACTTCCCGACGCACAAATTCACATTTCTTTAACTTAACCGTTACCCCCCCATGACTCAACTTATAATACCGTTTCTAAATGTATAAGATGTTGTTCCATATTTGGGGAATATATCAATATATCATCTACATAATGCATAACATAATCTTGTACATCAATCAAAATACCCTGTAGCGCACGAATAAAACTAGCTACTGACGTACTTAATCCAAAAGGCAAGACATTAAAAACGTAAGTCTGTCCATCATATTGAAACCCAGTGTATTTCCGGTGTTCATTTTTTATTGGCACCTGCCAGTATGAACTTGTTAGATCCAATGTGCTAAAAACTTGACCTTTTGTTAAATTATATAAAAATTCATCAGGACTAGGTGGTACGATATGGTCTTTAACCATTAGGGTATTTAAGTAACGAGCATCTAAGCAAATTCGCGGTGAACCATCTTTTTTAGTTACAACTACTAAAGGGTTTATGTATTCTGTCTGTGCCGCTTGCACCACCCCCCATTCTATCATTTCTTCTATTTGCCTCTTAATTACAGTTCGGTGGCAATGTGGAACTGGATATGACTTTTTAAAAAAAGGTTTGTCAACTCGAAGTTTTATTTCATGTTCATAATGGTTCATTTTACCGGGTTTATTAGAGAACAATTTATCATATTTTAATAATATATTGATCAGCCGATGTTTAATGCTATCGTCTACCTGAATTAATTTCTGATTAACAAATTCTTCAATGTTACAGTTATTAGCTGTCTCTGTTATTTCATTTTCCCGTTTTTCTATTTTTTCGTCATCTATAGATTCTACTACTGATAGGGCCGCAGATGTAAGAGTCTGAGAATCAGTATATTTTAATTGTAAAATCCGATTAGAAATAGTTAACGCGATAGTTTTAAGCTCGAAATTAATCTTCACTTTATACTTAGTTAACCAATCACAACCTATTATTAATGAAGTAAATAAATTCGGAACAACTATACATACCGTTTCTAATGTTAAACCTTGAACTTTTAAATCTAATAATATTTGTTTACGTATTTTAACCGGTCTACCTGCTATCGCGCCATTTAAATTTACGCCCGTTACCGGAAGTACTGGAAATGGTTCTGACTTTGAGCTACCTATCAAACTGTTAAATAATTCTTCGGATATACACGTCACCTGACTACCTGTATCTACAAGAGCCTTTATTTTTAAGTCTTTAATAATTATTTCAATATTTGGCATTGTCTTCACATCTTTATGTTCTTCTGCAATAGATAAATTATCATCATCAAAATTTTCACGAAATAGTACAGCAGATCTGTTTTCTTGCTGTTCATTGACTTTGGGTTCATTATTCGACTTTACTTTATTATCTGAACGGTTTTTATTAAAATTACTAGTATTTCGCGTATAATTATTATTGTCGTATCTGCTGTTCATATTTCGATTCCGCATGTTTTCTTGTGACGAGTGTAACTCATTTTCTACACGATAAGTTTCATCTACTTCTCGTAAATATTCTTCAATTTCTTCCACCCTCAAATAACCTAAATTTAGGATCGCACGCTTTATTTCCGGTGAAAAATGATGTAATAACATTTTTGTCAAACATTTTTCATCTAGTGGATCATTCAAATAAGACGCCTCACGGATCATTTTCAAAAAATACTCGGCCCTACTACCCCGTTCATATTTCCCATACTTCAACCTAAGAAAGGTATCACGTTCCTGTTCAGGGCCCCAGTACCTATTTAAAAATGCTATTTTAAAAGATTCAAAACTAGTAAAGTCTTTTGACTTCATTGCCGCCCAATCTGATGCTGAACCGCGCAACGCTCCTGAAGCTAAGGAAACTTGTTTATGTTCAGGTACACCGCCATCGTCAAACATTGTTATTAATTTATTTATAAATACAACCGGGTGCATATTACACGGTGCACTAAATGTTAAATTTTGACCCCCTAAATCCTTCCACGCAGAAATATACGAAAAATCTGTATACGTTTTTAATATGCCAGGTTCGTTTAGTTTATTTGTTTTTAATTCATGATTTACTTTTACTTCTTTTGATTCATTATCTCTCTTTTTGAACTGTGAAACTAACTCAGACATTGACTGTTGCATTAATATCATATTTTGGGAAAGTGTTTCTAATAAACTGCCCACCTTATCTTTCACAAATTCTGTTTCTTCCGTATTACTTCGTCTGTCTTTTCGTTTCCGTGACATTTTACAAAGGTATGTGTAATTTCAAATCACATATATACATAATATAACTGTATTATTTCTACCAGCTCCACTAGTTGGGCGCCAATTATGTAACGACCCTAAAATAGGTTGTTACTTTCGTGGGTTAACTGGTAAAAATAAAGTCATATAATAGTTTAATTTACATATATTTAACAATTTTTTTAAAATAATAATTACAATAAAGGGGGTAACTTAGCTAAATTATCGAAGTGACAGGACGAATCTGTAAGTGGGGGACAGCCAAAATTCATCCGTTCTTCAGTTTCTCTACTGCTTCTTGCTATTTCTTGGTATTTTTACGTACACCGACGACTCCTTTTATTCCAACTTCTCTTCTTCTACTTTATAATTACTCTTTCTTTTTTCAAAATGTCTTTTTTTGAAGCAGATCTAATTACTGACAGCCTTTTTCTACTTCCAACAACCTCCTCTTTTTTTTCCTTTTTTCTCCTAGCAACCCCGTCACACGTTTTTTTCTTTTTACATGGCCAGCCAATATATCCTAGTTTAGATCATTGCAATTTATTTATTTATAAATTATGTGTCTTTGTTTTACATGTCTTCGTATGTTACAATAAATTTATTTAAACTACACCATTCTTTTCTGTTGTTATCAATCAACCCTGCGCCCTCACCTCCACTATGCTATCCGAGGCAAGCTTCTTTTGTACCGCTGTAAAAATGGCTCCCGAGCAAACCGTTCATACCCAGGAAGAAGGAGCAATAATGACGTCATCCACCGACCTACGACGTAAATTGATTTTGAAATATGCATATTGAGCTCTCATAGATAAACTTATAGTTTTGATTATTTTAAAATTATTTTAGCGGAATTAGATAAAATTTTGTTCATAATACGTTATGAAAACGTGATATTATTTTCATCAAACAACATTACTCTTTTCATAAATGATTAGCTAAAACTAAAACTTATTATATTTAGGTTGTCTTATATACTTTGTGCCTGCATGCTCACTTATTTTCTCGCATTCACTCGAGCTAACTTACAGCCACAAGTTTCCAATATTGAATTCTAGAAAACAATTTATTAAATACAATTGTTATACAAAATTAATATATTTTTTCACATTATATTTTGACATGTTTTTCCGTAACTATTTAATTTAATTTTCTTTTATCATACTTCGATCGGAAAACAAAAATTTAATATTTATTCATTGCTGAACAACTTTTTTCAGATTTATTGCATTCTTGATTAAAAACTCTTGCGCCTGCTCTGCTTTCAATTCATCAGGTATAACTTGCATGACTGCTTCATTCTTCATTATTACTCTTCCACTTATAAATTTGGAATCCGATTTTAGGATGGATCATCGTAATTTCGATGTGAAGTCTAACTGCGACTTCTACAGTACCGGGTCCTCCAAGGTCATCCATATAAAAGTTATCTACCGGTTCTACATTATATCATTTCAGTAGATGACAGTGAGGATTCCGTCTTAAACTCGATGGCATCTGGTCATCTGCATTTACCATGAGGGTAGTTCTTCGGCCTTGACCTTGGTTTGAGAGGTAGTTCTTGTGCAAACCCTTAGTAGTTAGGGGTAGTTTTTCAGAAGCCCTCTGGGGGTTAGCGGCAGATTATTAAGCACCCGTAGTTATTTTTGTGGGATTGTTGGCAAACCTGTATATTTTGGGATAATTCTGTAGCATCCCTTTAATCTGTTAAGGAAGTGTGTCTTTAGCAACCCTCCTGTGATTGGATAGGTGGTGGGGAATGTGTTATTCGGGTTGAGTCATTGTTTAATTGGACGCTTGCTACACTTAGTACCATCTATGTGATAACGGTGGTGACATTTGGAACTACAGTTGATAGTAATGGAATGAAAGATATAAATGTGTGTGTACTTGGTATGAGGGCTTATCTTTGTTGATAAATGTTATTTTAAGAGTATATAATTTTAACCTTAGTTCATAGAACTTATTTTGATTAATGTTTTGAAGTTGTTTGTTATAAATTTATCAGAGTTCTGACACAATAATTGAAAAATAATTTATTTTTAAATATTTAAAAGAAATTATTATTTAAAATTACATAATTAGCAAAAATTACTAAATTTGCAAATATGTTTGTTCAATAAAGTTATCGTCCAAAATTTGTTTATGTTAACAAATTTTAAACATTTAAAAAAATATAAATTAAAAATTACAAAAATTACTTAACAAAAATTTATGTTTGCAACAAATTTCATGCAATAATTCTACTTAATTGCTTAACAAGTAAACAGTTAATGAGTGAACAAACAGCTAGTAAGGTGAGGTTTTATTATTGTTTTTTGATGACTAAACAACCGAGTTATAAATAAAATTAAATTTCCCTGTAAAACTATTGCGGTTGATGAAAAGTTACTAAATTTTATTACAAACTTTTGAAAATGTTACTCCACTCATTCATATCTAACGCATCATCCTCGCACAGCCATTTCTCCTATAACATGCAATCCTTTCAACTTTTATTGGCCTTTCTCTTTCTTTTCAGCCCACCACCTGCATTTCGCTTACCGTTCTTCCAACATAGTTTTCATCCCTCCTCATTATATGCCCATACCGTTGAAACCTTCTCTCCTTAATCTTTCTTGATACATCCATTACTCCAGCTATTTCTCTTATTGCATCATTCCGAATCTTATCTCTTCGTGTTTCACCCATCATCCACCTCAGCGACTTCCAACCTCTTTTTCTGGACTTTTTTTACTGGCCATGTTTCACTGCCATATATCATGCCTGGTCTAACAACCACCTTAAATATCTTTCCTTTTGTCCTTCTTCCAATTCTCTTGTCGCACAGCGTTCTTGTTATTTACTTCTAGTTCATCCATCTAGCTTGGATCCAGTGAGTAATTTCCCTGTCCAGTTCCCCTTTTTCAGTGACAAGAGCCTATGTATTTAAACTCTCCAGTTCGAGTCAGTCTCTCTTCCAAAAATCTAGTATCCCTGTTATTTCCATATCCTTACAACTACATGTATTCAGTTTTCGTTCTAGTGATCCTAAGTCCTCCATCCTCGACGACCTGCCTCCACTTTTCCAAAACAATGTCATCTGCAAAAAGCATACTCCAAGGTGCCTGATCTCTCACCCCTTCCGTCAGCAAATCCATTATTATATTAAATAAATAAGGACTTAGCGCGGATCTTTGATGAACACCAACCGTCACAGGAAAGCGTTCTGCCAAACCTATACTTGTTCTTACTCTGGTGTACGTTTCATAATAAATCCAGTAACTATATTACCATTTTTTAAAAGTCACTAAATCTGGTGTTTTAAAAAAGTTACTAGAAAAAAATTGAAAAACTTTAATATAATAATCAAGTTCGAATTTTTTTAATAGAGTGAATTCAACTTTCAGATGTTATTTTGTTTTTATATGCAGAGGTGTTGGCCAAGTTTTTGAAGAGTTGTACCGTTTATATTTTTGGTGGGCTGATCCGGTCAGAAATAGAAGCAGACTATTCCGGATTATCTACACTACCTGCAAGCGATATGAAAGACTAGAAACAAGGAATGTTTTGTATTTGTAATAGTAATTGTAATTAATACTATTACTAAGCGACTGGTAAATAGATGAAAAAATTGGTGTAAATAGGAATGCAGTCAGTATTATTGTGAAAATATTTATTTATTGGCAAGCATCGACGTTTCATCGCCACATGCGACTTCTTCAGGATGTCTACAAGAGAAAGGAATTACATGATAAATAATTTTTTTGTAAGTAAGTAAAAATTAGGTAACTCACAGTCAATTAAAATTAGTAATGAAAAATATTATAGGTTGGTTTATACATCAACATTTATGTTTGCTGAAGCAGTCATATTTGTAAATATTAAACCACCAACACGTGTAGGTTGTGCCAATTGCAAGAAACAGTTCAACAATGGCCGAAGAATTAGGAGCCGGAAACAGATCTGCGTGGCAAGTTGTGAATGCAGTTGCAGTAAATGTTGCTGAGGTCTTCAATGTCCGTTCTGAAGTTGACAGCATGCGGGTCAGAATTGATGTATAACATTTCGAGTGTTAGTCTTTTAGACAAGTTCTTTTCTTTGTGTAATATTTTTATGTTGTCATAATTAAATGTGTGTTGTAAATCCCAACTGTGTTTAGTTAAAGCGCATTTATTAGTGTCTTTTAATCGTTCTACGTTTTGTTTATGTTCTGCGGCTCTTAATTTTAGATATCTTTTCGACTGTCCGACATAATTTGCGTCGCAGTTTCCACAGGGGATACTGTATATTACATTTGACTGGATTGCAGCATCTATTTTGTCTTTACACACGCTGAAGAGGTTCCCAACATTTTTGACATTTTTAAAAATAATAGTTGCTTCTGTTACGTTTTCAAGAAGGTTTTTTAAATTTCGCGCCATATTTCCAACATTTGGAATAGTAAAATATGATTTGTTTCTGCTAAGTTGCGTGTCTCTGTCGTACTGAAAATCGTTATTTATTACTTTATTTATTATCCTTTTTGGGTAATTATTATCTTGTAGGATCTTTCTCACTGTCATCAACGCTTCGGGTATGTATTCTGGAGATGATAGTTTTTTTGCTCTGATTTTTAGGTTACGTGCTGTATTGATTAGTTGTGATCTGGGATGGTTTGATCCATAATCTATATATCGTGTAGATGTGGAAGACTTTCGATACCATCTTGATCTAATTGTGCCGTTAAGTTGTCTGCATAAGCATGTATCCAGAAAAGGAAGTTCTCCGTCTTTTTCAAGCTCGATTGTAAACTGGATGTTTGCATTATACTGATTAAAAATGTTGAGTATATTTTGTTCTTCTTCCATAGGGATAGCCAGACATAAATTATCTACATACTTAGAGACGAAAGGAATGTCAAACGGTACGTTGGGTAGTACTTCATCAAGAAGCATATCGAGAACCAAGCAGGCAGCGATGGGAGCTAGTGGGCTGCCCATAGCGAAACCATGTGTTTGTAAGTAGAACTTATTTTGGAAGAAACAATTATAAGTAACACTTTTTTCACAAGTGAATTAAAATTTTTTAAATCACTCTCACATTTTTTTTAATTCACCCTGCAACAAATAATGCATTTAAAATAACATCAGACACGAAATTAACACTTACCATAGTATTTATCAGACATTATCAGACATTTTCATTATTTTAACGGTACAAATGACAGACAATAAATCTTTTTAAATAGATGATTTTACATCTATCATCGACAATTGTCATGCACAGTCTACTAACTGATTAGTTTTTTGTTTTGTCAAAATTAAATATTATAATGGTTTTTATTACTATTTCGTCAAAATTGAATAAAATATTGTACAAACCACGTGAGCTAAAAATGTTTATTCACTCGAAGAAATTAACTCACTCGCCCTTGCGGGATCGTGAGCTAAACTTTCTTCTCATGAATAAACATTACCTTAGCTCACTTGGTGTGTAAATATCTATTATTTCATTTTACAACGATATATAATTCGTACAATACATATTTGCTAAAAGTGTATATTTAACAATATTGTTATATAATATTAAATTGTAAAGCTGAAATATGTTTATGTTTCAAAATTTGATTTGAAATTTATTATACTTAATTTTAAGGATTTATTTCGATGTATTTAGGTACTACAACCGAGTTCGATCCCGACCGACGCCAAATATTTCGAATTTTAAATGGCACAAAAGTGACCCCTGTGGTGCATTCTCCACGCCAGCAATGAATGCCCGTGAGGTGACGCCTGGTAAGCGCCCGCACGGTACAAATATGTCATCATCATTACCGATATCTGCGATAAGCAGATTGGCACACCCAGAAATGGGTAATATGCCGTGATGATATATTTATTTTATTTATTTAGGTACTACAACAATTGGACATTTTGCTTTAGAGTCTAATGGTGAAAAATTGGCTCACTATTTTTTATTTTTTGATAATATGCAAATTAAAATAGAGTAAACATATTATGTTAAATGCCTCAATGATTATTATCAAAATATAAATTTGAATTATTGAACCCGGAATGGGAAATGAGGGGTATGGAATGTATTAATTCAAAATGCGAATTATTGTAAAACATTTATTTTGCAGTAAAATTAAATAAAATACATTTACATATTACTAACAATAGTTATTAATGGATTATAATTATTATATCATGTATAGTCAAACAATAAGCAGCTGTATTTTCTGGTACATACCCGATTTCGTCTCACTCTGATGCGAACAATCTATGGCCATCAGCGGCCCAATGGTTATTTTTAATATTTAAATTTCAGTTATCATATAGGTACATATCCGCATTTTAATGCAACTTAATATTACTCCAATTTTAGTGATCGAATTTACTCATGTCGTTATTAGGCTTATTTTTGAGATCTGTCTGATATCCAACAATGATGAAACGAGGTGTTACCAATTGTATTGTAGCTTTGATTGACCAGGAGAGATGTTGTGTTTTTTTTTTTTTGTAGGATATTCATGCAGCTGGGAAAAGCTACCTCCAAATTAATGCTCTCCTCTATATACTTCATAAACATTAGGCGCTTCGCGTCGGCTACCGATATATGTTGAATTTTTCAGTGAACTTTACTTAATTTTTATATTTTTATTGCATTCACGTCAGTGCTGCTTTGTATGAGAACTAATTTTTCTGGTAAATTTAGGATATTTTTTTCAATCTTCACAAATCCGAAGAGCATATTGAGAGGGTTGCATACATACAGTAACTATTGATTGTATTGAATTCTCATTCAACATTAGTTTTACTTATCAAGCTAATGTGATTATTATCGAATCCAAACCGTTTAACAAATACCATATCTCCCTTTCTTTTTAGATTTTTTTCAACAAGATATACCTTAGGATACTTTACTCTTTGTAATTCATATTCATAAAATCCCTCTTTTATAATTTGTCCCCACTGATTTTTAAGAATATAAGTAATAGGATTTGTTAATTGAATCAAATGTATATTAAAAATTTCATTGGCCAATTAGGAGTACAATCTTTTATATTCTTATACGCACAAAATCACCTACTTCAAATTTTGCTTTTCTAACCATATTAATATTACTCTAACAGTGTTAAGATGTAATTTTTCATTCTTTTTACTAACATCAATAAGTTTCATATTAATAGTTCTGTTTTGTATTAATATACTTTTTTATATGATTAGGTAATAAACTCAACCACTTATATGTACCTTGTAAACTATATTTTTTCACATTATTTACTTTATGGTACGATTAAATCGCTCAACAACATATCGTCGCGTTCAAGGCAAAACGGCCTAAGCGCCAAAAAATCGTAATTTGCGATTTTGGTACCGTTCGATAGATTGGCGTAACCTCCATCTATTAAACACAGTGGCATAAGTACGAAAAATTTATTTAAGTAAATATTTCACTTTGAAGTTGCGCAAGCGACAATCACAATTTTAATACGCAGGCTTAAAATGGCATAAGCTCCATTTCTACGTAGTTTCTTATGGGTGAATGCAGAGTGAAATGGCCCGAGTTATTGATGTCAAAGTAAGTGTTTTAAAAAATCTGCTTACTTTTAATGCAGTTAAGACATTAAAAATATATTTGTATAAAAGCGCAGACAGTTTTTTGTGTCTCCTGGCTTATTATGTAAATGGCGCTTGTGTCGTTTTGCCTTGAACGCGACGATATGCCTTTTTCGTACTATAACTTGAACAATGATTAACATTATATAACTCAATAAATTTAAAAATTTTGATGATAAAATTCTTTTCCGAGATAAGTTTATAAATTTGTAGTAATTTGATCACTACTAAGCAAAGTACTTTTAATAGCAGCTAAAATTTCGAAACTTGTTTTGTTTTTTACTGGCTTGGTCCACAAATTTCAAAAGTACATCAATAACAACTTAAATGTAGCGATAGCTTTTATTTATTCTAGCAAAAGGAATAATTTCAACCAAATCTGCTTGAAATAAGTCATCAATTATTCGTTTTATGATTACACGTCTTTTGCGAAATGCACTCGCGCTGGTCTATGTAATTCTTCCACAGTTTTACGTTTAATTTTCGACATAATTAACAGGTATTTCCAGGACAATTTCCATATATAATTCACTTGTTCTTAAGTCCACGGGGCTGAGATATATTGTCCATTTATCCCCCTTAACAACATCTTTATCAATTATTATTGAAATACGGGGATTGTTATTAGTTTGTTAGTTTAGACGAAGTTTAGGAATATTTAAATTAATTTGAATTATTTTATCTGCACAAGGTAAATTGTAAAAGGACAAATTAGAACTATTTATTGTATTATAAGTATCACCTTCTAGTTTTAATTTTAAATTATTGATGATATTTCACTTTAGTCAATTCTACATGGAAATTACTTTAATATATTTATTTAAAATGTTTTTTAGTTTATGAAACTCGATATGACGTCCGAATTTGCCAAGTGTCATTATAGAAATGACGCTATTTAATAACACCTGCTTTTTTAATTCTTCAGTTATGGATAGAATTTCATTTTTATGACTAGTATGACCGGCATTACGTGCTGCGAATAAAAGACGCAGACTATCAACTAATTCATTCGCATTATTCCAGTATACATACTCCATTTTTTTTTTACCTCCCTCTACCCTAGGTAAGGAAGGTATAGGGATCGTGCTAAAAATCGCATATAGAGATTTTAGTGAATAAGCACTTTTGATGTCCCCAGAACCCGATTTTAACATTTTTACAATGTTTTCTGTAGGTATGTGTGTGTGTGTGTGTGTGTGGATTGTGAGGACACGATTACTCAAATACTATCATTTAGAAAAAATTGAAATTTTGGATTCTTATTCTATATTAATGTGGGAAGAGCTCATTAGTTTTTATTGTATATCGGACAATCGGAAGTATTACTTATACAAGCTTTTTGTACAGGGAGTTACTCACGAGGATACGAATATAGCTTTATTCAGAATACTTTTATAAAAGAGAAAAATGTCAAAATACAGTTTTTATATATCAATAACAAAATTACATGACAAATGTCAAAAATTACAATGGTAACTTAATTACAATTTATAAAGGGCGCGAATTGTTCAAAATATTGTATACCTTCAACACGCTACTTCAATGAGTAGCACTTTAAATCTTCAGAACTCCTAGTCTTGATAAGCAATTGTAGTGTTTTATTTAGGAAGGGCCTTAGTTAAAACATCAGCAGGCTTTTCTTCTGTAGGTAGATATTCTAGAATGATGCCAACTTTAGCTAACACATCTCTAATAAAGTGATATCGAATATCAATGTGTTTTGTTCGCTGATGGAAAACATGATTCTCAGCTAGATGTTTGGCACCACGATTATCATTATTTAAGGTTATCTCTTCTAAATCCTGAAGACCGAGTTCTTTTACGAAGTTTCTAAGATGAATATCTTTTTTCATAGCTTCTGAAATACTCATGTACTCCGCTTCTGTCGAAGAAAGGGCCACAGCCTTTTGCCTTTGTGATTTCCAGCTAAGGCAGCATTGGAAAGAATAAATGCAAATCCAGTGTATGATATTCTATCAATTAAACATGTTCCCCAATCGGAATCATCGAAGCCGTTGATACCTTCTTGACTGGTAGAATAATGTAGACCATAATCTACTGTGCCTTGAAGATAACGTAGCACACGTTTGGCGGCACCCCAGTGAGTATTAGTATAACAACTGCTAAATTGTGCAAGCACACTTACTACGTGAGATACATCCGGTCGTGTACCAACAGCAAGATACATCAATACACCTATTAATTCTCTGTACGGACGAATCTCTTGATCAATGGAGTTCCCATCGTTGGTAAGTCTTGTTTCAGTTTGAATTAGAATATTTACTGAATTTACTTCTTCCATGTTGAACTTTTTCAGTATGCCACGGATGAATCCTCTTTGATGCATAGTAATGCGTTCACGATCTTCTTGAATTTCTATTCCGAGGCATTATGCTGCCTCTCCAATATCTTTTAATTCAAAATATTTCTTCAGATTTAGTTTAATTTCTTCAATTCATTCTAAATCTTGCGAAGCGATGAGTACGTCGTCTACATAGATTGAGTTAATCATAATTTTACCATTCTTCCAGGATACATATACACATGGATCATCATTAGTCGGTTTGAGCCCAATTTGACGTAATTTATTGTCAAATTTGATATTCCATTGACGTCTGGCTTGCTTCAAACCATAAAGTGCTTTCTTTAGAGAACAGACCTGATTCCCCTTGGAAAATGAATGAATCATAGACTTTATCTTCTGCGCCATCGCACTATCTTTTGGTTCACTTTGCAATATTTCTTCCAAAACTTCTCCAATTAGTAGCGGCGTTTTCATGTAAATTTCTTCGTTTAACAATCCATTTAAGTATGCCGTAGTTATGTCAATCTGGTGAATCTTCATATGGTATCTTGCAGCTATCGCGAATATAAGGCGAATAGACTCAAGTCGAGCTACTGATGCAAACGTTCTTGTGTAGTCTATATTTACTCGCTGAGTAAAACGTTGCGCCATAAGACGAGCCTTTCTTCTCGTTATAGTACCATCTGGATCACGTTTATTTGTTTAAAAAAAATCGGCATCCTACTATGTTTTGCTCTGTTGGGCAATCTACAAGTTTCCAGGTATCATTTTTTTTTTATCAAACTGCGAACTTCATTTGAGATTGCGTCTTTCCATTCAGCAGAACCTTGTCCTTTGAGAGCTTCCTGAAAATTTATTTCAGCATTAAACGCATAAGCTACAACGTTGTTTTCAAAATCATTTTCAATGTTTTCCTTTTCATCTTTTTTAGTTGGATGTGTGATATGTGAATCATTATTTACTTCACCTCATTTTCTTTTTTACCAATCACGCTCTTTTTCAAATAACTTGGTGATATCGCACTTGGTTTTATTTGAGATATCTCCATCTTCCTGTATATTTTTGGTTTACGTCTGCAAATTTTATGTCTCTGATAATGGTAATTTTTTTTATATTCGTCATCCAAATTCGATATGCTTTAGCTTCCTCTGAATATCCGACAAACACACCCTCAGTGGAACGAGCTGTAAATTTGTCTTTATTCATTTTTTTGTTCAGCACGAAAGCTCTGGATCCAAATATTTGGAGTCTTTCATATGAGGAGTTCTACCCATCCATAATTCAATAGGTGTTTTACCAACAAAACTTCTCGATCGACAACGATTTCGAATGTAATTTGCAGCGCATATTGCTTTTGCCTAGAATGGTGGTGGAAGGCCTGATTGCAGCATCATACATTTAGCCATTTCGAGTAAGATACGATTCTTTCTTTCACTTACACCATTCTGTTGTGGAGTATACGGTGTAGACAGTCTTCTCATAATTATTACTTGTGATCTTAGATATTCGTTAAACGTACTGGAACAATACTCGTTTCCATTGTTACTTTGCAAAGCCTTTATTCTTATAATCATCGATAAATGTAATGAAGTACCTTTCTCGTCCGTTGGATTCACTCCTCATGGGTCCACAGATGTCGGAATGAACTATAATTAGCGGTTCTCCACTTCTTATTGTTATTTCGGGGAATGATTGAACAGATAGTTCAAACAAATAGCGCATATAGAGGTTGATACCCATCGCAGTCTTGTTTTTCACCATCTCCATTAGATCACGAGAATTTAAATGACCTATTCGTTCATGCCAGGTTTGAATGTCATATTTTCTTTGGAAAAGGGTTTTTTCTTGCCTGGAAATGGTGATGTATATAAAAAAAAATTCTGGATATCAGCCACTATATTTTATTCATTCTCGACCGTTTCGACCCCACATGGGTCTTCTTCAGGAGCTATACAGTAAAAATTTGCTATGAGTACAGAAATAATGTTCATAAAATAAATTATATGAAAAGAGACGTTGTAAACCAGTAACAATACATATAGTGTGTAATGAAGTTTACAAATAAATAAATAAATAATTAATGCTTAATTATTAAATTAAACAGAAAGAGAAAAGTTTACTACTGAATGCATCTTTCTGAAACAAAATAACTTCGCGTTATTGGTTATTAAAAAGTTACGGTCTAATCAATGCTGGGATACCTAATTTTCATACACTAGTGGTTCACTAATAATAACAAATACCATCTTAAAAGATGACTTATAACCATATAAACTGTCATACCGAATTCCATCAAAATCGAATAAAGCGTCCTGTTATTATAAACATTTTTTTTTTTTCGAAAAACTTTGAAGCAGAATACTGGCTAAACGGTAGAAGCAAGTTTGGTTAAATTGTCTTATTTTAGCCTCAGGAATCTGTGGTTAAGCCATGTCCCCTTTTCTAAGAGACATCCTATATGTACTATTGATTTGCTTGCCAGGCTATGGATCTGAAAAGATTTTCTGCAAAGGTAAAAGTACTATTTTGTATATTTGTTAAGTTTTTCTATTAGTTCTGTCAATATTTGTGAAATTTATTTTGTGTATGATATATTTGATAAATGTAAAATAAAGTTTGTTATGAGCGAATATAAAAATATTTGAACATAATGATTGCTTTATTTATACTACGTGGTTAAATACTTAACCTAACCTAACCTCCCGCTGGGTATTTAACAGTGATCTCTATAATATATGTTATATAGATCACTGTTAAATACCCAGCGGGAGGTTATGGGCTGGTCACATCAGATCTTTTTAGGTAATTTTTTTAATTATCTTCTACCTGAGGTGGAACTTGTTTTTTAAATATAGAACTTATATATCTTAAAGCTGGACTTCCATCTGACTTAGAACTTGGTCTTTTAGAAATTGAACTTATTTTTTTAGAAGCTGGGACAACTTTCTTCAAAGGGTCTAACATTGGGGCAATAATGAAAGTATTTCTGAGATCTATTTCACGCAACTTGCTCGCTGTTAGTATAATTTGGACGGACAGCGTTGGTTCTTTTTATACGATATCAACATAATTTACGATCGATCTCTGGATACCCTATCGGCTGTTTTTGAAATAATCCTGGTGTTCCGATATACTTTAGATCTTGTATAACTATATCGTTTTCCACAATTTTAACTCACCTATATTTTTTTTTTAGTATTTACATCATGACACACGCCATATTTAATTTTTCGTTAAATTCTTTTGCTTTTTCGGATTTCCAGAAAATTCTTTGGGGAAGTGGAAAGTTATGATTTAAATTAAGTTCGGTTGATCTTTGAGTTTTTTCTTTCAAATGTGTTTCTAGTGTTAGCCTGCATGGTATATGATCCGACAAGAGAATGCTTTTATTTACTCTAAAATTTTTAATTAAATGCAAACTGGGGATATTACCCAGACCTGATGTATAATACTTTGGCCGAGTTTGCTTACGAATGTAGGTTGAGCTGGAGTATCGCTTTTAATTCTGCCGTTTAAAACATACAGTCGATAGATTTCCATTGTTTCAACTAATTATGTTTCCTTTTCTGTTAATTTTATTATCTGATGTACGATCAAAACTTAAATCAATTGCATCAAATATTTGTTCCTCTGCTTGATTGCCTATATGAGCGTTGAAGTCACCACCAATAATAATTGGTATGCTGGGATGGGTGTCACTAATATCTTTTATGAGGCTTGAAAATAGGTCCACAGTGGTTACATAGTCGTAGCTTTGAGAGAAACTAATTTGTAGGTATCATTACTATGTAAGAATACCAATTTTCCAGCTATCCAGCGTACTTATTTGTTTATAATTATCAGGGAACAGGAATCCTATTTCGTGTATATTGCCAGACTTTCTATTGCTCGTCCTCTACTTGACTCTTATTGCTAAGCTGAAATATAGGTTATATTGTTTCAGAAAATTTGGATTTATTTGGACTGTTCCATCCATGATTCGCAGACGCATAATATGTCCGAATTTTATTTCAAAGGTATCTAGCAAATTGAAGTTTTTGTACCCCTGCATCTTCCAAATGATAATTGGCGTTAATTAATTAGTATTTTGTAAGTTTATGTTGTTTACTAAGTTTTCTATTTTGTTTTTGTGTTCCTTTTCGCTTCTGGGTTTTTTGACGTGGATTGAGATTGTTGTCTTGTTTACATTATGGTATCTATTTTGGGTTGTATGTTTTTAATTTAATTTTTGTTTTCATGTGTTGCTGGTGTTTTTGTTAGGTCTAGATTTGGTTCATTTACCTGTTAGTTGCCTGTATTATTATGTATAACATAAACTTCTTGTTCAGATTGTATTTCGTGTATATCATTTCCTGAAATTATCAGGAGAATTGCTTTTCTTCTCGAGGACGAGTTTTCTGTTTTATGTGTATTTTCTTGCTTATTGTTATCCTGGAAATTTTCGACTGTATGTTTAGTTCCATTGAAATATAATTTTATGAATTTTAAAGTGCATTTATGTCCTTTCTTTTAGATCTATTAGGTCCTAGATATTAAATTTTTTGATTTTTTGCTATTAATTTTTCTTCAAGTTCTTCAAATTTAACTTGGTTTCTTGTAGCATATTAGAGACAATATTGTGTAGCTCGTTGACAGTAGTTTGAATTTTTCCTACATTTTCGTTTAATGGATCTAGCTTGTCTTCTAATAATATTTTCATCTCTTCAAGTGTTGTCATGATTCCTGTTTGGGTTTAGTTACAGACCTAATTTAGGACAGTAATTATTGATATACGGCCGGGTTTGTAGCTCTGGAGACGCTACAAATTGCGAGCACCTTGCAGTATGATGTCCGCTGTACAAGAATGTCTAGCGTTTGGTCTACTTGTAGATATATTGTGATTTTTGTTGTTTTCAATAGGTGCCGCTAGTTGTCAGTTCAATGTAGTGATATTTGATAAGGATGCGGCATTTGCTTTTTAATGAGTAATAATTAATGATAAGCTTTTTAAATGATACTTTTGTAAAAGTTGCTTGATCCCTCACTTGCATAATAATTTCTCGTAATCCTTCAATATTGGACTTTATGCTTTCAAAATTTGGTGTTACCAATCTCATGAACTGAAATTATCTGGGGAATTACTTTTCTACTCGAGGACGAGTTTTCTGTTTTATGTATATTTTCTTGGTCATTTTTATTTCACATTTATTTTAAAACTATGCTGGTGTTTAGTTTCACGTAAACATACGAATTACGAATTTTCAGTAGCCCAGTAATGCATATATTTATTGTTAAATAATCCATTTTTCGAAAAACTGTCTTCATCAGTCCATAATTTTGTTTATATATATATATATATATATATATATATATATATATATATATATATATATATATACAAATTAGGAATTTGTATTGTACAATTCAGGAACAAATTAAAAAATTTAGTCGTCTGTCAAAATCTGTATCTGTTAAATTTTGTCCTTTGTGAAAATAATAAGCCTTATATTTATGTTTTTTAAAAATTTTATGAACTTTTCCATATCTTACATTTAAATCTGTGCTAATTTCTCTAATAGAAACACGTGGATTATTTTCATTTGAAGCCAACACATCAACTTCTAAATCTTCATCGTTTTGCAAATTACGTTTTTACACCCACACCACACACGCATGCACACACACACACACACACACACACACACACACACACACACACACACACACACACAAAGAGAGAGAAAGATAGAGAGAGAGACATACTTACAGACATCATCATATAACTAGTAAAATCGTATTCTAGGCACCCTAAAACATGCTTATTTATAAAAACTCGCCATCGATTTTTTTGTCCAAACGCAACACCTTATCTAAAGGTGACGGGAGGTAAAAAAGATCCAACACTCCTTTACTCCAAATCTACTCGCTCAATGCAAAGCATTTAATCATTCACGTTTCTTCATTTCCTTGACGGCGACGCAAGAATATCCTCATGTGACATTGTTCTGCCGTAAGAGCGAACGAGAAATACTCATATTGAAAATCATATTGGTTTTATTTCTCGCGTTGCGCGGCACTACCCGTACGATGCCATTATACGATGGTTGCGGATGAAGTAGTGTTTTGTTGAAATACGGAGTAATCTAGAAATGCATTTAGAGTTGTGTTGTAGTACTCAGTGTACGGAATATTCAGGGGTGGAATTCCATTTTTAGGATCTATTCAATATAATTCGGATTTTAGTTATTTTAATGAAAACTCTTTTGTGGTTTTAGGTAATTGTCTGATATATGTAGCGATATTTGAATTTGAACAAAAATTAAATATTGCATGAAATATTTGATTTTTTCTAAATATTAAAATATATAAAAACTACTCTGCTTTCATTAGCAAAATTAGTTATTTGTATATTTTTGTATTGTATGAAACATTTTATTAGTAAAAATGAAAAAAATGTTAAAAATAACGTTGAAAAACGGTCAAAGTTTCCCCATATGAGGCGGGTATAAACTTGCATCTAAAGAAGTACTATCCCCATACCAAGTTTCAAAAGTTTAGTTATTAGTAAAAATATGTCTGGTTAGGTAGGCTGTAACTCAGGGATGGCTCGTGACTCTATCGATCAATGAGGCGACTTCGCCGAACTGCTAATCGAGAAAAAAAAATGAATACCAATAAAAATATTTTTGTTATAAAATGAGTGATATCAAATATCCATTAGACAAATAAATTTCTAACAAAATAAAGCTTATTTTTTTATAAATTACGTCTTTAAATTAGCGAATTTATTAATTAGCAATCATAAAACTGCACACATGGCCAACAGTATGAACTTTGTTTATAAACACTACCACACAACCACTTATAAAACTGACACAAAGATATCTGAAATGATCTCGAAAATTGCTGACCACGTTTCATATCCGTAGATGTTTTATTAATTATTGGCGTTGTTTGACGATCCAAATTTTGTCGCCGATCAGTTTCATTGCGCCTTGATAAAGGTGTTTCCAGAAATAATAGTAATTTACTGGATTCACCTAATTGAAAATCTTGAGATCTAATTGAAAAGTTAGCTATTACCATTAATTTGTCAAACAACTAAAAATTAAATCCTACTCAATAAATATAGAACTCTAACTCTAAATAAATATATGAGTGACAGCCATGGGCATAGCCAGGGTTTTTTTTTTTTTTTCAGGGGGAACAAAAAATAATTACAATTTTCTCATGAACTTCAAATAAATTTAATACACAGGGTGTTCATGTTAAGTAGGCCACCACTGCTATCTCGAGAACTATAATTGTAATAAAAGTTGGCAAAGTATAATTTTTTAAAACAAACTAAGATTA
This sequence comes from Ophonus ardosiacus, assembly GCA_943142095.1. Lineage (NCBI taxonomy): Eukaryota > Metazoa > Arthropoda > Insecta > Coleoptera > Carabidae > Ophonus > Ophonus ardosiacus. The sequence goes on from OW964823.1 coordinate 55,380,174, forward strand.
ACTTCAATATAATTTAAGGTAATATAATATAATGAATAATGAAATAAAAAATAAATTAATTATATTTTAATTTACGATCGTGTACGTCAAGTAGCGCCACAGCACGGAGTAACATTGTACCATATAGGAAATAATCTGTCACAAATAAATAAATTATAACAAACATTATGGATTTACTTTTAATAAACTGACAGCACATTTGCATATCTTAATTTCATTGACAGAGAATCAGTGAGAATCAGGGAAACAGGCACTATCCTCCTAATTGAAATAAATATAATATATCGCTACTATCTGTACGAAAACTGTAAAAAAAACTCACGAAAAATTTTATGTGGGAAAACACTAATTGGCTAGAATAATTTCTACCAATACCTCATAATTCATAATCATGGCGATTTTTAGAAATTTTCAATGATTAATTAAGCTGTTGATGAATTTTATTGTTCGCTATATAGAATTATGGATTCATGTATACCTAAATTTATTGTTCGTAATCGTAAATTTCCTATTTGGTTTAGTAAGGTTCTCATAACTAAAATTAAATTGAAAGAGCATTATAGAAAATTGTTCAGTAAATATGGTTCAAGTAATAATTTAATTAAATATAGGTATTTACGATCCACAGTAAAATCTTTGATGAAAGATAGTTATAAAAATTATATTCAAGATATTGAGAACACTCTATCCCTTGATGCATTTTTTTCAATTTATATAGGTATGCGAAGAAAACAGGAAACAAATACCCTTCAACCATGTATTACGAAAACAGGATTTTATCAAATGGTTCAGATATAATGCCTTTACCGCTTTCTTCAGTAGTGTCTATAACAGAAATAAGATTGACATTAATAACCCAGATCTATTTTCACCGTCACAGACTTTTAATAATATAGTAGATATTTATAATATTTCGTGCGATAATACGGCATCTGCCATTAAGATTTTGAAAAGTACTAAATCTGTGGGATCAGATAATATACCTATTTATATTTTGTCTGTGTTGTTCAATTTAAGTTTGAAGACTGAAACCTTTACTGATAGATGGAAGATGGCAAAAAAATTTCCTTTATTTAAAAGCGGCAAAAGATATCATATTAATAATTATCGCCCTATATCTTGTTTAAACTCGGTCGCTAAAATTTTTGAGGTTATTTTATTTAAATCTATTCAGTTTCAAACATTAAATTATATTAATCCAGTTCAACATGGTTTTGTTAGATCTAGATCAACATTTTGTACAGTATGTTTATGACACTTTTGATAATAAAGCCGAAGTAGATGCAATCTACACAAGTTTTTTAAAAAGCGTTTGATTCTGTAGTTTACAGTATTTTACTTCATAAATTAGAATTGATCGGTTTTTTTGAAACGTTAATAAAATTATGTGAATCATACTTATATAATAGATTACAATATGTTCAATGTGATGCTTTTACGTCTTTGAATTTTGTAGCTTTTTCTGGGGTTCCACAGGGCTCCGTGCTTGGCCCATTGTTATTCATTCTTTTTGTAAATGATATTATATTATTATATTATTTATATTATGCTAAATGTCTTATGTATGCTGATGATTTTAAAATGTTTATTAATATTGCCAACATGGAAGGATGTTATCTGCTACAAGATGACTTAAATTCTATATATCAATGGTCGTTAATCAATCACTTACACTTTAATATAGATAAGTGTAACGTAATTACTTTCAGTAGAAAAAATAATCCATTTTATTTCAATACAAGATGTGTAATTTAGTTGTTAATCGGGTTAACTTGATAAAAGATTTAGGTATATTTTTAGGTTCAAAGTTAAATTTAATTTATCATATATATCAATTAATTCGTTCTGGTTATAAAACTTTAGGTTTCATTTTGCGTTCCACATCAGATTTTAAAAAATTATCAAGGTATAAATCACTATATTGCTCGTTTGTTTTAAGTAAAATTGAATACGGTGCCATTGCATGGAATCCCTTACAACAGTAACTCTATTGAAAATATTCAAAAAAGTTTTGTAAAGCAATTTATTATAGATAATTAATTCTTTGCCAGATTTTCATTATGATTTGTTATTGTTTACAATTAGATCTGAACTCTTTGGAATCTAGGCGAGTTAAACAACAATTATTATTTTTATATAAAATTGTAAATAATTATATTCAGGATAGTGAGCTACTCAGTAGGTTAAACTTTTATATCAATACATGTAATACTAGATGTTCAAATACGTTCTTCTGTAATATCTCTCGAACTTCTTATCATTATAATTCACCAATTATGTCAATATTCCGTAAGTATAATTTATTTTGTTCCGATTTGGATTTTGCACTAAGTTTAAATATTTTCAAATCTACTCTTGATAATTTATTGTAATTTCAATTTCACTTTATATATTTTGCTTAGTTATTGTATGTTTCTCTACTCGTACTTTTGTATATGATATTATTCTGTAATTGGGCTATGCCTGTTGATTAATGAAGATATTATTATTATTATTATTATTATTTATTATTATTATCATTGTTATTATTATTATTATTAGATATTATTATTATTATTATTATTATTATTATTATTATTATTATTATTATTATTAAACATGTTATTTTTTCGTTTTCAATACTAAAATGGGGATTATTTTATAGTTTGGGAAAAGCTGGGCAAATATTTGTCAACCAATTGTTTACAAAGTGGTTATATTTTTAGATGTAACGATCATTACACAACTAAATCTTCACCAAAAGATATCAGGAATATAACTTATATATGTTTATAATTTAGCGAACTACACAGCCATTTTTTACCTTCCGTCACCTTTAGGTAAGGAAGGTATTGTCTTTGGTCAAAAAATTCGGTGGTGAGTTTTTAATGAATAAGCACGTTTTTAATAATACGAATTTACTATTTTTAAGATGATGTCTGTATGTATGTATGTATGTATGTATGTATGTATGTATGTATGTGTGTGTGTGTGTGTGTCCGTGTATGTGTGTCCGTGAGTGACAAATTTTTCTCCGACGATAACTCCAATAGTACAAATCTAAAAATTATAATTCTTTCATATTCCTCTTCTGTACATTCATATGAAGAGTTGATTAGATTTTGGTTATAATTGATTCACCGGAAGTACCCTTATTTGAAGTTTTTAACAGTTTTTCTTAAAAAAACGCAATTAAATATTATTTTTCGACATTTTGTGATTATCAGTATGAAAGAATATCTTATTCTCTATACGGTTTGATTATACAGTTTCGTTCATATTCAATATATATAGAGTTATAGAGACATTAAGAGAGATTAACTTTCAAAAATTAGTCAGCTTTGTTAAAATTATGGAAACAACAGATATATTCAGAAAAATTTAATTGACAGATGTCAGTGTCAAATGCAAAACCAAAGTTGAAAGTATAGGGTCAGAAAGTTATGTGTGAATGTGATAGAGTGTCCCTCCAAAGAGAAGAATATGGAAGGACTGTGTAGCAGATGATTTGAGAGAGGAAGAATTGTGTGAAGAAGATACGTTGGACAGGAATGATTAAAAGAGAAGAGTAAGAAACAGCGACCCCTAATAAAATAAGGAAAGGAACTTTCGGTATGGAATTTGTAAAAAATTGTGTGTTCGTGTTACAATTTTACAGGATATACAGAATATTTTTCAAGGAACTTTTGATATGGGATATATACAAAATACATCGAATTGACGGAAGGTTTTGTGCTGGCCACAACAGATTTTTTTGTTTTGCTTTTGGCATCATTCTCAAAAAATAATACATTTTCATATATTTCCTTGAAAATAATGTAGCACTATTATGGTTACAAGACAGCAATATTATAACTTTTTGTCTTCATAATAGCAATTTTCTTTCTTTCGCAGTTACTAACGCAGCAAATAGTAGACTTTATTAGTAAATATGGTTGCACTACATATTACCAGTGTCAGAAGATAACTGGCACATTAGATCTTATTTTCTGTAGGTATAGCGTATTATTTGCATTTAGGTAAAAACTAAGTGCTATTAAATTTTTACTGATGAAAGTTATGGAGAAACTCCCAAATATTAACGCCCCCGTAGATATCTTAAATTACTGTCTTTACAAAATATATGTAATAAAAACCTGGAATACCATTTCTATTGAATAAATTAAAACGTAGCACCAGAACTAATTGAAGCTATCAAAAGTATATATAAAACAACAAGTAACCAAGTCAGAACTTTCAACCTGCTTTCTGAAAAGTTTACCAACAATGAAGGAGTTAGGCAAGGTAGCGTTTTATGCTCATTACTCTTCATATGTGCATTAGATGAGGCAATAAAAGAGGCCCAATTAACAATGGAAAAATTTTTAGTGGGCTATAAAAATCTTCAACCCATCTATTTGGAACTATGTGCGTACGCCGATGACATCGTGTTATTTGCTAATAAAGAAAAGAATCTTCAGAGAAACCTTGAAATTAGTGCCAATTTATTGGCCATACACAACCTCACCTTAAATACAGAAAAAACTAAATGCATGGTAATTGGTAACAAGCCAAGCGTTATTAAAATTACCCTAAATAATGAACTAATTGAGCAAGTCAACTCATATGTTTACTTGGGGAGTATAATTAGTTTAAAGGGAACAAGTGTCGAGGAATTAAATAAAAGAGCGCAGGCGGCAAACAGAGTATACAAAGATTTATACAGCAAATTCCTCAAACACAAGAATATTTCAATAAAAACAAAGATCTCTGTATATAAGACAATTTATCTACCCATAATGCTTCACAGTGGGGAGAACTGGGTCTTAACAGATAAACAACAGAAAAGACTACAAGCTACAGAAATGAAATATATAAGGGGAGCACTTAGTGCAAGGAGAATAGACAAAAGAAGAAATTAGTGTTGCCAGAAGTCGAGACGAGACGAGACTTGGGGTCGGTTTCGTCTTGGTCTTGACTTGGTCTCGACTAGAGTGGTCTCGTCTTGGTCTTGTCGAGACGAGACTTGATGTCAGTCTCGTCTCGTCTCGAGTCTCGGCAAGACTCTCGACTTTGCCTCCATTAATATTTTTTTTTAATAATCGTATCTAATAGTACATAAAATTCTAAGAACAGCAGTACAATCGCGATTAAAAAATTCCAAATAATATTTGAGATATTTATTATTAAGTTTTCCATGAATATCATCAACTTGATACTTGAGCTCTTCAAACAATTAATATGAAAATATACGTATATATCTAGTGTTGTTTATCATTACTAAACATAAAATATATAATTTCAATTCCTTAACTACAGAATGCATTTCTATTATTAGCAATAGTTAAATAGATATGTATATGTTTAAATGAAGCAGTAAGTAAATGGATAAAAATCCCGAAAAAAGCAACTTATTTCGCTACTTATTTATTTTTTTCTAAATATATATTAAATAAGTAGATAACTAAAACTTAGACTTTCGCGTATCCCCTGATACGTGTACTACAGATTGAGAACCGCTGTTTTATTTCAAAAGTTTGACCTTGAGTTATGTTTTGAGGTAACGTTATATCATGATCATACTGACTATAAAACTTAAGGGATGGGAGACAAAGCAATGGTTTTTCCAAAAATATCACTTTCTTACAAACTTTTCTAATCTTTACATTATGCTTATTTTTATTAATTATATTCTGGCAACATTTTTATCAACGAAGCTGAAAATAAGAAAATATGAATGAACAAAAAATTATGAATTACAATCCCAGTCCCAGTACAAGTGTATCCCTAATTCCAGTATTTTATAATACCCAGTTGAACTGAACCTTAGATTAAAATACGCCGAAAAGAAAACAAAGGCCTTTATGACCAATGACACCGGGCGAAGAAAGTGTACTTGTATTTTGCAAGTGTTTTTACGAGAAATGTTTAATACCAATTTCTTAGAATGTCTGATACCAAATTTCATAGTTATACCTGTAACTACATATTTTAACAATGTCCCTTACATTTCACTTTATTGAGATAAAGTTTTACTTTCATTATACATCACATAATAGGTACATAAACTTTTATCTTTTGAAGTACATATTTTCCAAATTTTTGTTTATATACGATACCATAATTTTTTTTAATTCGCAGGAAAAGTATTTTTACATATATTATGGATACAAAGTTTGAGAAGAATTAAATCATCTTTTTTTGTACTTTTACTATTTCTTTACAAAGTAGTTATATAACTGATTTGTTAGTATTAATAGTTTACATTATTTGCATTTAATATATTCCTATTTCTATATGCAATATGTATTCATATGTTTGAATGAAGTGAAATATTTAGGCGAATAAGAAGTACGTCCGTTGAACAAGTACAATATGGTTGTTTTAAACCGGGACACAGACCGGGAATTTCCCTAGGATCGTAAAATCTTTGTCTGCATTTCCGTAAAGAATCACAATAGATTCTTTAAAAATGAAAAATACTGTATATTTGAAGGCAACGTTACTTTATTATAATAAATTAATTTAATAAATAAAACTGAAGTACATTGCTAACGTGGAGAAAGCACCACAAATGTAACTTTTGTGCTATTTAAAAATTGGAAATATTTTCGAAGATCTAGTCAGTTGTACCAATATTTTAATTGAGAATTAATCAAAAAATAAATTGAAATCAACATATTTATACATATAGAACATGTATATTATAAAATAAAAGTTGATTTTAATTTAATTAAAATATTGGTGCATTAAAATAACATAAGAATTCTAAATTTATATTTCTTTCATTTCATTCCACCTACATTGTAAATTCATTTAAAAGTTACATTTGGATTATTTAGATGAATAAGGAATACATCATATTTACATAAATTAATTTTTGGAACACAACTATGAAAGTAGAAAATTACAAAATTTGAAAAATTAATATCTCTCTTATTTATATGAATTTTCGAACAGTATTTACAGCAATATTCTCAATTTTGGAAGCACTTTTAGAATATATGTTTTAAAAAAATATCTTTGAACTGAAGTCGAGAGTCTTGTCGAGACTCAAGACTTTCTCGACAAGACTTGATACTGGTCTCGTCTCGTCTCGACTTTTCTAATCGAGACCAAATGATGGTCTCGTCTCGACAAGACCAAGACGAGACGAGACCAAGACCGGTCTTGGTCTTGTGGCAACACTAGAAGAAATGAAGACCTTAGAAGGCAAGCAGGAGTCCGATCAGCAAAGGAAATTCTGATACAAAAGAAACTACAGTGGTTCGGACACCTAATCAGAATGGAGCAAAATAAACAAGTAAAAAACATCTGGGAAGCAAGACCAATTGGGAGGAATAGAAGAGGAAAGCCAAGGTCCACATGGAACAACTCAGTCAAAAGGATACTTGAACAAGAGAATACTAATTGGAGCGCAGCAAAGATAATGGCCAGAAACCGGGAAGAATGGCGTAATTTTATATATAAGAATTGAATGTCTCTCATAGACATGTAAATCTCGACACTTTAGGGTATAAGAGGTCTTAGATTATGTATGTATGTAAATTTTATGGACAAAATGGCGTCTTTTTAATTTCAAATAATATGACAACTTAATCGTGCGTGTGGAGACATTTTCATTAAAACACCTATAAGTATGTAGTGACCACGATATGCTGAAATAATAGCTAGATATTTACAAACAAGTTTTTAGTTGCAGATTAAAATTTCTATTACTAAATGAAAACCATCCCAATATCATAATTTGCTTTTCTGATAAAATTGTCGTATCTACATGATATGTTGTATATTCTATGGCATAAATATAATATGCATCCATGATAATGACTAAAGCTGACAGTTCCTGTAAAATAGAAATAGTTTAAATATGTGGAATATATTTTAAATAGGTACCTTTTATACAGAAAGTGTAAAAAAAAATTAAGGGCATATAGTACTGACAAAAATGAGTAAAAAAGCTTAATCAACATAGGTCTGATTTTCAACTGTTTCCAAGATAAATGAAAAATTGAAGAAAAACTGACAATAGTAGTGATCGAACAAAATATTGTCTGTCAGTAAATAGATTATAAAAAAATAATAAAATTAGTTACGAAGTTATATGAAAATTAAATGTTGGCCAAGGTCGCCAGAACATTTAACTTAGACAATTATTTGATTTATAAAAAAAGCACATCAATAGTTTCCGAGATATCAGGCAGCGAAAAATGAGTTTTTTTACACTTTCTTTGAAACACCCTGTATATGCTCGAGCCGGGCTATCGCAGACAAAATACTTTATTTTGTACCTATTTTAACATTGTGGTTATTTATTTCTATTCCATTTTTTAAAAGAATCTTCTATATTGTTATCTAGGCATAAAATATGTAGAGGCAAACCGTCAATATTAAAGATTAAATGAATTTCTTCTTCCACCAATATATCGTCATTGTTAATGCACATTAAGGTATTTTGCAAGCTGTTTCTAAAATTATTGTGCAATATTGTCCATTTCCCATTCGAACAACAACGAATTTTTTTTGGTGTATTTAAATATTTAATAGCGTTTTTTCATCACGCGGTAAATGTCCAATATTATGCCTGTTTAATAAATTGAATGACTGATGAATAGTAGTGAAAGTAATATCATTTAAGGCCCAATATAGCAAATTTTTTATTAAAGATTGGTTATCATTTTTCTCTTTCACTTTTGACTCTGAATCACTATTATTACGTTCAGTATATAGTTGCCTGAACTATCTAAATCGTTATCCGTTAATAAACCTGACACATTTTAATTAGAATAATATTAAATCAATTTCACAGGTATCAATTTAGTTACTAAATCTTTTTCATGGCAAGACCGCACAAGTGAAATTTAACATACTAGTTTCTAAAGAGTTAGAAAGTCTTTATTTGCATAAATAAGATTTATAAACAATTTATGCCTTCAGTATAAACAACCAATAATTTTGTATTTTACATTTTCTATAAAGTTATAAAACAGTTTTATAACAAATTGAAGTAACAAAGTAGTAACTATAATACAGCCAAAAAGTATATTTCATCACTGAAATATAACTAAGACATTATATTTAAGTTATTTGATATATTACGAACACTAAACAGTAACTTCTATGTACAATTATAAAGTAATAACTAATTTATGACTAAACGTAGGTTGTCACAACCTCCTAAAATTCAAAAAATTGTTACAGCAACCAAATATAACATTTTGTGCTACTTTGTCTTTATTTGTTGGGCCGCTATAAGGATACAGCACGTAGCCAGCGCGCAATCACAATACAAATGCTATGCATTTTTATTCACAAAAATAAATTTAAATCTTGTTAAAACTAAACTTATTTTAACTTACAAAACCATATATTTTTAAATTATTTTATTATCAGTTGCTTAATCTGATCACTACTGTAACTCCAAATACCTTCATATAACATTTTTTTTTTTTTCTCAAAATGACTGTCCCAATATATAGTTCAATTTTGTTACACTTATCCTGAATCACCTGTATATATAAATTATTTTAAATTTTCATTATTTATCTGAAATGTGTACACATAAAAAGATTTTCTGAGAATGTGCAAATCACAAAGGGATATTCTTGTTGTAATTAGCAGCCCTCCATGGCCACAATGGCGGCTAGGATCCTTTCTGGTTAACATAAAACTGTGCGGTCCGACTCTGTGCTGTGCAGAAGCTCAGGTTCTCCACTTTTGTCTCTTTACGGTCGACGTTTACGGCTTCACTTGTAACGAGCGGCGGTGAAGGCGGCGGAGGCGGTACTTCTCTTTGTTTCACTTATCATTACACAGGCGAGCGCTAATGCAAGCGGCAAGCCTTCGAATCACTACCAACAGATTTCATACGCTGTTTCCCTTTTCATTAATTCTGATATATACGAGTAAATACTAGAGGGGCATCATTATTCTTTTGTATTCACAACTGAAATTTGTTTCTTTATGTATATGGCATATTGTTATTTATTAATAGTAAATTTTATGAAAAAGTTATACATTTAAAAAGTACAACCAAGATGAAAATAAATTACAATTAATGTGTATTCTAGTACTGAAAGTAAAATATAAATAAGTATTAAGTTTAATATATTTTATTCAAAATCGTTATTGTAATATTATGTCGATTACTTGAGGTTGGAAAATACGTCATTCCTAACCGCAAGAACATCTCTGGGTATGAAATGTTTATGTAGGGTTGCCTAGCAATACTGTCATTGATCCCTATAATAAAATAGGCTAAACAAATTTTAATAGAGCTGTCAAAAATATTCATAATATTAAAAGTTATAACTCAATTATATATTTTGAATATTATTGATTTAAAAATAGCAGGATTCAGTGGCGGATCTAAAAATAAAAAATCCTATATATTCTTATACTAAATAATAGATATTTTTTTCTTTAAAAAAGTCTATTGGTTTTTGCCTCTAAACTTGCTAGTTTTTGAAGTATGGAAGAGAATATTAAAATATTTTTTCTCAAAATTAAGAGTGTCTCGAACTCAAAATTACTAATTATTAAAGAAGATATTATTATTTATTGTTGAAAATAATTCATAAAATAAATGATATACAGGTGTCTCTTAAATAGGGGGACATGGTTTAATCACAGATTCCTAAGGCTAAAATAAGACGATTTAACCAAACTTGCTTCTACCGGAAAGTGTATCGTTTAAGGTGATACTTGTTATTATTAGCGAACCACTAGTATATGAAACTTAGGTGTCCCAACATTGATTAGACCGCAACTTTTTAATGGCCGCGCCGATAACGCAAAATTATTTTTCCTCAGAAAGATACATTCAATAGTAAACTTTCCTCTCTCTGTGTAATTTGTGATATCTGTTACGGTTCACACAGAAAAAATAAAATCTGAGTGTCTGCACTGCTAAATTTTTAAAGTAAACTTAATCTGGTAGTCTATCCAAATGTCTAACAAGTAATTTTTAATGACAGTAACTTTTTTACGGGTTGTCAAAAAAATTCTTCGCAATATTCTAAAATTAGTAACATCCGTTTGTTCGGCCTAATAGTATTTTACTACAATTATTATAAATAAGACGATTACATATCTCTGCTTACTCCTAAATAAGTTGTGAAGATTGACAACTCGTTACTATCATTAAAAATTACTTGTTTGACATTTGGATAGACTGCTAGATTAAATTTATTTTAAAAATGTAGCAGTGCAGACACTCAGATTTTATTTTTTTTTGTGTGAACCGTAACAGATATCACAAATTACACAGACAGAGAAAAGTTTACTATTGAATGTATCTTTCCGAAAAAAAATAATTTCACGTTTTCGGCATTGCCATTAAAAAGTTACGGTCTAATTTATGTTGGGAGACCTAAGTTTCATAGACTAGTGGTTCACTAATAATAACAAGTATCACCTTAAACGATGACAACCATATAAACTGTCATACCAAATTTAATCCAAATCTAATAAAGCGTCCGATTATTATAAGCAAAAATATTTTTTTTTTTCGAAGAACTTTGAAGCAGAATTCTGGCTAAATGGTACACTTTCCGGTAGAAGCAACTTTGGTTAAATCGTCTTATGTTAGCCTCAGGAATCTGTGATTAAGCCATGTCCCCCTATTTAAGAGACATCTTGTATAATACACTCGATAATACATATTATCTGTTTACAAAAAATGTTCAAAATTACCACCGTTCTCTCATACACACAAATCAAGTCTTTTTAACAAATTTTTATTTATATTATTTGTATTATTTAACTCAACAACAGCTTGTCTTATTCTGTTAACAAGTTTATAAACTTATAATAATGGCTGTATCATAAATTTAATTTTTTATAGCGCCCCACAGAAAAAAAATCTAAAGGCGATAGACCTGATGATATTGCCATATTATAGGGCCTCTTTGCCAATCCAGGATTTTGGAAAAACTTGATTTAAATAATTTGTTACAACCACTTCATTATGCGAAGGTGCTTCATCTTGTTGAAATATTGTTCCTCCAATTGCTTATGGCATATCATGAAGTTCATTTTGCAAAAAGTTTAAAAATCTTTGATGTTACGATGCCTGCATAAAAATGTACACCCATAATAATGTTATTTATATTTCAGCACTATACATTAATCGAAAAACATATGTGAAAATTTGAATTAAATGTTTCACGTAGATTTGTCTCTGTACTTTGCCAGTATTGTGTATTATGTCTATTTAACATACCATTATTAGAAAAATTACACTCATCGGTTCACAGAATTTTGTTTAAAAAATTGGAATTTACTGTATTTTCGTGAATAACAATTACAAAATTGAAGTCTTCTCATGACATCGCCAGGATGAAAATTATGTTTAGAGACAAAAACCCTTAGACTTTTTAAAGAAAAAAATATTATCTATTATTCGGTGTAGGAATATACAGGTTGTTCCGTTTAAAAATATATAAAAACAATAATATATACAAAAATTACATTTTTTTTTCAATCAGATTTATGCAGATTTAGGTAGCCTATTAGAAATAAGTAATAAAAACTTTGTCTGAATTTTTTTTTGTATCTGTAATAAATTCCGAGAAAACCCGTGTTTCCAACTTTTGATTCCAGCCTGTATATTTAAACATTATACCTGTGCATGTACATATAAAATAAAATATAGTAATGAAGAATATACATTTTAATATAATATATAATAATAAGTTTTAAATCACGTTAGGTAAAGTTAGAAATATTATGTTTTCAACTATAAGTTATATATAAATAAATTTTTAAAAAAATACATGTAATGATTAACTTAAATAAGTTTTTATGAGTTTTAAAGCACTAAATGATCTCTCCCTAGTACAAGTAGTAACGTGTACAATTACCACAAAAATTAATATACATTGTATGTTTGCGAATGATGTAGCAAATTTATAAGCAATAATAGGAGTATCTAGATTGTCAGGCCCAGAATTCCTTTAAAAAATTTGACTCTCTACGAAGAGATTCTACTGCCGATTGCAAATCAGCGTTATATTTACGCGCTACTTCAACTTCTGAATGTTAATATCTGGAAAATTATAATCGTAATAATGTTTTGGTAAAATTTGTTGAATAATATAGTGTGCATATTTTACATAGTTCAGAATCTTCAAGTTTTGCGGCTTATATTTACGTATAATCCAATATCATATGTATATATATATATATATATATATATATATATATATATATATATATATATATATAACAATTATATCGAGTGTCGACTGAATTGTTTTAAAAATTTAGTTATTTAATTGCTTCCTTATTATTTTCCTCGAAAATTTGATCATTTTCCTTTGACGTACTGCATTCTGCATTTAAATTAGTAGCTTTTTTTTTATAAAAATCGAGTGTATTTGATTGATGTTCTTGCGCTTTTTCTCCATTTCATTCAGAAGAAAAGATAATTATAGATTACATTAACGTTCGTTAATCTGTACTACTGTACTATGTGTTATGTGCCCAACTCAATCTCGCATGCACAGACAAAACCGTGCAGATATTAGTAGCATTAGATTTGCTACAAATTTCACATCATTTCCCTTCAGCTGAGCTGAGATTTCTTTAATTCGGTTAATAGAAAATCGAACAGCTTTGGAATTATGAACTGAGTTTGATTCTCAGGTATTTTAATCTACAAAATATGTTTATTTGTTCCTATTTAAAAATAGTAGTATAGTAATATAATCAGAAGGATAATGGGTCATAATATTTTATTTATTTATTTTAATTTTTCGTTATTAGATAAATTAATAATACATCATAAATATCTGCTGTGACGTAACGCCCTTTTGTCCAGTAAGGGGTTTTCCCTCCTTTTGAAAACCTACAGTTGTACCGTCACAGTTAGAATGTTTAGAAACGTGTATTTTACAATATACGTTGTTTATCTATTGTTTATTTTGAAAAGTAAGATGCATTTATAATATTTGTAAAACATTTTATTTGTTACATACTTGTAAACCGTCTTTTATTTGGACTGTACATTGAAAACCAACCTTTACAACCTATTAACCTGTAAAACTGACAGCTAACCTGTAAAATTTTTACAAGTTAGTAGTTGCATTGTTAACAGTTGAAAGTTCAGTTTTATTATTATCATATAAGTTAAAAATAAATGTACAATTATGATTGCCAGTTATATTAAATTTCTCGGTTGAAGTGATGTCGCTTGCGTCTGACCGATTAGCCACAGAGGAGGAAGGAATATTAGCTGCAGATTCTGCCGATGTAGAAGGCACAACATTTGTAGACTCACGTAAGGTAAACATTTTTTTCGACATTTCAATTTTTTGATTGATACAATCATCCACGTATTCTTCCGCAACCGCGCTGGATTTCCACCCTCCAGCACGTTTTAGTGCTAAAATATCTCCGCCCGCGGCTACAACCATCGTTGCTGCAGACCGACGAAAAGAGTGACCTGTATATAATTCTGGTTCTTCTAATCCTAAATATCCCGCAATTTTCTTCGGTACACCGCCAATAGTGTGGTGACCAGCATTAAGGGAAATGCATTTTCCGTTACGATATGTTAAGAACAAACGTAAACTCTCTGTTCCGGAAGGACGAAGAGCTGCATACTTTCTATATAAAACACAAGGTTGAAAACTGCAATCATCATCTGTGATTGTAAACCTTCTTATTGTTCTATTTTTTGTATTTCTTAATGTAATAATTATATATTTTTTAGTATATTCCACATCATTGAGGGTTAAAGAGAGAAGCTCATCACACCGGCAAGCACCAAAAATTGTAATAACTTTAAAGAGCAACCAACGGTCGTCGGGAGCTTCCAAAAGAAATTTTTCGACTTGCTCCTTGGTTAAAACTTTGGCCTTTTTCGGAACATAACGCTCACTCCTTCTTTTCAGAAACGCAAATAATTTATGAAATCTACAAATGACAAATAAAAATGTATTTTTTTTCGGTAATATCTCTAATATAAAAATAAACCTGCGAACTTCAATATTTTCTTTAATTTCCAGGCAACTCTTCAACATCGACCATTTCGACCATAATGAACTAGGTCTGAATCTCGTGGACAGTTGGTTAAAATAAGCTAATAGAACGTTCTCCGTCACAACAGTTACATTGTTTATTACTTGAAACCACACTTAAGGCTTCTTTTGTAATAGCTTCTGGCACGTTCATTTTGACTTCCACATTAATTTCAGTGAAAAAAGTAAACAATGAAATAAACTATCCGCATTGCTACAGTAACACTGCAAAATGTTTTCCAAGGCTTATGGGATATCATTCAAGACAATCTATGACAACAATTACAACTGACAAGTTTTGATTATAATCTTAAATATGATTTACAAGTGAGTAACAAATAAAATATTGTACAATACACGCCAGGTAACTGTTTTACTGCCTCAAGGAGATGACAGGCTCGCCTAACGGCTCGCCAGTCATTTCCTCCTTTCGGCATTAAAAACCGTTTTACCTGGCTAGTAATGTAAAATACTATAATGAAATACTGATCTGTAAGACAATATTATGTTGTTGTTTCAGCTACAAGAAAATGTATTCTATGTAAAAATAGCATTATGTATATTTGTAATTTAACTTACCATAGTGTTGTGAAACAACGTAACTCTCGTTTACACATTTGATTGTATTGTAACATTTGTTTACGTCTGGAAGTTTTGACATTTGTCTCCTTGTAAATTTTAACATGTTGTGATTCACGACATGCCCGCGCATGGCGCGTCGCATATGTGAATGAAATTATGATTTATTTGTAACAATATTTGTAAATTATTTAAGGTTGTAAAATGGAATTAGGGCAAAGAGACGTGACCAGGGAATTTATGTAATTTTTATAAAAATATTATTCATCACTAGAAACAGTAGCGACCCCTGTACACTAAGTAAAGTTCTCCCGCCGCTGTTTTAATGAAAAGTACCGTTACAAGGTTTTATAAGCCGTTGCAGCCATCGTAAACGGCAGAACGGGCTTCGCTGGAGCGAGCCCCTCGGAAGAGTCGTGCATTTGAGGATTCTCGAAATAGGCCCTCCTGAACGCCTCCTGGTGCGAAGAAGAGTACTGCCTTCAGGCTCTGCGCATTCAGACTGCCGAGAAGTTTAAGGGTGAGATGTCCAACGTGTAAAAGGCTGAGTTCGTGGTACGGCTCGCCATTGTTTGTCACTAGAGAAATAGTTATTATTTCTAACTTAGAAAATTCAAATAAATTTCAATACGTGCACTTACCGTGTTGCTGTGGTCACAGTTCACGAAGAAGGGTATTTCTTTATTTATGAGCTGTTTGTTTCTTTTGTACATTTATTCGTATACAATAATGTATTTATTTAAACTTCATCATTCTTTTTACCTTCCGTCACCTTTAGGTAAGGAAGGTATTGTCTTTGGTCAAAAAATTTGTTGTTGAGTTTTTAATGAATAAACACGGTTTAGGGTCCCTAGAATAGGAATTTACTATTTTTAAGATGTCTGTATGTATGTGTGTGTGTGTCCGTATGAAGAGCTGATTAGATTTTCGTTATAATTGATCCACCGGAAGTACCCTAAGTTGAAGTTTTTAATAGTTTTTCTTTAAAAAAACGCAGTTAAATATTATTTTTTGACATTTTATGTTATAAATATTAAAAAAATGTTCTTCTCTATACAGTTTGAATATACATTTTTCTTCATATTCAATAGATGTAGAGTTAAAGCATTATAAAGAGTTTAACTTTCAAAAATCAGTCAGCTTTACTATTTATCATGGAAACAGCTGATATAATTGACTGATGTCAGCGTCAAATGCAAAACCAAATATGGAAAGTATAGGATCAGAATGTCGCGAGTATGAGAAAGGCGAACGAGAAGATGGAAGGACTGTATCGCAGAAGACTTGAGAGAAGAAAAACTATGTGAAGAAGATGCGTTGGACAGGAATGAGTGGAAGAGAAGTTTAAGAAACAGTGACCTCTAATAAAATTGGAGGAAGCTCAGGAAGAAAGAAGGAAGTGTCATGTGCAATTTACATAGTTTATGTTTATGTTATAATTTTATTGGATTTATAGAATCTTTTCAAAGGAACTTTTGGCATGGAATATATATGAAAAATAGCATGTGTTCGTGTTACGATTTTACATGTTATACAGGGTGTCTCTTAAATAGGGGGACATGGCTTAACCACAGATTCCTGAGGCTAAAATAAGACGATTTAACCAAACTTGCTTCTACTGGAAAGTGTACCATTTAGCCAGAATTCTGCTTCAAAGTTCTTCGAAAAAAAAATTATTTTGTTTCTAATTATCGGACGCTTTATTCGATTTGGATGAAATTTGGTATGACAGTTTATATGGTTATAAGTCATCTTTTAAGGTGATACTTGTTATTATTAGTAAACCACTAGTGTATGAAACTTAGGTCTCCCAACATAAATTAGACCGTAACTTTTTAATGGCAATGCCGAAAACGTGATATTATTTTTCTTCAGAAAGATACATTCAATAGTAAACTTTTGTCTCTCTGTGTAATTTGTGATATCTGTTACGGTTCACACAGAAAAAAAATAAAATCTGAGTGTCTGCAATGTTAAATTTTTAAAATAAATTTAATCTAGCAGTCTATCCAAATGTCAAACAAGTAATTTTTAATGACAGTAACGAGTTGTCAATCTTCACAACTTGTTTAGGAGTTAGCTGAGATATGTAATCGTCTTATTTATAATAATGGTAGTAAAATACTATTAGGCCGAACAAACGGATGTTACTAATTTTAGAATATTGCGAAGAAAATTTTTGACAACCCGTAAAACAATTGTTACTGTCATTAAAAATTACTTGTTTGACATTTGGATAGACTGCTAGATTAAATTTAATTTAAAAATTTAGCAGTGCAGACACTCAGATTTTATTTTTTTCTGTGTGAACCGTAACAGATATCACAAATTACACAGAGAGAGAAAAGTTTACTATTAAATGTATCTTTCTGAAGAAAAATAATTTCACGTTTTCGGCATTACCATTCAAAAGTTATGGTCTAATTAATGTTGAGAGACCTAAGTTTCATATACTAGTGGTTCACTAATAATAACAAGTATCACCTTAAAAGATGACTTATAACCATATAAACTGTCATACCAAATTTCATCCAAATCGAATAAAGCGTCCGATTATTATAAGCAAAATTAATTTTTTTTCGAAGAACTTTGAAGCAGATTTCTGGCTAAATGGTACACTTTCCGGTAGAAGCAAGTTTGGTTAAATCGTCTTATTTTAGCCTCAGGAATCTGTGGTTAAGCCATGTCCCCCTATTTAAGAGACACCCTGTATACAATTTTTTCCAATGAACTTTTGGTATGAGATTTGTACAAAATACATCGAATTGACGGAAGGTTTTGTGCTGGCCACAACACATTTTTTTTGTTGTGTCAACCAACCCTGCACCTACACCTCCATTAAACTATTCAAGGCCAGCTCTTGTCCAGCCGTACCGTGACGCCTGAGTAACCGTTCATTCCCGAACTAAGGAGCAACGCCGTGCCTACCACCGAGCCGCAGGCTGCTGGGGCAGCGTCACAAGTGGCGCCCGAACAGAAACTTCGAAGTACAGAGCATGGATTCGACGGTGAAGAGCAGGGACTCGGAGGTGTAGAGCATAGATCCG
This sequence comes from Ophonus ardosiacus, assembly GCA_943142095.1. Taxonomy (NCBI): domain Eukaryota; kingdom Metazoa; phylum Arthropoda; class Insecta; order Coleoptera; family Carabidae; genus Ophonus; species Ophonus ardosiacus. The sequence continues at coordinate 55,398,781 of OW964823.1, forward strand.
AAAAGACTGAGCTACGAAGTCAACCTGAAACAACAGAGACAACCGCAAGTAAAACGTTTCCGCCAGTAGCGGCCTCAGTAAAGGCCACAGTAATGCCATAGTAATGGCCGTCCAGTATAGTATCACCGGACAGAGAAATTTCCCGCTAGAAGAACACTGAGTCTCGAAGCGGCCAGGATGAAAGGTTTTCTTCTGCAACGTCGTCACGTCGCCAAATGTTTTGGCTGGCTAAATTCCCGCTGTCGATGATGCCCACTCGCCTGCCATGTCCAGGTCAGTTTGTGGAGTAGTTGAACGGTCTGTCTCCGTTCCAGCTGTCGACGATACCGCGTCAAGATCGGGCCGTTTTTTTTTTCTACTTACTTTTTTTGTTTGTTTTGTTTATTTATGTTGCAGTAGGCATAGGATATGCCTCCGCATGAACCGCACCGAAAACAGCAGCCAAGCCGTAAGCTATGCCGCTGCAAGAACCGCGCCACATGTGTGGCTTTGCACAAGAACAGAAAAATCCATTTCTTTTTCTTTTCCGAAGTAAGAGGGGGATGTCACGTTAGGCCCTTTCGTCCAGTAAGAGTTTTTTCCAACTTTTGAAAACCTACAGTTGTACCGTCACAGTTAGAATGTTTAGAAACGTTGTTGTGAAACAAAGTAACTCTCGTTTACACATTTGATTGTATTGTAGCATTTTTTTACGTCTGAAAGTTTTAACACTTGTCTTCTTGTAAATTTTACCGTGTTGTGATTCACGACGGTATGGCGCGTCGCATGTGTGAATGACATTTTGATTTATTTGTAACAATATTTGTAAATTATTTAAGGTTTGTGACGACGCCTCGGATGTCGATGGATGACGTCATCATTGTGCTCCTTTAATTCCTGGGTATGAACGGTATGCTCGGGCGCCATTTTTACAGCGGTACAAAAGGAGCGTGCCTTCGGATAGCCTAGTGGAGGTGAGGGCGCAGGGTTGGTTGATATCAACAGAAAAATACGTGTAGTTTAAATAAATATATTGTATCATACAAAGATATGTAAAACAAAGACACACAGTTTATAAATAAACAAATACATCACCCTTCTTTGCAGAACTGTGACCAGAGTTACCACGGTAAGTACGCGTATGCAAATTTACTTTAGAAAAACTAACAATTTCTCTAGCGGCAGATTCCTCTGACGGACGGCGGCGGGCCTTACGGACGTACTCAGCCTACACACGGCGGATTCTTCTAACGGGCGGCGGCTGACACACAGCACTCATCTTCTCGGCGGGTCGAAGGAGCCTTTTTCAGGACTCTCTTCTCTAGAGGCGTTTAGGAGGACCTATTCAGAATCCTAGCCACGACTCTGAGAACGGGCGAACCCGCTCTGGCTTCACGAACCTCTGCAGCGGCTTATAAACCCAAACTAACGGTACTTCTCATTAAAATTGCGGCGGGGATGATTTTACTTAGTACAGGGGGTCGCTACTGTCTCAAGTGATAAATAATATTTTTATGAAATTTACACAAATTCTCTGGTCACTTTTCTTTACCCTAAATTCATTTTACAACATCAAACAATTTAGAAATATTGTTTCAAATAAAACACAATTTCATTCCCATGTGCGCGTGCGCCACGCGCGATCATGTTGTGAATCACGGACTCGTCAACATTTGCAAGGTTACTAATGTCAGATTATTCCCGAAGTAAACAAATACAAAAATGCAATCAAATGTGTAAACGAGAGTTACATTGATTCACAACACTATTGTAAGTTAAATTACAAATATCCACAATGCTATTTTTACATAAAATACATTTACTTGTAGCTAAAACAACAACAATTGTGGTTATGCTGACTTGTGCACATGTGTTTATTGTCTGTTCACATCATGACGGTCGGATATTGTCTTTTACAGGTACGTATTTCATTAAATATTATACCAATATTACAAATACATCTTACTTTTCAGATTAAACAATACATAAACAATAAATGAGCAACGCATATTGTCAAAAACACGTTACTAAACAATCTAACTGTGACGGTGCTACTACAGATTTACAAAAGGAAGGAAAACCCTTGCTGGACGAAAGGGCCTATCGTCACGTAAAATGGAATTAGGGAAAAGAAATATGGCCAGAGAATTTATGTAATTTTTATAAAAATACTATTCATCATTAGAGACAGTAGTGACCCCTGTACACTAAATAAAGTTCTCCCACCGCAGTTTTAATGAAAAGTGCCGTTATAAGGTTTTATAAGCCGTTGCAGCCCCTCGGAAGAGTCGTGCAGTTGAGGATTCTCGAAACAGGTCCTCCTGAACGCCTCCTGGTGCGAAGAAGGGTACTGCCTTTAAGCTCTGCGCATTCAAACCGCCAAGAAGTTTAAAGGTGAGATATCCAACGTGTAAAAGGCTGAGTCCGTCGTACGGCTCGCCGTTGTTTATCCGCTAGAGAAATGGTTATTATATCTAATTTAGAAAATTTAAATAAATATCAATACGTGCACTTACCGTGTTGCTCTGGTCACAGTTCACGTAGAAGGGTATTTCTTTCTTATGAGCTGTTTGTTTCTTTTGTACATTTATGCGTATACAATAATATGTTTATTTAAACTTCATCGTTCTTTTTTTTTTGTTCTGTCAACCAACCCTGCACTTACGCCTCCATTAAGATTTCCGTGGACAGCTCTTGTCCAGCCGTACAGTGGCGCCGAAGCAACCATTCATTCCCGGACTAAGGAGCAACGCCATGCCTACCACCGAGCCGCAGGCTGCGGGGGCGGCGTCACACTGCACAATTTTCTACATTTTGTAAAAGAATAATTTTGCTATTTAAACATACAGTAAAAATACACTTTTTTTCATAATATAATAATTTATGTAAAGAACTGTTTAGATGTAATTCTACAGTGAATTCCTGTAACTTAGTTACAATGTACAGTGTTAAGAGTTCAAATTAAATTGTGTAAATAACGAAGACAGATTTGCGTAAAATTCATGAATCTCGCTGGGATTTGAACCCAAGGCCTTCCGATATCTAGTCGGACACTCTACCAACTGAGCTTTGAGATCCCGTGAAGTTCTTGAATTTTTCGCACGTCGCATACATCGTTGTAGACAAGTTCCGTCTCCCACTTGGAGTATCGTCACCCGCACAACACCGCGACATCACCTGCAGCAGTGTATTGGCACTGCAGTATTATTTGTGTAAAGAACTGTTGAATTACATCTAAACAGTTGCGATGTATGCGACGTGCGAAAAATTCAAGAACTTCACGGGATCTCAAAGCTCAGTTGGTAGAGTGTCCGACTAGATATCGGAAGGCCCTGGGTTCAAATCCCATTGAGATTCATGAATTTTTCGCAAATCTGTCTTCGTTATTTATATAATAATTTATGCCCAGTTTCATGAAAATTGATTAAAATCTTAATCAATGATTAAATTTTGTTTCATGACAGAGGAATAGCTTAATCGGAGTTTTAAAATTTAATCGGTACAATTCGGCTAGTCAACTAATTGTATCTGCGTAATATAACTTAATTTGTTAAGTTTCAATGTTAGTTAACAGGTATTGTTATATATAATTGTTTTTTAATAAATTCTATTTATATATAGGTAACTAATACCACCAAAAATAATTCGAGTTAACAAATAATGGATTAATTTAATGAAATGCTTAATTGCTTTACTCATTGATTATAGTTAAAAAGGCAATTAGTAATCATTGATTTACTATGCTTTCATGAAACCGGGCATTAATATGTTAAATATTATAATAGTATGTTGATAATAATTTAATTTCGAATATATTTATAAACCGTTTGTGTGGGGTGAGAGGCCGGGCCCCCTGGGCTACCACTGAGATGATTGTGAATAAAATAGTATACATACCTCGGTGGGAGTTTCATCACAGCCTTACGCCGTATCTGACCTCGAGGCTTCACCTCTCGGTAATCCACACAAACCCTCGACTGTAATGAAACATCTCCCACCTCGGATGTAATATACTATTACTGCAAAATAAGAAAAACTAACTCGGAGTAGGCTATGAACAGAGAAAGGTACGGCTTAATTTATAAGTATTTAATTAAACATCAATGTAACGCGAGATATTACCAAAAATGTTATCAAACGAATTCTTGAATCTTATTTTATAATTGGAAATATATTGGAAAACAGCGAATGGCAAAATTCTTTTGCAGTCTGTTACAATGAATTTAAGGAAAATTACACTTCATGATAAATCACAAGTTTTAGCGCAGTGTAAAAATTTTAATATTGTATTATTCTGTCGTATATGTAACATATATATTATACAGGGTGTAAATATTAAAACGGGTCATAGGGCTATAACATAGAAAAACAGTTTTTTAGATGCCAAAATTTCGTTATTAATTTATTGAAAAAAGAATATTATAAAGAAAATAATTACGAATTTTTTGATACCAAACACATTACATTTCTGTTTCATATAAAGCCAGAAAATAAATTTAAAAATTTGCACAATTAAAAAATATCAATAGCCGTGAAACTGACAGAAACAAAACAAAACAATTGTTGACTTAAGACGCTCGTTAACATTTCATCCACATTATTTGTTAAATTATTATTATTATTGTTTTATTAACAATAAATCATGAATAATTTGTCTCATCAAAATAAATTAGAAATTATTAAATGGGTTTAATTTTTCCCTAGTAATTTGCAGTTTTTCTCATATCTTATAACTTATTGCTTGTTACATGTAGATTATCTTTAATTTGTAAATACCTATTAAAATAAATAATTGTTTCTTAAGTAAATATTATAGTGTTTACTTTATTTTGTGTTATTTTGTATTAGTTCATACATAAATTAATAATTAATCTTTAATTGTCCCCTATCATGTTAGTAATAAATGACAATGTTTTGTTACTGTCAGTTTCATGGCTAATGATATTTTTTCTTAATTATACAAATTATCAAATTTATTTTCTGGCTTTATATGAAACAGAAATGTAAGGTGTTTGGTATTAAAAAATTTGTAATTTTTTTCTTTATTTTTTCAATAAATTAATATTGAAACTTTTGGCGTCTGAAAAACTGTTTTTCTATGTTATAGCCCTATGACCCGTTTTAAAATTTACACCCTGTATATATATATAGGGTGTTTCACAATTTCTGGATAAAAATAAAATGGAAGATACTACACGATGTGCTGATCACGAATCAAAAGGATTTTTTGTAAATTCAAAAAATTAGTTGAACTTATAATGGAGGGTGCATTTTTAATGCCACTGGTTTATTTACTATTTTGTAATATTACAGTAATGAAATAAATTTTAAAATAATACAAGCAATAACTGACCTAATATTGTATTTAATCAAATTAATTAAATGTCTGTGATGCCTATTGCAGCAGTTCTATTGTTTCTTTCGTTTGGTGATAATCGTGAGATTAATTAATAAATGCCCTACGAGTACAGTGATAGTGAACGCATTAGTTACGGATAGCTATAGGTACAATTTTTGAAAATAAAGTTTTGTTTCTTACTAATATTATGTTTCACTTTTGCTTTAAATAATTTCTTCCTTTTAATCAATTTGTTTCATTAGAGTCGGTGCCTGTGTTAAACATTACGCAATATAACTGGTCATATTAAAGTTGTTAATTTAATATGAATTATTTTTATTTGAAACCAGTGACACTAAAAATGTACCCTCCATTATAAGTGGAACTAATTTTTCGAATTTTCAAAAAATTCTTTTTGATTCGTGATCAGCACATCGTGTAGTATCTGTCATTTTATTTTTAACGAGAAGTTGTGAAACACCCTGTATGTATAGTGTCCATTTTATTTATGCCCGCCTGAAATTTTGGGAATAGGCAAAACAAAATACACTTCATAAGCCACTTAGTATACATAAGAGCATAACAAAATTTTAAAAATTAATTCTCAAATTAAATGTAATATGGGTTACCTAGGAAAGAATTTTCAGGCAGAAACAGATAAAATAGGCACCTATATATATATATATATATATATATATATATATATATATATATATATATATTTACATCCCACTACCATTGTGGCGTCCCCTGTGTAATTTTCTACATTCAAAGTGACGTCCTTGTGCATAAGACGTCCGTATACCGGACGTCATATGCACATGGCCTTATAAATTTTTTTCTGGCATCAGGGGGGCCTCTAGTATCGTATAGCAAAATTTGTTATGGACGTCAGAATGATAGCGGAATGGAAAATGTATATTTTTTGTAGTTCAAAAAAATTCCACTTGCGGAGCTAGTGTCGTTCGGCGTATATACGCTGTATATACTGAAGTTTCATTCCAGCGACATTCTGAACTCCGTACACTTGGCAACACTGGAACATTGGGTTACTACATTAGCGCGCAACTCTTCTAATCGTATTTAAAGCTACTTTGTGCACACATGATAGTATTTAAATTAATATTTATGTAATCAAACTTTTGTTTTGCAAAATCCTCTTAGTAAATACAAAGTCAAAATGTATGGTTTCGATGTAATAAATTTAAAAAATGTAATTATTTAAATACTCGTATCATAAAGCTGAATTATTAATTACAAAATATTGTGTAAATTGAAAATAAAAGCCAAATGTATGGGTAAGAAGATTAATGATTAAATGTATGGAACAAATATGAGAACGGTATACCACAGTGAAATAAATAAATAAATAAATAAATAAAATATTTATAAACTTTTGATCTAAAATACGAAGACCGAAATTTGAAGTGTCGAAAAAGAGAGTGTAGAAATAATTATTAAAAGAAAAATCTGATGTAGCCAACACAAAACCTCCCGCTATTTAATTTTTATTAATTTAAATACATACCTACGTATTTACTAACGCTGCAAACTGTTTCATTGCAGAAAACTATTGCTTTATTTACTATTTTCTTTTTAAAATGTCACTATTATTAATTTGAAGTGATTAGTTTTTTGACAGTGACATTTACTGTCAGTTGCATTCATTTGAAATATGAACTGTGTAACAAAGGAATTGTGTTTATCTTAGGCTTCGGGACTAAGAAAAAAAATCTGATGTAGCCAACACAAAACCTCCCGCTATTTAATTTTTATTAATTTAAATACATACCTACGTATTTACTAACGCTGCAAACTGTTTCATTGCAGAAAACTATTGCTTTATTTACTATTTTCTTTTTAAAATGTCACTATTATTAATTTGAAGTGATTAGTTTTTTGACAGTGACATTTAATTTACTGTCAGTTACATTCATTTGAAATATGAACTGTGTGACAAAGGAATTGTGTTTATCTTAGGCTTCGCGACTAATAAAAAAAATTATTTTTAAATTTATCTGTAAAATATATAGAAAAAGTATTAATGTATTCCTGTAGAAAATTCAATAATCTTTAATTTTCATAAGACATAATATGCGAAAAAATGGCATTTAAGGGTATTTTTTGAAGAAAAATCATTATAAGCTTCAGGTAAAGTGCCATTTCCTGTTTTCCGATTTACACCAAAATCTAATGGCTTCTTTTCGTATTAGAATAGGGTATAAATACAAGGTTTCAGAATTTTCTGAATGATAGTATTTGAGTTAGAGCGAAGACAAAATCCATACACATACACATACACACACATACACACACACACATACACACACACATACATACACACATACAGACATCATCGTGAAAATGTGAAAATTGGATTCTAGGGACCTTAAAACGTGGTCATTTACTAAAATCTCGATAAGTGATTTTTAGCAAGATCCCTATACCTCCCTTACCAAAGATAGCGGGAGGTAAAAAATGTTTTAAACATATTAATATGTACTACAAACGATTTATTACATATAAATATTTTTTACTCTAGGTACTTCTTCCTATTTCTCCTCTACTTACTGAGGTGTTTCAATAAATTGTTTTCATTTAATTAGAAAATATTTTTATACATATTAGATAGTTTAAATACGTTAAAATATTTGCTTTTCACCTCCCGCTACCCTTGGTAAGGGAGGTATAGGGATCGTGCTAAAAATCACATATCGAGATTTTAGTATATGACCACGTTTTAAGGTCCCTAGAATCCAATTTTAACATTTTAACGATGATGTCTGTATGAGTGTATGTGTGTGTGTGGTGTATGTGTGTGTGTGTGTGTGTGTGTATGGATGCTCTAACTCAAATACTATCATTCAGAAAATTCTGAAACCTTGTATTTCTATCCTATTCTAATATGAAAAGATGCCATTAGATTTTGGTGTAAATCAGATAACCGGAAATGGCACTTTACCTGAAGCTCATAATGGTTTTTTTTTTTTCAAAAAATACCATTAAATGCAATTTTTTCGCATTTTATGTCTTATGAAAATTAAAGATTATTGAATTTTCTACAGGAATACATTAATACTTTTTCTATATATTTTACAGATAAATTTAACAATAATTTTTTTTATTAGTCACGAAGCCTAAGACAAACACAATTCCTTTGTTACACAGGTCATATTTCAAATGAGTGTAACTGACAGTAAATGTCACTGTCAAAAAACTAATCACTTCAAATTAATAATAGTGACATTTTAAAAATAAAATAGTAAATAAAGCAATAGTTTTCTGCAATGGAACAGTTTCCAGCGTTCGCAAATACGTAGTATGTATTTAAATTAATAAAAATTAAATAGCGGGAGGTTTTGTGTTGGGCACATCAGATTTTTATTTTTATTATATTGTAATTAGAAAATGTTTATTATATGCGCTAGTGAGATATGTAAAAATATAAATAATCAAAAGTAATGACCTTTAAAAACACCGTATTTTTATTGCAAACTATATGCAAACTTAGAAAGAAACGCAGATAAGTAAATTAATAATATGTCTATTATTGTAATATCCGTAAAAATTTCAATTTATTGCAAAAATAGCCGAAGTGAATTCAAACGGCTGCTTTTCATATGTTTTCACTATTTTATTGACTTATGAAAAATAATTTGTTGAACAAATACATATTTACTTAGAATAAGCGTATTAAAACCAGAATTGAATATTAATAATAAGCTTATTATTATAAATTTCATAAAAATTTGAATTTATTGCAAAAATAGCCGAAGTGCATCCAAACGATTGCATTTCACATATTTTCACTATTTTTTTTAACATATAACAAATAATTTGTTTAATAAATACCTATTTACTTGGAATAAACATATTAATACCGGAGATTAAATTCATGTTAATATTATTATTATAATTTTCGTAAAAATTAGAATTTATTGCACAAATAGCCGAAGTGAACCAAAATGGTTGCTTTGCAGATATTTTTCACTGTTTTATTGACATGTAACAAATAACTTGTCATCAAATAAAATTTTTACATCCCGCTACCCTAGGTAAGGGAGCTATAGGGATCGTGCAAAAAATCGCATATAGAGATTTTAGTGAATAAGCACGTTTTGAGGTCCCCAGAATCCGATTTTAATATTTTTACAATGATGTCTGTAGGTACGTATGTGTGTGTGTGTGTGTGTGTGTGTGTGTGTGTGTATCTTGTAGACACGATTACTCAAATACCATCAATCAGAATATTTTGAAATTTTGGATACCCATTCTATACTAATGTGGGAAGAGCTCATTAGTTTTTAGTGTATATCGGAAGTATTACTTATACAAGCTTTTAATAGTTTTTCTTGAAAAAATACATAGAATATAATAGATAGAATGTATTAACGGATATCTCGGCGGTGATTGTAAGGAATTATATTGTTGTTATTCCATAAAGTGGTTAATTTTATTTAAATTTCCAATATTTCGTTACACATTTTGTAACTTCATCAGGGAATATATTAGTTTTAACTGGTGTAATCGCTTGATAAATTCAGAAACATTCAATTTTGTTATTGTTACTTGTTTATGCTTTGCACTGATTTAAATATTATTGTAAGAATTTTGACTATATAAGTATAAAATATAAGTTACATCAAAAGAAAACTTGTAAAATTTACTCAGTGAGCGTCACATGTTGGCCGAAATGTGTGGGCCCACACTTTTATTCCCTGATGAAGTTACAAAATGTGTAACGAAATATTGTATATTTAAATAAAATTAACTACTTTATGGAATAATAACAATATAATTCCTTACAATCACCGCCGAGAAATCCGTTAATACATTGTATCTATGAACAAGTACGGCGTTACTTCCTCCTAACATTGAATATAATATTTCAGTAACTTTTACTTAAAAATTAAATATAATGGTACAATCTTGAATTTTACGATAATAGTATTTAGTAAATAACTTACAATATGAATTTATAAAATAAATTATTTATATACATCATCTTGCCTATGCGTCAAACAAAAACAATATTTTAAAAACAAATTTGATATATTTAAACAAATGTCACTGCCAGGAAGCAATTACATTACCTTGTGTAATACAAGTACTATTTTCAATTTTTGTTAAGTTTTTCTATTAGTTTTGTCAATATTCGTGAAATTTATTTTGTGTATGATATATTTGTTAAATGTAAAATAAAGTTTGTTATGAGTGAATGAAAATATCTGTACTTTGTAATTGTAAGATTTTGGGGCTATTTAAATAAATAAATTTAAATAGTTCATTCTTCACTTATTTTCACATTTTTACATTTACCGTCAGAGAAAATGGAATTGTTGTTCTTGTACACCAAGTGCAAGAACATTTCACATTTCTTACTTGTATACCGGGTATGTACTTTATTTTTGTTATATATATAAGAAATACAACAGTAAAATTGTAATTTGGAGAAATATTTTTCCTAATAATTTTAAAACAAAAGTGTTAAGTATTAAAAATGACATTTTAAATGACAAATTAGAAGTTCCATTTTCAAATTGCTTACGGATTGCCAAAAGAAATTATCATTATCAAACATTGTAGGAATCTATAATGTTTGCAGCTAAGTATGCATATTGTTGTGAAAGAGTGTGCTTTGGTTTCTACATCAGAATAATGTATTTAATATTGGCAACGCTGCTGGACGTCACTGTAACGGTAGTATGAATAAAAATATACAAATTGGACGTCATAAGTACTGATTATGTATGAAGTATATACTGTGGACGCCGGATTCACTCAGTATGGAGGAGCTCATAATGTCGTCAAATGAACAGAAACGTATATCGTTGTAAATCGACTTTATTGAAATTTGAACCGAAATTCATAATCAGGGGGAGAAATAAGTAGATATACTTTATAAAGTCGAAGCCTATCTCTATTCCTTTCGGTGGTTGCCACAATGTCCTAGCCATGAAAGGACGCAGCAATGATAGCGGGATGTAAATATATATATATATATATATATATATATATATATATATATATATATATGGGTTTGTGCACAGAAAAATTGATTCCCATGTTAAAGTATATTGCCGCTATTAAATTAACATCCTATATATACAGTGTGTCCCATTTAAAGGTGCCACCATTGGGATCTCGAGAACTATAAGAGATACGATGTCGGTTAAATGGAACTTTTTATGCGCCTTTGGGGGGCCATCTCAGTCGTGCTCTTGTTTTTCCAAAAATTCTCATAGGGCACTAGATAATGACGAAAAACTGAATATTGTTGATTTTTTCTTTTTCAAATAACTTCTAAACTATTAATAATTGAGAAAAACGTTTCAAATACAAAAGATAGATATTTTTATTAACTAACCAGTGGCGTACGAAATAAATTTTTATATCCGTAAATTTTCGAGATATAACACAAACTTATAATTTTTTAAATGGAACTCATATCTGATTTTAGTCTCAAAAAAATCATTATTTTTTTTCTTTTTTCAACGATGTAAGGGTTATTATGTTTTATATTTGTTTTGCCTTCAAAATTATTATTTTGTCCTTATTTTTGTGTTAAATTTATAATTATTTTGAAAATATTGGTAGATTTCTATTTAGAAATACTCCTTCTATTTAAATAATTTATTTCGTTAGAAAATTTTGCTCAAAACTCGTTTCAAACAAATTTTTATATTTTGTATCTGGTCGCCCTTGGTACATTATAGTGTAATTTGTAATTATGAGTCTAGAATGAAAATATTAAATAATAAAGGCATAAAACAAATTATTTCGATCAAATACAATATAATTAATAAAAATAATAATGTTTTTTTGGGAAATAATAAGACAGTTCAGGAAAATAAAGAGAAAAATTAAATTTTAGGAGCAAAACAAATATAATACATAATAACCCTTACATCATTGAAAAGAGAAAAAAAATAATGATTTTTTTGAGACTGAAATCAAATATGGGTTCCATTTAAAAAAATATAAGTTTGTGTTATATCACAAAAATTTACGGATATAAAAATTTATTTCGTACGTCACTGGTTAGCTAATAAAAATATCTATCTTTTATATTTGAAATGTTTTTCTCAATTACTAATAGTTTAGAAGTTATTTGAAAAAGAAAAAATCAACAATATTCAGTTTTTCGTCATTATCTAGTGCCCTATAAAATTTTTTCAAAAAACAAAAGCACATCGGAGATGGCCTCCCACAGGCGCACAAAAAGTTCCGTTTAACCGACATCGTATCTCTTATAGTTCTCGAGATCCCAATGGTGGCACCTCTAATTGGGACACACTGTATAGGGTTTAATACGCTGTAAAATACTATTTTAAATTTCATAAATGTTGCTCAGTTGCAGTAATACCCATGGAATTTAAACAAAATTATAAAGATTTGCATTCGTTTTAAACGTCAGAAATTCGATTTTCAAAGAAAAATACTGATAATTATCTTCTAACCCTTAGTCCCGAAAAATAATTTATTTTATAACCTACATCTAAATCACTGCACAGATTCTATTTGTTTTTATTTTGTAACCTGCAAAATCGAAATTCTGATAATTCAAACGATATACATTTCTTTGTAATTTTCTTTAAATTACATGGCTATCACTATTCAAATGAGCAATATTTATAAAATTTAAAATTGGATTTTACAGCTTATTAAAAATGTAAAATAAAATCTGATTAGTGATTGAGGTGTAGTTTTTAATTCTCTACAACATATATTTAAAACATTTTTGTCTGAAATTAAATGGGAAGTTTAGGTTTTTTTATCACAACATATATATTCTCTTAATTCATGGATTAAGAGCTTTAACTACCAAATTATTCCACATTTTAAAACATACATATTAAACGTACAGTTTTTGTAAAAAAAAACTATTAGTTTATTTTTGGTATCAGTCCTGAACATGGCTTCTGATAAATCTAACCTAACTTTCCTTAACATAGCTTAACTTTAACATAACTTCTACTAAATGAGACTTTTTGGTGAATAATTTATTGTGAAAATATCAGTTATTCTACATATTTACACCATTTTTATACTAGAAATTAGAAAAGTAGATAATCTATTATTTTTATTAAATTTTCAAGTTAAAAGTTGATAGACAACTGGCATTTACATTATTATCTGATCCGAGTAAGGAATATTGTAAATTGCTCCATATTTTTTAATCATATTGTAATCTCCTACCTCTGGAAAGTAATGTTGCGTTACCAACTGCAAATATATTGATTAAATTCAGATATAAATTTGCTTTGCAAATATTGTCCAAGAATTATTATGCACGAATGTCATATACCTTACATTTAGTAAGTATAATATCGCTATGGTATTGATGCTGCTCAGCGATATATTTTAAAGTTTTTACAGACTATGGTTTATAAGAAGCAAGGCGAAGCTTTTCATCGCAGGCAGATTCTAATCTTCCCAGGACGCTATTCTCCCTGCGCCTTCACTTTCTCCCCCCATCTAATTGTATTTACTCGTCGTCGCTTGTAATTTGCAACAGCGCGCAGATAACTTCGACACTTATGTCGACGTTCCTGCCACGAGTACGACGCCGTCATTCGCCTATTTAGTTACATTATAAAAAATGTTTTTGTTACGTTGCAGGATCGACGAAGATTGGTATTTACTTTCATTTGACAGTACAAATACAAATAAAACTCTGCATTTCAAAGTAATCTCATTTTAAATATCGTCAAACTTCTCCGGAGAGATATTAGTGGCATAGAAAAGTTAATGTTTTCTCTGGCAAATTCGCGGCGTGCGGGTACATGAGGTTGTTGAACATTGTGTGCAAGTCGGATTACCACTGATATATGCGTCTACAGAGTGGGCCACACGGGTAAAAAACGTCTTGTTGTATGATCTATCTGCGTCCGGGGATCGCAACAATAATCGGCTTAAAGGATTCGCGATCTGAAAACTGAACGTGAGCGCTTCTCGTCCAGGTGCGTAACTTGCTTTACATCCCGTGTTATTCTATAAATCGATGACATCTGTTTATGATTTATCAAACCAATAGGATTTTTTTCCTCTTTTCTTATCTTGGTTTGTACATCTGTTCATAGCAGCTATTAGCAGCAGAGTTTACCTAGAAAACACTGAAAACCGTGACATAGACTTTTAACATGAGAAAACAAATATTATCTGTTCCGTAAGACCATAGCGGGAGTTTTTGATATGGTTAAAAAGATTACCTAATTTGACATCGAAGAGTGTCTACTCCATATTAAACTATTTACAAAAATATAATGCTATTTGACATTTATTACTTTATAAATGTTTTAAAACAGTAAATACATGGAAACGCATTAAGTAGCTGGTTAGATCTAAAAAAGTAATAATTATTCACGAATTCAAATCCCGCCTGGTTTATTTTATTTTGTAAAACGTATATTGAATAAATTACAAAATTAAAACTAAAATTGTTTGGTAAATCAAATATTATATAACGAGAAATTCATATTTTTTTTTATTGGAATAAACCTGATAGACCAATTTGCATCCCATGAACGAATTAGAAGAATAATTTTAAAAATCTGATAAAATTGGTTGCATTTGAAGAACATAAAAATAACGATTCCGTTATAAACTCCGACACAGAACTGAACGTATTGGAATTGGCATTAGTGAAGCTTGTCTCAAGATATATGTACATGGCTACCTGTGCTTTCCCAGCGGGAACTAGTTTAAATAAATTGGAGAGGGAAAGAGTATTGGGACATATTTATTTATTTTTTTGAAGTAAACAAATATTAATTTTCATCAAGTCAATTTTGCGATATTTTTATAGTTTAGTTGATGAGAAAAGCTTATAATTATTTAGAAAAAAATGCATTCATATATAAAATTTTAATTGGTAAGAAAAATATGTATTTATGCAGTAGACATCAGCTAGTAAGCGTCAATGATACGAAATCTAAAGAAATACTTATCAAAAGTGGTATACCTCAGGGTTCAATACTTGGACCAATTTTATTCATTATGTATATAAATGACATAAAGCAAAGAACAAATATATGTAACTATGTAGCATATGCCGATGATTTTTCTTTTTGTGCAGCATAAAAATCTAAACAATGTAATATTATGTGCTAATGATCAGTTAAAGAAGCTGCACAAATATTTCGAAGACAATTCACTTTTACTAAATGTAACTAAATTAGTTTTTATGAATTTTTCAATTTACAATAAAAGTACTGAATGTCAAAGATTGTTAATAAAATATAATTCTTCATCTCTTCATCAGGTGGATAACTGTAAAGTACTCGGTCTTTTAATAACTAGAAATCTTACTTGGAAACTGCATATTACCCAACTTTGTAATAATTTATCTAAAGTTCGTTATATTATTAAAAGGTTAAGTTTAATCTGTTATATAAGAATTGTAAAAACCTTCTATTTTTCTAAATTTCTATCACTATATTCATATGGAATGATTTTCTGAGGAACAACCTCGTCCATCATCAGAGTATTTAAACTACAAAAACGTGCTATTAGATTATATGTACAAATTACATTATAATTAGTCATGTAGAGAAACATTTGTAAAATATAATTTTCTTACTGTTCCATCATTATTTCTTTTTCATGTTTTGATATTTGTCAAAGAAGAAAGAGAATATATCTAAATATGTTAGAATGTGTAACATACATATGTAGTTATGAAACTAGACATAAAATTATTTGCAAATTCCACAGCATAGAACTGTATTTTTTGAACAAGACCCTTATTACTGGGGTATTTCATTATACAACAGCTTGTCTGATGAAATTAAAGACTGTGGAAATATATCGGAATATAAATTTAAAGTAAAACAAAAATTAATTATCAATTGTTACTACTCTGTTAATCAATATTTTGATAATCAATGTTAATTACATTGTAACTATACCTAATTCATATTGTGTATTGTGACACAACCTATGTAGTGTAAATGATCAAATGGATAAATTAAATATTATTGTTATTAATAATAATAATAATAATAATAATAATATCATTATAACAATTTATTGTCACTACAGTACCTATTACAAATAATAATAGTTTTCATACAATTATTAAAAGAATGCAGTTTTAATACAAACAACAAACAGTATTTTTAAAAAAATACTGTTACCATCGTTATATCATTTAATATCATTTTCAAAATCTTTTTTAATAAATACCACCTTTTCTCATTTTGACCATAATCATAATTTTCCGTTTCCTGTATCAATTTTTGCAAGTATATTAAGTTTCATTTTTGTATTTGATTATTGTATTTCTATATATATTTATTATAGTTGTTCCGAAGAAGGAATAATAGATTCCGAAAGGTCGACAAAAAATAAAAAAAGCTTTTGCAAGGCTGAAGTACCGTTTATTACATTTTTCAAAAATAATATTCACTGAGGCAGCACTCGAGCGATCTTCACCGCTCGGCCCGGGGGTCGTGGGTTTGATTCCCACCAGGGGCTTGGATGTTTGTGTGTATGTCCTGAATAGTAACACTTTAATACATAAATTGTCATTGGCCAATCGACAAAGTATCGAAGGCCATGGGGTAATAAAAAAATATTAGTAGGTAATTTACTTAATAATACGTTTTACAAAAAAAATAATAATAATAAATAGATAATACAGGCGAGATTTGAACCTCTCAATAATTATTACTCTTTTCAGATCTAACCAACTCGGCTACTAAATGCGTTCCCATGGTTACTGGTTTAAAATTAAAATAGGAGGATGCCAAATTAAACAATCTTGCTATGTCAAAAATTCAGGGTTTCTGAAATCATTCCGGGTCCATAAAGTTGGCACGTCATTGAAAGCACAAATAATCTTTTTTATATTAGTAATTAATGTATCGTTAGTGCTCTTTTGTGCTTCCAAAAATTTTGAAATCAATTAAACAGGTCACGAAATAATTAACATTATTTAATGACGTGCCAACTGCTAACATAGCACATCATTAATAAAATTTCATATTATTTAATGCCTCTTTCGTTAGTGCTTCGTTAGTTCTCTTTTACGTTATATATATATATATATATATATATATATATATATATATATATATATATATATATATATATATATATATTGAAATTCATAAAACTGTTCATGATATAATTAACATTAGTCAATGACGTCTCAATTTCACATCTAGCACGGCATTAAGAAAATATCAAATTTTTTAACATATTTTTAGTAGTGCTTCGTTAGTGCTATTTTGTGCTTCCAAATTTTTTTTAAATTATTTGAAGGGTTTACGAAATAATTAACATTATTTATTGACGTGCTAGGTGCGAAGTTGAGAAAATATCAAATTATTTTATACAACTTTTGTTAGTGCTTTGATAGTGCTTTTCGAGTCTAATTTTTTTTTTTTAATTTTGTATTCTTCCATGAAATAATCAACATACATACAATGACGTGTAAACTTCACACTTAGCACATTAATAATATTAATAAAATAGTAAATTTATTTTTGCGCCATTGTTTTTTTTTTTAATTATAGGTTTCCAAGGCAGTAAACTTTATTTACAAGTCGCTGATCGGTAAGTAATATGAATCACTTACCAATCAGGAGATGGAGGTGGTATGTAAATGAAAAAAAAGTTCAAAGCCTACTTTATAAATCACAACCAAAAACTTTTAATGACAGGATTTTTTAGTTAAAAATGAAAGATTGTTAATTATTCCATGAACTTTTCTATGAACAAAAGAGCACTCACGATGCACTAACAAAAAAATTATAAAATAAATTGAAATTTAATTATTGATTTGCTAGGTGTGAAGCTCACACGTCATTAAATAATGTTAATTATTATGTGTACTGTTCAAATAATTTCACAAATTTTTGAAGCACAAAAGAGCACTAACGAAGCTCTAATTTAATAATATAAAAAATAAACAGATGAAATAAAAAAAAAAATAACTCTTTTCTTATGTTAAACGTCTATGTCACGGTTTCTAGTGTTCACACTGTATACACCCAATGACCCAATGTATTTGGTATTTGATGTATGCCGAGGTGAGGTAGTGAGGTACAGTTGTTTGTCGAATATTCCGATTTATATGACAGTTTACAACACAATGATTAATTCATGTACTAAGGAACATGTAATTATATGATTAATTAATAATGCCCGTTGTGATTGCTTAAATTGTAGAGTAGATTTAAATTGAGGTTAAGCTCTAACACGTTATAATCGACGTAAAATTACTTGGTGGCTTCTGTGGCCGAGCGTGACTGCGAATATTGTTATGCAAGCAAAATCAATTTGTAGTGAATTGAAAATAAAAACAAAAAGCAATAACCTAACTTGCAAAAATAACTAAAAATATCAAGTCTTAATCAAAAGATTATTAAAAATTGGATTAAAATGTTGTTATTAGCATGGCAATTAAAATACAATTTACACACCGTTGTTTACAAAATTACTTAAAGAAAAAATATATGGTACCAATGTTGTACATTAAAAGATAAGAAAAAAAAAAAAAAAAAACTCAGCGGTAATAGAAATATGAATTATAACTGGCATGTGGCAAAATTAGCGAAATTGCAAATATAACTTGAAGGACATTATATTTCATTACTTCCAGAAGCAGGAGGGTTCCAAGAGAAATGAACAAGGCAGAATATTAGCGCTGGTTATCTGAGAAGAGAAATTAAGCAGTGCTATGGACGCCAGGATCGTCTCATTCCCAAAGCAATTCTCATTTGTGGCTAGTAAGCGCAACCAATATGCCATGTGTGATGCCTATGTCAGTACTTGTTCCAGGTTCTCCGGGATACAATTTCCTATACCATAATATCCTGAAATTAAACCGTTCATACAATAAAATTGTTTGTCAAACATTGTTAATCAGGCAAGTACATTTACAATTTTTCCAATTAAATTGCAGTATACAGGATGTTTCTAAACTTGTGTAACAAACATTAAGGATATGCAGTATTGGACGTACTAATGAGCCAAAAATATTTCTTGAAAATACTAAAATTAACAGTAGTTTGTAAATATGTTATTCACAACATTTTGTACCCCGATAATTACTCCTACTTTTGTCATTAAGATTTGGATGAGATTCTGTTATTATTAGCAATAAAAATTGGTCAAATTCAGACATAATTATGATTAAAAAACTCGTTGAGAAATAGACCAGTCAGGTGGCTCAATTTTTCTTAAATACGCTGTGTAACATCGGATATTTTCCGTTGCTAAGTTGCGTTTCACCAAACCCACGGTGTATAAATAAAGAAGGTGAGAGAAATATAGACATGTCCTCAATTTTTTTTATGCCATATTGATGTTGGAGTTCAGTAGGCCGAAATTGTAACCTTACAAACAGCGCCTCTACAAATGTGTTCTACCACGGAACTAACATGACAAATGACAAGTTAAATGCCATTGTATACTCCGGGCCTATGTACATAACTGTTTCAAAATTAGAACCAATTTAATCAATATATTATTACTTAAATTTGCTGATTTGCCATTTTTGTGCATTTACTTCTAATTATAACATACGTTAATTAATTTATATACGTATATAATAATAATAATAATAATAATAACAATAATAATGTCTGGTTGCCAATCTGGTGACCCGGGTTTGATCCCGGCCAGTGCAGACTTTTAAACGTACAAAAGTGATCCCTGTGGTACGCCTGGTAAGCGCCCACACGGTAAAAATATATCGTAATCATTACCGATATCTCCATATGTTGTAGACACTGGCACACCCAGTAATGTGTAATATGCCGTGATGATATATTTATTTATTATTTATATATAATAAAACGTATAAATACATATAGAAAATACTGTTTCGTTGAGGATCATTGGATGAACAAATTTCGATTTACCGCAAAACATTTTAAATGTCAGGCAGAAAGCTGTACCTTCTGTTGTCTATAAAGTGTTGGTATTAAAGATGGCATTTACCAAAAGCATTGTAATGTACTTATTTTAAATAATTAAATACATCATCATGACTTATTGCCCATTTCTGGGTGTACCAACATGCTTCTATTCGCTGATTTCGGTAATGATGATATATCTGTACATTTGAGAATTGTTATTCTGCGTTACCTCAGGGATCTCAAAGCTGCCGTAGAGAGTGTATCACAGGGGTCACTTTTGTGATATGTATTTGAAAATTATTTCAAATTTTAAGTTTGGCGTCGATCAGAATTGAACCCTGGCCGCCCGGAATACAACAAATCATCTAACGCATATATCTACGGGACCCCAATTAAAATCACAAGCGAAATATTTTATTGTGATACTTAGATTCGAATAACATACGCAAGACATACAAGGGGCGACAAAAATTGAGGGGAGACAATATATTGTTTAATTTAGTTCTAATTTTGATACGGTTATGTAAATAGGCTCGGATTATACAATGTCATTTAACGTGTCATTTATCATGTTAGTTCCAAAATCATATGTGGTAGAGCACATATGTAAAAGAGCGGCTTGTACGGTTACAATCTCGGCCTACTTATCACCAACATCAATATGGCATAAAAAAGTTAAGGAGTTGTCTATATCTGTACACCATGACCGAAACACAACGATTGATATTTAGTAAAAAATAGTTGGTTGATTGGTTGATTCGTTGTGTAACAGTACTAAAATCTTGCCGTAACTTTGTTCATAATTATTTCTTAAATGCAATTCGTAAATGACGTAATGGAAACTTTGTTTTCTGAATGTTAGTATAAGTCGCTAATGAGCAAACAACTTCTATTATACAAGACAAATTTAGAGAACAGAAAAAGAAATTTTTCGACCAGTGGTTCTCAAAATACGGGACTCAACTTTTTTATTTTAAATGTGAACATATTTTTTTTATTTGCTTATTCGATAGAGAATTTAATTCTGAATTCAATGATATAATATTATCATATACTCACATAACGATTTTTTTGAGTAAAATAGATATAATTTTTTTAATTAATTTGATTAAAATATGATATTACTAAGAGTGCCATGAATGGGAAAACTGAATACAAGTAATTTTTTAACCTGGAATTAGAGTGCTCTGAATGAAATAAGTGAATATTTTGTTTTGTTAAGTGATCATAACTGTCAAGTGAAGTTCAAAATCATTTAATTATTTTTAAAAATGTATAATTTTACTCACATTGAAAAAGTTGAGATGTTTGAAACATACATTTTATCAAGAAAAAATTCGCGAGCTGCAGTTAATATGTATAGGGAACGATATCCTGAAAGAGTAGTACCGTCGCGGAAATATTTCCGAAAACTTGACCTAATATTACGTGGTAATACTACTGCATTTATACATAAACCCAGAAGATCGGTGGATGAAAACAATGAAATAAATGTTTTGGCATATTTTGAAGCCAATCCAAGAGCTTCTGTATGAATGGCCTCTGATGAATGCAGGTTAAGTGTAGGGACGGTGCATAAAATTTTAAAACGACACAAGTATAAGCCATACAAATTCCATAAAGTTCAACACTTGCAACCTGGTGATTATGACTGCAGACTTGAATTTTGCCATTTAACACTAGAAGCGCCGAGCCGCAGCTACTACCTTAAAGAGCCAAAGGGGTCATTTCTGTCCCTTCAGTAATTTTGTGGTGAAATTTTAAATCCGTTAATAATTTTTCATAAAACGCTATTTCTGCTATATTTTGTAAGAAATAATATAAACATTTAAGAAGAAAAATGTATTTTCCAAAGTTGTACATATAGTGTTATGGGCAATCGAAAATGATATGAACTAAAAATAAATTCTTAGAATAAAATATAATGTATTTTGTACTTTTACTGTCCAGAACAATTTACACAAATGGATGATACTTTGATTGTAGCTGTGCACTTGTTACCCTTGTTTGCCATATATCAGGATTTTATTTGATATTTGCGTCTGTCAGGTAATTTTTCATCTTCAACTCCAGATTATTCGGGTTCTTTGTTGGTTACACGATTTTCTGAATGTTCTTTCGCGAGTTCTTCTTTTAAAGCTAGCAAATAATTTCTTCGAGAAATTTTCTTTCCAATTTTAAATGGCACAAAAGTGACCCCTGTGGTGCACTCTCCACACCAGCTATGAGTGCCCGTGAGGTGACGCCTGGTAAGCGCCCACACGGTAAAATATATCGTCATCATTACCGATGTCTACATGTGTTGTAGATACTGACACACCCAGAAATGGGTAATATGCCGTGATATATTTATTTATATTTATTTAGTTTCTTTATACAAAATCCAGGAATTCATTCCCGCTAAATCTAAAATATTATAAAATGTACTGGTTATCTGTGAGAAGTGATCAAGTACATCTACACCATATTTACTTTCATTATAAAACCCAATAGTTTCGGGTTTTTCTTATTATCTTGTCCAATTTGCAAGTCAGAATGCATTGTACTCATTACAATCACATTTTTCGTTTCTTTGCCCTGATAAACATTGAATGATATACTAAACTTTAGTAAAACTAACTGGACAAAGTGGCAACGACTAAATTTGTACTTGTCAACGAGAACACGAGAATATTTTTCAATGTCTGTAATTATTTACAATGAAGCGCTTTTTGAAATAATAATAATAATAATAATAATAATTTTTATTATTATTATTATTATTATTATTATTATTATTATTATTATTATTATTATTATATATGTATATATATTGTATTTATAAGGAAAAGGAAGAATGTATTTTGGCATTTATACATTTATTTTACCTGGGGACAAAAATGTCCCCTTGGCATTTTGAGGCAAATATGGTTGTAAAAATATAATTAATGGAAACACAAAGATCATATTCAACATAGACATTCTTCTATAAAATTAATGAAAAGTCACGAAATCTCAAGAACTTAATTGAAAAAACGCATAAAATACATGTACTTAAATTTCATGCAGGGACATATTTGTCCCCTTGGCGGTTCTAGTGTTAATCATTAATGAAGGAATTGATATTTTAAAATGTGTTATTTGGACGGATGAAGCAAATTTTTCCAATAATGGAATGTTTAATGTAAAAAATAAACATTATTGGAGTTCCGAGAATCCTATTATGGTACGTGAAAGAAGTTTTCAAAGAAAATTTAAAATAAATATATGGTGTGCAATTTTGCACGATACAGTGTTTTTTCACATGTATGAAGGTACTCTAACTGGAGATCGTTACTTAGAATTTTTAAGAAACAGACTTGATGATATATTGGATGATCTGCCATTAAATGTCGTTAGAAATCTACACTTTCAACAGGATGGAGCACCAGCCCATAATTCTCGTCAAGTAACCGCATACCTGAATGAAACATTTCCAAATCAAAGGATTGGTACCAAAGGACCCATTGCATGGCCTGCAAGATCACCCGATTTAAACCCTTTAGACTTTTTCTTATGGGGTTATTTAAAAGATAAAGTCTACGATACTGTGCATCAGAATCTACAACAATTAAAAAACAGCATTGAAAATATTTTGAACAATATTGACGGAAGAAAATTAAGATTAGTTAGAAATAGTTTATTTCATAGAGTACAGTTATGTATAAATGAAAATGGAGGCAATTTTGAACAGTACTTCTAAATTTATAGGAGTTTATTTTATTTTTGTAAATATTTCTTCATTATAATTAAATATTAAAATAAAGATTATAACAGTTTTTTTCATTCATTATACTTTTACTCACATCTTTCTATCATGGCACTCTAATTATGCGTAAAAAACACATGTACATATTCAGTTTTTCCATTCATTGCACTCTTAGTAATATCATATATTAATCAAATTAATTTAAAACTTTATATCTATTTTACTCAAAAAAATCGTTATGTAAGGATATGATAATATTATATCATTGAATTCAAAATTAAATTCTCTATCGAATAAGCAAATAAAAAAAATATATTCACATTTAAAAAAAAAAGTTGAGTCCCGTATTTTGAGAACCACTGGTCGAAAAATTTTTTTTCTGTTCCCTAAATTTGTCTTGTATAATAGAAATTGTTTGCCCATTTGACCGTTTTTGTAGCTCTTATAGTTCTCGAGATAGCAATGGTGGCCCATTTAAAATGAACACCCTGTATATGTTGGTAAACTCTCGTTTGTGTGATTGGGGGACTTAAACTCCAATATTTGTATTGTTTCTCCGATTATCTTTGTTCTTTATTTTTTTAAATATATTTTTGTCACGCATTTTATTTAAATCATTCCTTCCACTTTCTTAGTGATTGCTAGTCGAATTAAATAGTTGCTGCCTTAAAGGTTTTGAATTAAGTAAAAATAAATCCGTAACACTATCGTGTTACAGTTGTATCAATATACAGTTTGCGGACTCGATGTGTTACTTAAAAAAAAATCTCGTCCTGTCAACTGTATATTTGATTATTTTCGAACATCTTATAAAACTAATGAAAATACTGACAGATGACGTATACAAAATGACATTTATAAACACGTATCTTAGCAACAATTGCTTGGCATGGCATAGAAGTAGAAATTTGTTTTATTTCTGTGTCATGTCAAAATTATATAAACGTTCGACATGGACTATGTGACGGGCTCCATTCAGTGGCGTGCAGTCCATATGTGCAAGGTGTGCACTGCACACCCTGAGAATAATTTCAAAATTTATTGCATTAAAATGTGAATTATTTAATTGATTTGATCTTAATATATGATATACAAAATATAAAAATATTAATACAATTATGGGACAATAACGAACAGTAGCGTGTTTGGTTGCCTATCAGCGAATTTGTAAATTGCCGGGCAAGTGCAGATCTCCGCACTGCACTCGGTGCGCAAGTTTTACACAGGAAGGGTATAGGAACAGTGTATTTGCGCAGACAAGGATAAAATATTAGAAATACGTATCGCCCCATCGCACTCTCCAGCGTGCAGCATATTTTGTGCACGTATCGCCGCAAAATTACTTTTGGTATTATTCACAAGCATAAACAATTAATTATTAATTTTAGGTATTTGGTAGATAATTTATATATTATTTATTTAACTTACATTTGTATTTATGAAAATTTATAGAATGGAAATTGCAAGTGAATTACTAATTGCGGATTTACTGAAGAAACCATTTTCTAGAAGGGACATAGTATAAAAAAATAAGATAATTCTGAATTGTTAACCTAAGATTCTACCAATACAATACTTAAAAAAAAAATCTGCACACCCAACACAGAAACGCACCGCACGCCACTGGCTCCATTGGAATATACATATTCTAGTTGATGTATAGCAAGCACTGACATGACATGACGAGCTATGTGGCTCTACCGTCACACAATGGTTGATGGCACAAGTCTTATTGTTTTAACTATAACACTGTTTTGAAAAATGTCGAATACAAATTTCAATATATAATTTCACACTTATGTTTAAAGAACGATTTGATTATTATTATTATTATTATTATTATTATTATTATTCATATTTAGCGTTTTAGTTAAAACAAGGCTTGTGCTACTAACAAATGTGTTTAATAAATATGTAATTACTTATTAGTTTCTAAAATCAGGTTGATGCATGAGTTCGTAGCGTTTAATTCCAGGTCTGAAAAAATCCGGTGGTTTGGCAGAGAAGAAATCGTTCAGCCAATTTTGAATCACAACGTCTATATTAAATAAGTTTCATCGAAGGTTGTTTGATAGAGAGCGAAAGAATTAAAAATCTGATGGAGCTGGATGAGAAGAAAAGGGCGGATGTGGAAGGACTTTCCGACCGAAGTCCTGAATAGCCGGATATGACGAAAAAGCTAGTTTTCTTCTACTTGACACTTCATTTTCTTTTGACAATAATTTACACAATAATTGCACAAAATTGTAAATACAAAGTTTATGCAATTAAACTATAACATAACATTAAAACGATATTGACATAATGTCTCACAAATATTTTTCAAATGCACTCTTGCCCTAGTAACCAAAAACTTATACATCAATCCAATATTTAAGTAAAATACCGTAATTTTGAAAGTATCTGTCAAACCAGTGGCCTAAAACTGTATAACTGTTAAGTATTTAGGACGAAATGTGAACCTTTAAGGTATTACTTGCAAATATCTTAAAGACACTTTTTGTTTGAGGTACATAGATAATTTTTTTCCATACTGGTTTCTAAAGTTGTTATAAAAGTTATTTCCAGCATTTTTTGTGGCTAAATTGCAAGTGATCTGAATTCCTAGCAACTCTAGTTTGTTTGTAAATAATTTTAAAAAATGACAGTTTGATAGATTGTATTTGAATTTTACTGCTACTGAGCATTAAGACGAAGAACAATTTGGTGTCGCTTAAATCAAGGATTAAAATGAGAGTAATATTTCATTTAAATATATCATCGCGGGTAATTACACATTTCTAAAGGTGCTAATCTGAATTTACTAAAATACAGGGCGTATCAGGATTAGTGTAAAAGAATTAATAGCGTATTCCTGATATCATTTGGAGTAAAAAATGTTATATGAAGGTATGTTTGGATTTCGTTAATGTTACAACCCTTTAAAAGTGCATCTCATCAGGCATATTAATCTTACTACGGCCAGGTTGGGCTACTATTCTACCCCAGTAACAATTTTTTTAAAATATTTTTTCAATTCCTGAATTTGTAATGTTTTGTTTCTAGGAATGTCAAAACGAAACTTTTACGAATTTAATGTATTACGTTGCCTAAATTAATAAATCTTGATTTATAGTTAACAATTGAATTTGTTTTACATTTTTGATCTGATTATTGTGACTTAAATGTAACAATTTATGTTGCTATATCTTTCATATTACGTAAAAATTCGTCAGATAAATACTAATATTTTAAATTTATGCTTGGGTTACAAAATTACCAGGATTAAGCGAAAAATGCACCCAGGTCTTTCGATGGTTAACAACTCTGGTACTAGTTGCGCTAAAATTTTTAAACTTGGTACGAAAATACTACTTATTTAGATGTATATTTATATTTTCTTTTGTTTCTGTATCTTAAGTACAAGCGTCTCATATAGGGAAGCAATTAACTTTTTTTTTAATCTGTTTTTAACTATTTACATTTTATCATTTTACTTATAAAATATTACATTCAATGAAAATGTACCGAAAAATGTAATCTTACTAAAACTTGAAAACGTACTAATTTTTAAGATTTTTTTGAAAAAATCAAGTATACATAAATTTAGGTAACAATAATTAAGATACAATGAAATTCAGATAAATTAATTCTTGGATAGCTACGTTGATATTCTCTGGACTTGCGATATCATTACCATTACAATAGATATTTATTGCAACTTCGAAGATGAAAGAACGTAAACTTTAATGTTATGTAGAAAACACCTTATTTTAAAAATAAGATATTTTCAATTTCAATCTTTACCGCATTTAATTAGTATATTCACGCCAACGTTAATGCTAAAAGAACACAAACAAAGTTACATCCGCACTACTCACCGAAACATAACCTCAACAGATACAGAACGTGTGGCGTTAAACGCTCGCTATTACATTGCACATAACGTGTCTCCTTATTCATTTAATGTGCACCTTATTAATACGTATGCGCATTCGGGTTGTCACGTGACTTTAAAGTGCACGTTGTTTTTGCGTTGAAGTTACAATAACCCTCTAGTATCCATTAAATATACCTACACCATATCCGCACTAACATTTTCCATTTTTCTTTTAATTAACTCAAAAAAATCGCATAATGAAAATAAGTTAAATAACAGTATCAATAAAAAGCTCTTGTTTTATTTCCTATGGTAACTTGATTGTTTTTTAGCTGTTAACTAAATAATTAAAAGTGAAACAATGTTAATAGGTAGGAGCTATAAATCTGTAACTAAAAGTTTCCGGACATATCATCATTCATTAAACATTTTTTTCTCAAAATGATCTCATGAGTACGCTCCAATTTTTTTCTACAATGTCCTGATACACTCTGTATTACGGTAACGACGACATTTTTTGTGTACTGCCGTTGAGGATGTTTACTAGAGTGAACTGACGGGTTCTCATTCTCATTGCTATTGGCAATGTAATCACAACATTAGCTGTCATCAGTATCTATTGTTCGTCCACCGTTTTCGTTTGCGAAAGAAACGCCGCCATCGGCGATTTGAGTCGCCATTTTGATCTGGATATATTTACATTTCTAGTAAGACTGATACTCGTATTTTATGTTCTAACTTAATAGTATTTTAATAGCAAAATTTGATTTCTTTACCTACCCGTACTTTAATCAAGATTAATTTTGATACTCTTTTCTTTTGTATGAAAATATAGTTAA
This sequence comes from Ophonus ardosiacus, assembly GCA_943142095.1. Taxonomy (NCBI): domain Eukaryota; kingdom Metazoa; phylum Arthropoda; class Insecta; order Coleoptera; family Carabidae; genus Ophonus; species Ophonus ardosiacus. The sequence continues at coordinate 55,427,393 of OW964823.1, forward strand.
TTAAGAGATAAATTCATTGCAAGACCTATAGCGTTTGTATATTAATTAAATACAGAATTATGAAATGAATTTTTAGATCCAAGCTGAATTAATTAAAAAAGCTCGTCTGACATTAGTTGAGGCGTTCTACGCTTCAGCTTGGAGCGCTTGCGAGCAGCGGCGGGAACAAGAGCAGAAGCACGAGCACACTTAACCTAGAAACTGTATGTTACTGACGTGGCTTAACTGTAACGTAAGCGACGTAAACGTAAAGCACAGCGGTAGCAGCGGAGACAAACGCGCTGCTAACGTTGATAATACTTGCGCGGCTTAACACAGATATCTATTAAAGCTTGCAAGCACGTAAATCACCCCCAATCCGACGTGTTTTTACCTCCGTAAATTCATCCAACCCTACGCTTACACGTGAAATAAGATTAAAGTCCCCGACTTAAAAACCTAAGGAAAACGAAAACTATGCTCGCTCCCTTTGTCCCGACGAATTCTTTTCGAATTAAACTCGGTACATTATTCTATTCTCTTCATCTACATGCATGCGTGTCAATAATTATTAGTGCTGTTGATTTTGAAAAAAAATTAATTCAAAAATTCATTTTAAAAATAAATCGTAAATTCAAATATCGATTTTATGTTTAATTTACATTAAATTCAATTCAGTAACCGAGTTACTTCGCAAATAGTAACCATTTAAGTTTGTGTTGTAACAAACAAGCCCATTCATAGTTATTTTGTACTATTTAGCATTCTGTAATTCAAATGTTTTTTATAATCAGTAACTTGTGCGCTAAAAGTTTTAATTTGTTTTATTATAAAATCTAAAAGATATTGTTCTTTAACACAGTGTAATAATTATAAAAGCAGTGACATAGCAATACATTTTTTCCCAAAAGAAGAATAAGTGGAGAATAGTTTTAAAATTTGGGAAGAAAATAACCCCATATATAAATGTTTGTTCACATCATTTCTTACCAACTGATTTTAATCCATGTAAGTATTTAGATAATTTGTGTATTTATGAAAATTATATGTTTTCATAGTCAACAAAAAAAGAATTAAAAAAAAAAACAGCATTACCAAGCCAAAAGAAGGAAATTTGACAAAAACCAGTGTAAAGTAAGACAAAAGAAAAAAATAATGAGCAAGTAATAGTTTATTATTATCATTGTTTACTTTATTAATTTGAATGATTTGTAGGAAAAATATAGAAGTAACTCGAACGGACGAATTCGCGGTAAGGAACGATCTATAGGAGACTTCGGATATGAAGATAATGATAAAGGATGCCAAAGTAATTTAAATGGAAAAGCTAGCATTGTAGATAATGTTTTTAAATTAGATAGATTCATATCATTCGCCGGAGTAACTTAAGACATATTTTTATCATTAGAAATATGTCAAGAGAAAGTTTGTGATATTTTAAACACCAGCAAGATATTAGTTAGAGAAAATTATTGCTGTGTTTATTTAAATTGAAAACAAATAACTCTTTTAGTTTAATAAGTACAATTTTTAATTCACCACATACTGCAGTATGTAGATATTTTTATGAAACATTACAGGTATGATCTTTCATTTTAAAGTCCATGATTTTCATACCAGACAGAGAGCAACACATACTGAACATACCCAAATATTTAATAAAATTTGAAAAAGTTCGTACAATATAGTAGACGTTCAAGAATCTGTTTGTTTATGTTAAAGAATAAAGTTTTATTCATACTATTAAAAGAGACAACCCTTAAAACCTTTAGACAAAGCCAATGTAACAAATTAAAACTTTTTGGAACCGTTCAACCTTTTAGAGTTTCTCTTATGGTGGACAAAGATTTTCTAATAGAACAAGAACGTTTTAATTATGCTATAAAATTAATATTTCCACTATTTCTGAGGGACAAAAAATAATTTAGTAAAGATGCTCGGTTGACAGCTGATATTGCACCTGCAAGAGTGCGCGTTGAACGTGCTATCCAGCGAATTAAAAGATTTGTTTTATTAAGTACTAAATTTGATTTTGTTTTCTTACCATATGCTGATGAAATCATGTTAGTGATTTGTGCACTTTTTAACTTATCATCACCAATTTTATCTGACAATAAGTATTAGAAATTGTAGTTATGAAATTATGTGAATATGTATTATAGGTTTATAAATAAAACACAATATATTTTATTTATTATTACTTTTATTTATTTATTTTTTAAAATCATACAACTTACATATAATAAATTATCAGCTCTATAAAGCTGGCTCAGCATTTTATCTCACAAAAATAAACATAATTCTAATATTTAAAGCTCATTTATTGCTAATTTATTGCTCATGTTAAAAACTTATTGCTCTAGCCAATTCCGAGAAAATTGATGTGAGCTAGCTTAAAGACAAACTAGCTCACAACAAAAAAAAAAAAAAACATGTCACAAGACAGAATACGATCTGTTATAATTTATTGCTCTAATTAAAAATTTATTGCTTGCAAATAGCGAAGTTCTTAATCACATACATTGTATCCTGTTGAGCTAATAAATAAAATAAATAAAATAAATAAAATAAATAAAATAAATAAAATAAATAAAATAAATAAAATAAATAAAATAAATAAAATAAATAAAATAAATAAAATAAATAAAATAAATAAAATAAATAAAATAAATAAAATAAATAAAATAAATAAAATAAATAAAATAAATAAAATAAATAAAATAAATAAAATAAATAAAATAAATAAAATAAATAAAATAAATAAAATAAATAAAATAAATAAAATAAATAAAATAAATAAAATAAATAAAATAAATAAAATAAATAAAATAAATAAAATAAATAAAATAAATAAAATAAATAAAATAAATAAAATAAATAAAATAAATAAAATAAATAAAATAAATAAAATAAATAAAATAAATAAAATAAATAAAATAAATAAAATAAATAAAATAAATAAAATAAATAAAATAAATAAAATAAATAAAATAAATAAAATAAATAAAATAAATAAAATAAATAAAATAAATAAAATAAATAAAATAAATAAAATAAATAAAATAAATAAAATAAATAAAATAAATAAAATAAATAAAATAAATAAAATAAATAAAATAAATAAAATAAATAAAATATATATATATATATATATATATATATATAATCAAAACCTTTCTACCCGAAGGTGTAAGGTCAAACGAGTATTTACAAACTTTACATTTACAATATAATCCCTTATAACAATATCAATAAAAATAATATTAATTGCATATAACATTAATGAAATTATTCTAGTATAACATTATGTTACGTTGTGTGAGAACTTTCTCCATTCCTTTTTGTTCTTCGCTAATTTCTTCGCTTCGTTCCAGATGCTTCCTCTTTTCTTTAGTATTTTTCCTATTTCTTCGTTCCAAGTCTTCCTAGGTCTTCCTCTTACTTTGGCTCTTTGTACTTTTGTTTCCCATATTGTTTTTACTGGTCTGTCCTCTTCCATGCGTGTTAGGTGGCCGAACCATTTTAGTTGTTGGGTTTCTATTCTTTCAGCTATGGATTCTATTTCTAATTCTTCTCTAATTTTTTCGTTTCTTATTCGATCCTTGCGTGTTATACCTTTTACTTTTCTTAAGTACTTCATCTCCATTGCCTGCAGTTTGCTTTTTTGACTTTCTGATAGTACCCAGCTCTCGCTACCATATATTAGAGTTGGTCTGTACACTGTTTTGTAGATTGTCATTTTTGTTTTATGTGATATTTCTTTTTTTCCAATAAATGTATTCGCTAACGCGTAATATAGTTTGGATGTATTGGTTATTCTGTCGTTTATTTCATCTTCCATATATCCTTCCTTATTTATTAACACGCCCAAGTACTTGAAAGCCATTGACTTGCTCTATTTTTTCGTCATTTATTGTAATGTTAACTTCTTCGCTGTTTTTGCCTATTACCATTATCTTTGTCTTCGAGATATTTAACTTCATCTGTCGCGCTCTTAATTCTTCCACCCATATTTTTAAGTTTCTTTCAAGATCTTTTGACGTTGCTGCGCAAATCACTACATCGTCTGCAAACGCGCATTCCGAGATTTGAATTTTACGAAGTTTATAGTAGCCGATATTTAGTTTACTAGCGCTCTTCCTCGCTGCTTTTATTATATCGTCCATGAATACTATGAATAATAATGGGCTAAGTACTCCCCCTTGTCTTAGGCCGTCGTTTATTGAGAATTCCTCTGATTTCAAATTATTTTTTCTAACGTAATTTCTATTATTTTCGTACAGACTTATAATTCCTGTCTTTAATTTGCCTGTAACTCCCCTTTTTTCTAAGCTCTTCCATACTAATTTTTGTGGGACCCTGTCAAAAGCCTTTTCCAGGTCTAAGAATGCCAGGTATATTGTGGATTTCTTTATATTTGTCTTTTCTATTATTTGTTTTATGGTGAATATATGGTCTTGAGTGCTTCTTCCCTTTCTAAATCCACTTTGTGCTTCTTCGAGTTGACCTTCTACAATTGTTCTTAGTCGTTTTTCTATTATACGTTCATAAATTTTTGCGACTGTGCTCAAAAGAGTTATGCCTCTATAATTATCGCAGACTCTACTGTCACCCTTGTTTTTATATACTGGTACTACTATACCCATTTTCCAGTCATCCGGTATTTTGCTTTCTCTCCATACTTTCTTAAAAATTTCTACTAGCATTTCTAAACCTGTTGTTCCCATGCACTTGAGCATTTCTGATGTTATTCTGTCATGTCCAGCTGATTTTCCTCTTTTTATAGAATTTATTATTTCTTTGACCTCTTCATTTGTTATGTCATCTTCTTCGTTCTCTTGTTGTGTTTTGGTGTTGTTACTGCCGTTTGTGGAGGTGTCTTCTTGTTCTGCGTTGAATAATAATTCTTGAAAATATTCTTTCCAGCGCTCCATTATTTCTTTATCATCTGATAATATTTTACTGTTTTTTCCTTTTATTTGTTTTAGTTCACATTGTTTACGTTTTCTTAAATTTTTTAATACTTTGTAGAATAATTTTTGGTTCCCTTTGCTATCTTCCTCCATTTTTCTTCCAAACTCTTCCCATGATTGTTTTTTCGCTTCTTGTACCATCTGTTTTATTTTGATTCTTTGTAATTTGTATTCTCTGTAACTTTCATTTGTTTTGTGCTGAAGATACATTCTCCATTTCTCTTTCTTTATTTTTATCTGTTCCTTTATTTCGCTGCTCCACCATTTTGTTTGTTTCTTGTTTTTGTGTATGACTATAGTTCCACATACTTTCTTCGCTGTTGTTAGGATTATGTCTTTAAATTTTTGCCATATTTGTTCTATGTCTAAACTTCTCCATCTTTCCTTTTCAATTTTGGCTGCCTCTTCTACTAAGTCTCTAAATTTTTCTGCTACTTCGCCATTTCTCAGCATATATGCTTTAATTGCTTCTTCTGATTTCTTGCATGTCACCTTGCCATATTTTTCTGTGTGTATTTCTTCTCCGAGTTTTATTTTTGCCTGTAGTAAATAGTGGTCGCTATTTATTTCTGGACCTCTCTTTACTCTCACATTCATCACTTCTTTTCTATATTCTTTATTTATTACCACGTAATCTATAACTGACCTTTCATTCCTGCTCTTGACTTCTCTGGTATACATGTGGATATCTTTATGCTTGTAAAATGAGTTTGTCACTATTAAGTTATTTTGTATGCAAAAATTGATTAGTCTTTTACCATTATTATTTTTGTGTTCTTCTCCGTACGGGCCAATTACATCTATTTTGTCATTGTTTCTTCTTCCCACGCGTCCGTTAAAATCGCCAATAATTATTAATCTGTCTTTAACGTTCTCAACAAGATCATTTAGATCTTCCCAGAATTTGTCTTTTTCTTCCGTTTTGTCATTTTCATTTGGTCCGTAAACTACTATGACTGTTGTGTTTTGTATCCGTTCTAATTGAATTTCTATTTTTAGTAATCTTGCTGATACAAACTCCCAACTTTTTAATTTCTGCAGATATTCGTTTCTTACTATTACTCCTACTCCTTCTTTAGCTCTTATTTCCTGTTTTACTCCGCTAAATAGTAGTACATGTCCATTTCCCATTTCCATTATTCCATTTCCTTTTTTTTTCGTTTCACAAATTGCGAGTAAGTCTAACTTTACTTTTTCAAATTCTTCCATAAGCTCTATTTCTTTTCCATTTAAGCTTTGGATATTCCAAGTGCCTATTTTCCATTGTATTTGCTTGATATTCTTGTGTATGTTGATATGTTTGTTTACCTTCTTTTTATTCGAATATTTCGTTTCCTTGTGTTCTCTTGGTCCGGTTTTCATAGCAGTTGTTACCTTGGGTCTGTCCTGGCTTGTAGTTAGTTTTTTGTATTTTTAGAGTTTGTTAGTTTGCCCTGTTCCATGTCCCATCTCATTTCATTGCCGTTTATGATTAATTTTTTATAGCCTATCTTTGTTCGATTACCCTTACTTGTTTCTTCTCTTGCTATGGCTCTAATTTTTCCTTGAATTTCTCTTTCATTCTGTGTTAAGTCCGAATAAATATAGATGTAAGGGTTTTTTCCTTTTAATTTGCTTTTGTTTTTTAGGATATTAATTTTGTCAGATAGAGTTTCAGTTTCAATTATGTATTTATTTGTATTTATTTTAGTTGCGTTGCTTATTTTTGTTTCTACTTGTAAATCGTCTTTTATGAACTTTTCAATACATTTTTTCAGTTCAGTGTCGTTATTTGCGTTTATTTCTAAGCCAGTTATTATTACATTTTTCTTTTTCTTATCTTTTTCTAAATATTCAACTTTATCCTTGAGGTACTTTATTTCTTTTCTCATGATTTCATTTTCTTGTTTTATTTCTTTCAGTTGTTCATGATTTTGTTTTTGTTCTCTCCTGATGTTTTTAATTTCTTGCATCATTTCTTCATTATTATTCATAAGCTTTTGCATCATATTGATTAACATGTTCTGTTCGTCTTCATTGTTTAAGTTTTTCTCTTTCCTTTCTTCGGTGTTTCTAGTTGTTCTGTCTGGAGTTCTTAACATCCTTTTGCTCTTACTAAATATATCTATACCTGTCATATCTGGATTTCTCTTTCTTTTACCCTCATCGGTGGAATAGTCTTCATTATCAGTACTCATAAATAATATATAATATAAAATAAATAAAATAAATAAAATAAATAAAATAAATAAAATAAATAAAATAAATAAAATAAATAAAATAAATAAAATAAATAAAATAAATAAAATAAATAAAATAAATAAAATAAATAAAATAAATAAAATAAATAAAATAAATAAAATAAATAAAATAAATAAAATAAATAAAATAAATAAAATAAATAAAATAAATAAAATAAATAAAATAAATAAAATAAATAA